>CALSBZ010004052.1:153857-172071 GCA_943591055.1 Gobionotothen gibberifrons
TGTGCACCACCGGCATTTGTTTTCAAATTACCACGAACAGTAATTTACACAAATCTGGTTCTCCATAGTTATATGTGTATTCCCAAGTGAAAGAAATAATAATCTTTTTAATCTTTTTTAATCTCGATGTACACGAACGATACTATCATAAACAAATACACACACACACACACACACACACACACACACACACACACACACACACACACACACACACACACACACACACACACACACACACACACACAACGTGGCCACGTTTTATTTTTCTCTCTATGAACCCTCCAGGGCTCTATCTAATTTAACTGTTGTTTTGTTGTGGTTGTATTTTTACAATTATTTATGTTGTTAATATGTTTGGATGTCAATGTAGAAAACTATATTTGCATTTGTGTTTTGATTTTTTTTCCTATGATTAAATAATTAACACTTTTTAGAGTGTACTGACGAGTCAGTTTATTTCATTTGTTGCAGTATTCAAATTATTGAAGTCATTTTTTGGGGGAAAACTTTCACTTCAGCTTTTAGCCCAGAGCCATGTGTTCAACACAACATGTTGCAGTCTCTTCATACAGTTTTGCTGACTTCACATGGTCTCATATCTGAATTGTTTAGACAAGACTTACATGAGTAGCCGGACAATGGGAAAGATTAAAGTGCACCCTGGTGAGAGTGAATGTTTTAACATGGGATGCAATGAGATACATTTTGGGCTGCTTGCAATGAAAACTAAAACTTTGGTGCAGTCCAACTATTGATTGAGTCTTGTTTAATCAGGTAAAGATAGGAGGCCATCTGAAGTCAGCAAAACTGAATGCATTTTTTATACACTGTGTGAGACTAAGCATGAACATTTATTGAATGTTTTTCCTATTTTCCTCCATTTTGATTACATGTAAATGACCGAGATAAACTGCAGCGTCACTGGAGCTTATCGCTTAGGAACACTGAATGTGGCCACACCTTTGTTCCAAATGCAAACAATCCAAATCTAAGATAAAAGGCTAAGGCTTGGTCAACCTTTAACTGTACTCATTGACAGTATTTGTATATTTACTTTAGCTTTTATTTTAAATCTCATGGAGACACAAGGTCTCATTTTCAAGAGAGACCTGTTCAGTGGTAACACTACCACACACAGTTACAGACAGACAGCACACTAAACACAGAGGCAACACTAAAATACAACATCGTAAAAAAAGTAGTCATTGAAATCCATATACAGTAATCAGATATAGCAGGTGCAAACACCCACAGATGATTTCTCCAGCTTTTATTGAAGTGTTGAAATGTGTTAATTGTTTACATTCTATGCTGTGATACTATACTATATATAACTTTCATAGCTTTGACTTTCTACTCTTTTTAGATTGCAACTTTTGAACAGAAAATCATGAGTTTCTAAAAAGATAATTAAGTGTTGAACTACCAAATAGTATATTAGGTATGGTGTTCATAATTAGCTCCATCCTGACAACAATAGGAGTAATGTTATTGTAAGAATAATAGGAACATGGCCATTCTGCTGCATAATACTTTTTACTTTGTTAAATTGTGTTTTTTTGTGTCCACTAGTGTTTTGTACACTGTGATAGTGATGCTTGTACTGAATTAGAGGAGCTAAACACTTATCCCACTTCTGAGAAACAGGCCTATATTTTTTAGGTCTACAGTCAGCTGATGGGCATGTACGCTCCTGACTCCGAGAGGTGGAGTTCCTGCAGCTCATGAGGCGATGTCAGACTCACATTTGCAGATTGCGGGAAGGAGGCAGACTGACTAACAGCAGGGTAAGTGTCCTATAACAAAATAATTAGTCACTTTTTTGCATTACAATATTACGTTGACACTTTACGCGGTTATTCCACAGTTGAAAACCCATTATCTGGTGTTAGAAGTTAACTTCATGCCGGTGTGTTAGCGGTGTGCCACAGATAGACGTTATATTTCCGGCTTTGACAGCAATTATTTATCAGGCTGCGTAACCTTTGCCAAAGTTTTGGACATGTGAAGTGAAACCAAAATAGAAAGTGGTCAGAGTCGACTTAAATGTTGTAGAGGCAATGTTGACATCACATACTAAATCTAATTTAATATCAGTTAACTATCCTAAATAGGTCTAAAGTTATATTTCAGCTTCACATATTTTGTCTAATTGTCATACTACATTTCTTCTTCGTTGTCTGCTTTAATGTTGTAGTTTGTGTGCACAGGTTGTCTCTTGTTGACGGTCAAACTGGCTTTCATATGAATCCAGTCAAGTCGTCATTTGGCTTACTCTTCCTGAACACATATATTGTACGTTTGTGGTCATAAACAACAAACAAGACTGTATGCAATTCAGGTCATCACATTTTATTTAGGAAAACTAGGATAGTTTAGGAAAACTAAATTGAATTTATTCTGGGATAAATCAACTGACCTGATTCAATCACTGTAATGAGCAGCAACATGCATGCATAATGTATTCTCTTACCCTAAAAACTCACCATTTCTTTAACTTATGTGTAACAGAAATACCATTTCAATCTAGGATCCTTTCATGAGTAATTTCCCTAAAGGCCTAATGGGATTGTCACTGATTTTACATCCTAAACAGTTAACTTGGGATTGTGAAAAGAGATAAGGTTGTATATGACAAACTGGAGTCATTGAAAAAAACCGTATCATGTTTCAGGTGTGGCATTTACAAAGACACAGACCATCAAGAGGCATCGTGGTCTAATTGAAGACGCTTAGTTGCATTGTGGGAAATTAACATGCATGTATAATGTATTCTCTTACCCTAAAAACTCACAATTTCTTTAACTTACAGTATGTGTAACAGAAATACAATTTAAGTCTAGGATCCTTTCATGAGTCATTTCCCTAAATGCCTAATGGGATTGCCACTGATTTCACATCCTAATCAGTTAACTTGTGATTGTGAAAAGAGATAAGGTTGTATATGACAAACTGGAGCCATTGAAAAAAACCGTATCATGTTTCAGGTGTGGCATTTACAAAGACACAGACCAACAAGAGATTCTTACTTTCACAGATATTAAACATTGTTCAGACCTTGGTAAAGAGGCCTTCTTCAGATTTTAGAGTGCGTGATGTCACAGCTAGAGTGGAGGACAGATTTAATTTTGCCTTCATATTTTCTTTTAAACCTGCCATAATTCCCAAACCCTACATTCCTGAGACATAATTATTCAGGACAAATTTAGGAAAACATCTCATAGCTTGAAAGATTAAAAATATTAAGCAAAATAATTAAACAAAATGCCTCTTGAGGGCATGAAGTGACAAAAACTTTCAACATGTCTCCATTAAACTCCATTGTAAGTTCAGCCTCACCTTTCCCCACCACAGCAGCCGCACACCTTTAGTTAATCTGACAAAAAGGCCACATTATTAACCCGAAAGTACACAAAAAGTACACTTCAGATGCTCAACTTCCTTGACATGCTTCACGCTTTGAAATGTAACCGATATCTGTTACGGTTCTTTAACAGGTTTATCTCTCATTCAGAACAATGGAAATGCTTTCCTCTCACTAATCACCATGGAAACCTCTGATCTCTGGACACGTTGTTAGCTCAAATATAAACACCTGTGTAATGGAACAGGATGATGTCATAACTCCAATTGACATAATTAGAGCAGCAGACTAATGACGTGGTCACTGGAGTATAACAGACTGTCTCAGCCTATTATTTCCATCTGATGGAGACTTCATTCTGACTTCAACATGTTCCACATATTTTAGACATTATTGGCGACGTATGCTTTTAATTCTAAAGTTTTCAGTTCAAATATTCTGCTGCTTTTTCATGCATTTAGACATTTATTGTCTTGTTCTTATTTCACATTCAAATCCCCTCTATTCATGAACCCTCTAAAGTACTCAGCCACACCACTTATATACCACGTGCGACTGTTGCTATGTCAATTAATCTTTCAAATAAAAGGTTGCTTGTTTGATTCAAGCTCTTGTAGTCAATATGTCAAGGTATTTATCCCTAAAATGTTATCAGCTAACTAATGACACACACTCAGAGGATCTTTATAAACGTTTTAAGTATTGCACATCTTTAAACATGACTCTTATAAATCACTTTTAAAACCAGCGATGCACTACAGTGTCAGCTTTTCTAAAATAGAAACTTCAATGTTCACATCTTTCTAAATGATTCTACTTTTCAATGACCTACAAATAATCCTAATAATAATCCCATTTTCAATCTTCCAACTATTCATATTTTTTGGTCAAATAACAAACCTGTTACAAATGTGTTGTTCAAAAAATGTGAGCCTTTGCCACATTTATTTGATCACCATGGAAAACTTTGATCTCTGGACACGTCGTTAGCTCAAATATAAACACCTGTGTCATGGAACACGATGATGTCATAACTCCAACTGACATGCTTAGAGCAGCAGACTTCAGATAATGGTTAATGGTCCTGCCCTCAACAGCTCTACGTCAATTATGGGGTGTCATCATATGCCGTTTCCATGGAAATGCATCCCTCGCCATAAAACACGATGTCGCTGTAACTCCAATGGACACGGTCCAATCGTCCCCCAAACTTCGCTTGTATATCACCGGTCCATGCCTCAACAGCTTTACGCCAAATCTGAGATCTCACCATAGGCTGTTGCCATGGAAACGCATCCCTCGCCATAAAACACGATGTCCTTGTAGCTCCAATGGACACGGTCCGGTCGTCCCACAATCTTCACCTGTATATCACCTCTCCATGCCTCAACAGCTCTACGTCAAATCTGACATCTCACCATATTCCATTTCCATGGAAACGCATCCCTTGCCATAAAAGACGATGTTGTCGTAACGCCTATGAAAAGGGTCAAAACAGCACCACACTTCAGATAATGGTTAACGGTCCAGCCCTCAACAGCTCTACGACAATTATGGGGTTTCATCATATGCCGCTTCCATGGAAACACATCCCTCGCCATAAAAGACGATGTCACTGTAACTCCTATGAAAATGTTCAAAAAATGCTCAAACTTCACATGTGTGCTAACAGTCCAGCCGTGAAGACATCTACGGGACAGTTTTGAGATTTCTTCAAATGCCGTTGCCATGGCAACACAATGCTCGCCATGAAACACGGTTTTCTCATAACTTCAGTGAAAATGCTCCAAATGGCCCAACACTTCACAGGTTTGGTAACGATGCAGCCATCAACGCATCTAAGCGTATTATGGGATGTCATCAAATGCCATTGGCATGGTGACAAATCATTCACCATCAAGTTAGTTCAAAAGTTTGCAGTTCAAATATTCTGCTGCTTTTCCAAGCCTTTTTACTTTTTTTCTTCTCTCATCACACATTCAAGCCCCCAGTGTTCATGTATAATTTCAATGTAAATTATTCACTTTCTTCTTACACATTACATCTCACCATAGCAGTTTAGCGTCAGCTTTTCAGCATAAAGCATTCCCACTAGCAATTTCTTCAGGAATTGCATTCTCTAGTTAAAAAAGTACTCCTCACTCCTCGTGCTTTGGAATTCTTTAACACTGTCAGTGACAATGGAAAGTACAAAATATATATATTTCCTTAATTCAATGCATTCTTCTTTTTCAAAACCAGTTGTCTACATCGTTAAGACTAGAAATGATATATTAATGATGTAAATATATTATATTTGTCAAACAAAAATGCCGAATATTCCCTAATTTCAGCTTCTTAAGTTCCTGTTTTTTTTGTTTTTGGGCTGGCTAATAGAATATCACTGTCAGCGTTTTTAACAATCAACACAACTGTCTGCTCAGTTTTGTTCCTTTCTTCTTTATTTCAGAACCCTCACCACTGAACATGTCGATCGCAGGCCTTATTAGTCGCATCCGCCGCACTTCTCAACCCCCAACCCCCGTACTAAGTGAGACCACGTGCACGCCTGTAACCTGTTCATTTGACTCAGATTGTGTACAGTGAAGACGCTTTAAGTGTGTTTGAATCTATTCTTTCTTTTGCAGTTGTTTCAAAGGTGTTGTTCTGTATCATACCCATTTCTCAGATTGCAATTGGTAAGTGAGCGATTCATTTTACAGATTCTGTTTAACTGATATTATATTTGTAATGTCTGTTAAGAATGTGGATAAATGCAATGCCACCCATGTGTCCTCCAGGTGCTGTTTATCTGCATGACTGTCCGAGGAAACACTACATCCCCATCTATCTGATAGTGGTGGGGGTCTTTGGCCTGATGCTCTCGCTGCTCTCCTGCCTGCCCTGCGCCAAAACCCCCGAAGATGGAAGCACCAGCCCGCTCAATCGAATCTGCGCGATGTGGAACTCCTTAACATCTTTATTTCTCTTCTGCTGGTTTATTGCAGGTGAGTTTAAATAGCCTTGCACGGACAAACCAGACAAAATTAGCATCATATCACAGTCCCATGGGTGAGGCTCGAGATAGGGAAGCTAATATTTGAACAACTATCATATTTGTTTTACCACAAAAGATGTCAATGTTGATAACAGCCCTGAAAACCCTGGAAAACAATAAAGCAGAGGTGTGACAGAGGGCTGGATATTTATAGCTGAGCTAATGAATTTGACCCAACCAAACAACAACAAATAGCTAAGTAGGCTCCAGGAAAACAAGCTTAAACGATGCCGGGTGAATATGCTACTTTAACATAATTGAACTTCAGATTACAAACATTCCATACAACAATGCAAACACAACACATTACGTTAATAAAAAAGAAAATAAATGCATAATTCACTACTAAAAGCAACCACAATCTAAATCATAATAGTTACTACAAAAAGAAGGTCCTCCTCAGGGGTTGCTGAACAAGTGGATGTGTACCTAATAAAAACGGTGTATAAAACTGCAGGTAACCATTGCACTACAACTTGTTATGTTAAGTATCTCTGGTTAAGCTAATCTAACTTTAAAACAATATACATGGATTTTCACACAGCCTCCTTTTTTCTTTGACCAGCCTGTTAAGCCCCACGGACCCTTCGGCGGGCCCGAAACCACAACATCTGCAAGCAACAGTGTCTGAGGGATTCTTAAGATTGAATAAACTATGAATGTTTCATATCCATGTAACGGGAAGAAACTCAGCTAACTGATGATTTTTTAATTTTTTTAGCAAAAAAAAACACAAGACTAACGCTGAGCCTCTGAATTAGCCCTGAGCGAAGAAATGCTAACGCCGTTAGCACAGAACTCACGGTATAACACCCTTATCACTTATCGTAACTGCACATCCAACCCATCGATTAGCATTGTGAGATTACACAGATTCGATAGGTATCTGTATCATCACTCCATGATCAGAACTCGCGACATGAGAAACAAAAACAGACATCACAACACGTGGCATTAGGTAGCCAACACGGCAATATGTCTTACCTTTGTTGTTGTCTGATCAAAAGTTGTCTTCAATGGCATTACAATGATAAAAACGCTGCTGAAGGTTAATCCATAGGTTAATCCAATGTGTCTGTGTGACTTTGAAATGAGTTCTGATAATCCATCAGCATTAAACCTAGTTTTAAGTTTTCAGATTTCAGAGCATAAATTAGGTTTCGCTTTGGGCAAACTGCGTGCGCATAGCTCTCATTTCTCAATGGTAACGTGTGTGTGTAT
Organism: Gobionotothen gibberifrons; assembly: GCA_943591055.1. NCBI lineage: Eukaryota > Metazoa > Chordata > Actinopteri > Perciformes > Nototheniidae > Gobionotothen > Gobionotothen gibberifrons. The sequence continues at coordinate 161,483 of CALSBZ010004052.1, forward strand.
GTGGAAGTTCCCCTTCGATTCTATTGGCTCTAACGGTTCAAAAGAGATGTCAATCATCAAAATCGACCAATGGGTTCCAGAGAAACGGCAAACACGCCCATTTTCCCCCAAATCACCCCAGAGGTGGAGTTTTTTTGCTAAACCTCTCTAAAAAGGTCAAATGTCACTTGTTTTGCATCAATCTTGATACAGGGTACTTACTATATGTTGTACATCTACTAACCCATCATCCAAGCGTGGTTTTCACTATACGTAAAAAAGAATTTTTGGACGGACACTATAATTTAAAGAATTTTCCTTAAAATAAAAAACATCTATATTGATTCTGACTTTTCTACATCCAACTCACAGGTTTATCATTACTTTGAGAAAAAAGATTATTAATTTACCCCTTTTAGAAGTGAAGTTATTGTCATTTGTTGTGGAAAGGTCATTTACCTGAAAAACAGGCTTGGGGCTTAACAGGCTAGTTTAGACAGGAGGTTCTCCTGTCTAAATTCTCCTTAGTTGCACCTGCTGTAGTAACATATATTGGCCACTAGATGTCCATCTATGTCTCAGAGATCCCCTCCCTTTTTTAAATTGGCACAGCTGCACATGCAAACAGGTTCAGCCTATTGTCCTACAGTCCTTAATGTCACAGTTTAGGTAGCCAGTCAGCTGAGGTTGAGTATGCTTATGTTATGGCCTGATTTTCACTTCACTTTCTACCATACATTAAATAAATTACACTACTCTTCTTAAAAACTAAAATTGCTAAAAGTTGAAACTAAAAAGTAAGACCCACAGAGGGTTTTTCCACATGCATACAATTCTATATCTAGTTTGATATTTACAACTTTTTAGCATAAGGCTCAAAGTCATACAGCTTGGCAATTCACGCTTGGCAGAAGTAGCCAATTGCATCAAGCGAGAGGCGGGCTTTACTACTTAACCACTCCCTACCTGTGTGTTGATGCTGCTAGATGTGGTAGTGAGAGTGCCTATTACATGTAATGCTGCTTCATACAACAGTTAATACAGGTAAACTGGGAGGACTACATGTGCACAGTGACCAGAAAGACAATACAAAGGTTAATAGTTATACAGTATACAGTTTACTTATCCTTTTTCTTTCTCTAGGTAATGTGTGGGTATACTCTATTTATCAGCCAAACTACAACAAGAATTCAACAGATGTGGATCCGTACTGCGACAGGACACTGTACCAGCATGCTTTCTGGACCATCACCCTATTCTACATCCTCCTGGGGGTGTTCATGTTGGGCGGCTGCTTTGTCTGCCACCGTCGGTCCCATGCGGACGCCGATAACAATCAAACCAATAAGGAGACGGGAGGAGATGTTGCTGCTGACACTATTAACGTTAACTAATCATACATTGCAACAAGAGACCAGTAGAGCGGTGCAGGAATGAGTCTTAAAGCCCGGAAATTAGTTAGCATTTTGGCACTTTTGGTTCCCTCGTCTCAAAGTCATTAGGTTTTTGTTCAAAGGTTTTTTGTTAGATACCTGAAGTAATACTGTGGTTATGACAAGCTTAATAGATTTGATCATTTTGTTCAAACATATATCAGTAAATACCCCAGTCATACGCTTCTTGAGCTTGTGTCTTAAAATCGGCAGTGTGGCTAACTGAACTACCAAACGTCATCACACCAGAGCCCGTCTATAGCTTGTTGTTTGTGACATGTGGTTTAGTTTGTTTAAGACTAACGTTAGCATTTATTATGCTGCTTAAAAAATGGGTAAGCTTCATATTCATGTTTGCCAGGGACTCGGAGATTTTCTACAACTCATGAGAATCCAATGACAATGTCCCACATGAATGTTCAGCCCTGCACTGCTCTCTGTCTCATAGTGGCACAGCCTTTGTTTTGACAAACGTACATTCTTAAATCTGAGATGCTGTCGATTTGATCACTGATCTCTAATAATGCCTGTAAGTGTTTTCTCTATGCTGAGCTTTTTCTACTTAAGACTGATTCTGCTTTCTATGAATCTTTACTCACATCCTGTTTGAAGTATAACAGAGATGCTTTTATTTTTACACGTTGATCCAGAAACTGGGCTTAAACTGTCCAGGATAATAAGATAAAATGTCTGATCTTTGAGTTGATTTTTTGTACTGCAAAGCTTGTGTTTGTTGATCATTTATGGCAAGAAGGCCCTCAATAAAACCTGTATAACCAATACTCTATATCTTCCTCATCTGGTTCTTTATTACAGTTAGTAACTAAGCCTACACTAAATACTTTCCGTATGCAGTGGTTTGTTTTCAGGGGGAACCAGCATTTATGTTGGCACTGTGTTTTACATAATGGCATATTCCACTTAACGTCTTCCCGTAGAATAGATAGCAAGTCACCCAAAATATCTACAACGTGACTTTTGATGGGTAAGGATGTTTTCTGGTTTGATCCAATATTGTCCTCACACATACAGATTATAGGCAGAGAAATATTTGGTCACACTTACATCACTTCGACCATGGAAAGCACTTTTATCCCATGGCAATACTAATGTTGAGGTATAATGTTGTACAATGTTTTTATAATTTTTATGCTATGACGTTTGTATTTTGGTTTTGTCTTTGCTTTTGTTTTGCTTTGTACAGCCCTTTGAGGCATTTCTTGTGATTTGGGGCTATAATACATTTTGATTTGATTTGATTTATCTTTTAGCATTGGGGAAACACCATGCTCCAGCTGCCATATTCTGTGGTGTCCTGCAGTGCAAGCTAATCTAATCACGACGTTTCGATCAGAATTTCTACTATGATTTATCTTAATGCAGCTCAAACTACCACATGAGTTCCACATGTATAACTTGTTTGCCAAGTATTAAGATAGCATAGAGTTTATAACCACGATTCAATCAAAAATATGCTCTATTTAGTCAAGGATTCAAAGAAAGAAACACGGAAATTAGTTGTGTGGGAACTCCATAATAATAGGACATGCAGCTCGTAAATTCACGAGTTTAGGATGTTGAAATCAGTGTGTCTATACATAATAATAATAATAATACATTACATTTATAAAGCACTTTTCCTGGTGCTCAAAGCGCATATGACAAGCTTTGTGTCACGTAGAACACTCGGGTTATACTAAGATAATACAAACATAAGAGGAAGTTGTGCATTCATGATACTAAAATGGCTTCTTTATAACAGCCATTAATCAAAAGAGAAAATGCTGATGCTGAGGTCAAAAGTCAAAGTCAACTTTATTGTTAATCTTTCAGTTCGTCTGTACAGACAGAGACATCGAAATACAGTTTCCCACAATAATACAAATATGTATAAAATATGTATATCCTATATATACACAATCAACAGACACATTTATACATATGTACACATTAAGATAAAAACACAACAATCAATACATACAAAATAACAGTCACTTCAATATCTTTGGAATGTACATTAATGCAAGATTGTCCATAGCAGCGTAAAAAGTGTGGTGCTGGAATTGAGTGTCTGAGTCTGGGTGGGGAGTTACAGAATTGAGTTCAACCGGGGCAGGGAAGAGTGAACTAGGGAGCAGGGATGTGCACAGACTTTTTGGGGGGCGGGTTCTCAAGTGAGAAAATGGGCACTTCCCATAATCATTTATAAAAAAAAAATGTAAAACAAAAAGTTAAATATAGTTGCACATCTCTGACTAACTGACCAATTTATTTGAATACCCTCACACTCACTTAATTGTTTAATACTCAACAGAATTCTACAAAATAATCAGCTAACACAGAGACAATGGTCTTCTTTAGTATTCACAATGCACAAGAGCAGACAACAAACTAATAAAATGAATAGTTATTAAATGAGCAGCCAACAATCAAAATTATGAAATTACTGTTTAAGGACATTACAGGCAAAAAGATGTTTTTTTCATGTAGGCTACTTGTTATTTTTGGTCTATTTTGCTTCCATGTTTTCTTTCACTCTAATGGAAATAAAACTTCCAAGAAACACATATAAATGGTGTTCGTTTTACTACCATGTCTGAATTCATCTATAGATTTAAAGCTAAACTGCACATTTAAACATAACATTTCAGGGGGAAATACTGACTTGATGTAAGTAACTAACTGGGTAAGTTGTGAGGTGATATGTTTTTTAGTTTTATCCTTTTCACCTGCAATGCTTGGTAACTGCATGCAAATTAGCGCATTTTAATTAGGCCTAGTTAACGCCTAATTTGCATATCAATGTGGCGATTGTGATGACGTTATTAGATACACATTTACTGTATTCACCTGTAGTGTCTCCCCTTAAGTACAGTACATTAGCCTGTATGATAAATTGCCTTAGCTAAACCTTGAGCTAACTTATCCATTAGCTAGTAGCCTACCTTAGTTAACTATTTGTTATTGTCTTTTAGCTGATTAGCTGTAAACTCGAGGCGCTGGCAGTTTAGTAATTTGTTCATCACCACTCACCTTCAAATTAAGACAAGAAATAACATGGGACAGTAAAGTGTGAGGTGCTGCTACCTGAAGGGACTGCCAATGTCAACACATCCTCACTCACAGGTTATGGGATTAGTTTAGTTTCATAAAGATAATCAGTGTGTGTTCTTCAGACACTTCCCCAAAAATGTGATAATATTTTCCAATGACTAAAAGTTTTTGAAAGTAGCATGTTAGTTGAGGAACATATTGTACATAAGTCAGCACATAAATCATCATTCAAAGTCACTGTTTTGAGATTAATGCAACACTTTTTTGCAAGTCCATATCCTCTTATATTTAAGACTATTACTCAACGAGGAATTCCGCTTCTGAATCATTTTATTCATCATTCGGTGACAATTCTTATGTCTATGTCTTCTTTTGATCGCCTTACATTTTCAGAAACAAACTACTCTTTTCCCGATATTAACCAAGATAGTAACAGACTCATAAAGAGGGTTCTCAGAAAAGGGGAAGAGAGGACGTTTTGTTGTTTCAGCTACTGTTGCACAGGGCACCAAACTTTTCTTATTTCATAAATAAACCAAATGACAGGCATTGTAAATCTGTTACTAGCGTCTACATACGGTTCATTGAAGTTTTTATTTAAAATGGGGAAAAAATAACCTGATTTCTATTTACTTTAACCGAGAATAGCTGGAACAACCAAAAATATTTGAATATTTCCAGCCTTTCTCTAATTACAAGGGTACTTCAGAAATGTATTGTTGTACTTTCATGAAATTACGAGAAAGTAAAACATAAAATACTGGTAAAAAATTAAAGCAGCAGACACTGAGATATTGTGATATGTAGTCCCTAGTGGGGGTCCTGCAGCTAAACACCCAAATATGATACTTTGTAACATTTCCGAGGCTTGATAAATGGCCACATCTTTCAAACCGCACACCTTCAGTTCGTGACAGTCATGGCTTAAACTAGCTAGGGGAAAATGACAGTAAAGGGAATTTAAGAAGAGATGGCCGAAAGAGAGGGACAAAGATTCAGAATGTTAGTTACACCATACAGTCAATGAGTAATGGTTTATATCTTAACATTACAGTCTCCATGACCAAGCTGAGATTAGGCAATGGGTTAGCCTGTTTTCTTAAGCTTTAGACAAAACCCTCCAATCAGAGAGGACCCTATGTTTTAACACACACAAAAAGAACAGTGTTTTACTTCTTTTTTTTTTTCTCTGTACATCAAGTTTATTGCAGGTACATTTACACATTGTTCGCACCACCATACATCCAAAGCAGACATGTAAATTACATGTAACACACACACACACACACATGTAAATTACATGTCTGCTTTGGATGTATGGTGGTGCGAACAAAAAGATGTGTTAAGCTTCTGTGTGGGTTAAGATATATCAATTCTGGTATGACACTATCAAACATTAGGTTCAAGTATGTATAGAAAATGTAAAATGCATTATGCATCACCTAATACATATGTACTACTTACACAATCAATGGCATGCAACAGTGTATTGTAGTTTTAAGTGGTAACTGTGCAGAGCACACAATGTTGATGCAGTTGAAGTGTCTTTGTTTGAACAAAGAAGTTGGTGTGTTTTACAGGAGGCTGAACTCTCCTCTCCCTCCCCTCCTTCCACCCTCTCTCCCCTCCCACTGACAGTTGGAAGGAGATGATTTTTTTGTATCTTCTCTTTGCATGCACAAGTTTTGTTGTATTTATTTTATGGATCTTAAGCGGGAAATGAAGAACAGTTATTGTGAAATGTAGAGTGGTTCTGGCCTTTTTGAGCATTTGGTCTAAAGAGACAACGTCAGACTGAGAGGAAGACCGGGTTAACCAACTGTATTAACTGTTCAGCGGCCCTACACTGCTGGTTATCAACTCGGTAAGTCAACTCGAGCCTTTTTATTCTTAATGATAAGCCTGTTTTCAAACATGGACAAGAATACTTACAGCGTCATGTTTTACAAAAGAATATTCAACTTTAATATCAGACAAATACCTTAACCACATAATCCAGGCTAAAATGCAGCAGCAAAGTGCAGGAAGCAACATTTCCGACCGTCTATGTGTGAATTGGCCTATAGGTTTAAGAAGATGTCACCTTCCCAACTAAGGAGTGGATCTGTTTTTAAAAAAAAGATTTGCCCGTTTTCTGTGTGTCACAGTGGATACCGTGTCTGCAAACCAAATCTACAAGGGTACAAATAAAATAACCTTTTTATTAACGTTTTCTTCCTCTTACTCACAGAAAAGTAGGCTATAACATGACCTGTTTTGATTAGGTTGTACTTTTTCTTTTTTTCATGTACTGCCCTTATCTTTTAACTTCAATAATATTAGTTTTGTTGCATTTTTTGCAGAAAATAAAGTCCACTGATTCCTCCTTGTGAAGATGAGAGCCATGCCTCAGCACAATCCAGCACCTCCAGCAGCCATATTACGTAAGAGCTACAACAGTAGTTGATAAGTCATTGAAGAAGAGAGTTGTTGAAAAGTTATGCCCACATGTCTTCATATTGTCTGTCTTTCCTCAGTTTGGGCCCAGTTTTTGATCAGCATCATGCCCATTGCTCAAATAGTGGGTAAGCTAATCAAAGCATCTTTTGAAATCTCAGACAACCAGAGCTATTGCTATCAAAACATGATGAACAATGATCAATAGAAGACAGGGCATGTGAAGTGATACACCTTGTGTCCCACAGGAGCAATGTACCACTCCCCAGGGCAGCTCTATATTCCCATCTATGTGTGGGCGATGGTTGCCGTTTCCCTGCTACTGGCCGCGGTCTCCGTCCTGCCCTGCTTCGCCCGCTTCAGGAACCACGTGACCTGGAAGTGCTTAGTCTCTCTCCTCTTCTTCTGCTGGTTCATCGTCGGTAAGATAAAAGACTGAATTGGTGTCTAACGGGTGAATAATCAATGTACAAACTTACACAAGCAGCTAAAGGTCCCATTATCTATATTTTAGATTCAAATGGATGCAATTTCAACTGGAAATCTCTTTGGCTTCTTTTTCTCTAGGTAACGTCTGGATGGCATCTAACCGTAACCCTGACTACAAGGCACTATCCAGCATGGATACCTACTGGAACAACACCCTGGACCTGTTTGCCTCGTGGACCACCAAGCTGTTCTGCATTGTTTTAGTTTGCAACCTTTTCTGTCTCGTGATTTTCTCTTAACTCCCCTCAAGCAAACCTGTTTTATTACCATGGTTTGACTTTTTAAATAGTATTTCATTATCTGACTAAATGCTTGGATACAAGTTTTAATCTCTTATAAATATGTTACCAAGTCACAAAAGCTTAGGTACCTCAGCAACAATAACACATCTGTAAACATACTGAAAAGCCTTCAGTCAGTGGTCCACATTGCTTCTATTCAAATTAAAGTACACGTACAATCTGTTTGTAACTTACATATATCAATATTCCAATTACTTGTTTATAGACTATTCTGCACTATTTCTATTTCTATTATATTCTATTTTATTTGACTATTATCTGTTTTATTGTGTTGCACTGTTGGAGGACCTAAGAACGTAATTGTCATAACTACACTGTAGCTATGTACAAAGGACAATACAATCCTTGAACCTTGAAATTCACTTATTTAAAAAAAAAATGCACACACGCCATAACTTCAACCCGCCACTAGATGTCGGCCTAATGCTTTTACAGGAAGTAATGCTCCCAACATTGAGACAAAATCTCTATTTGTGACCTCTTGTCCCCAGGTCATGGTTGTTTCTCTTGAAGGAGGCATTACTCTTTACAGGAAAACCAAGAAAGTGAGGAAAAATGTATTTATTTATTTACATGTGAGACAAACAAATATATGCTTTCAAATCAGGTCCAAACAACTCAATTCATCCCATTAGGTCTCGAGTATAACATCTACTCTTTGTTTGGTTAAATCAAATAGTATATTGTTGTTGCTGTTTTACCACACGACGTTAACATAAGTCCTGAAATAGTCTGTGAGTTATCTGTGAAAGTATATTTGAAATATCACTTAATTGCTATATTGCAGATAGGTAATTGAGAAGAAAGAAAGCACTCCTGTCTGTAGAGTGATCATCAATGATTACTTTTGCTGTTGTTGCAGGGAATTACATTAAAGGTCACCTATTGTGCAAAATCCACTTAGTAATGTCTTTTCTACATCAACATGTGTCCCCTCTGTGTAAATAGATTCTGAAAGTTTCAGGGAAAAAGATTCTCTCTCTTTCTGTCCTGATCCATTTATATAAAAACCTGTCTGAAAATGAGCTGATCAGATTTTGGCCACTTTATGATGTCATAACGATTTTTTAGCTTGTGTAAGCATTAGCCAATCAGCAACCAAGGTAACCCCACCCCCACCATATCACGTGCATCTCCTCCTAGAGCACCATTAGCCGCGTTCACACCGAGTACTTTGCTGTACTTAGTTCCCGGCACTTAGTGCCGCAGCACTTAATACCGCAGCACTTAATACCCCAGGGCACTAAATACAGATAGCGTTCACACCGGAAATAAGTCCCTGGGGGACGTCGCTTATTCTTCTTCTGCTTTGGGTTTACTGGCAGGCCGCAAACAACTTCACGGCGTATACTGCCGCCGAAAATCCCCGGCCGGAAGTCCCCGGAGTTGGGGACTGGCTTCAGTATAAGCTGCTGGGACTCCCAGCAGCTTCTACTGAAGCCTTCCGAGTAAACGACCAGAACGCCGACACCTCCTCATCTCCACCGCTCCCATGTTTTATTTTGTGTTGTCATAAGTTAGTCTCTCTGCGTTTCTGCGCGGGGCTAATGCTAATAATGCTAATGCGAGGATAATAAAATGGCGGCTCTACAAAACATTTCAGACTTTTACGGGGCGTGGTTTGCAATCGCCCAGCCAATCAGAACTGGGGTACTTTTTTTCCACAGGAAAGTGCCTGCTCTCTGAAAAGTTCCCGGCACTTAGTTATTTTTTTGGTGTGAACGCAACATCAGGGGTACTAACGGAACTAAACGCGAAAAGTACGGGTGAAAAGTACTCGGTGTGAATGCGGCTATTGTGTTCTTTTTAACCAAATATCTCTCAGAGGGGCGTGGGGAGGGGCTCCTTGTTTTCATCTAAAGTAACAGACAGAGAATCAGCACTTTGGAAACAGGGCTGAAACAGAGGGGATTATGGGTAATGCAATGATCTGTTTGGTGTTTGGAGCCAAACACTTCAGAGACATGTTTTGTATATATCTGAGACCTATAATATATTGATGAAAAACAGTAGCATAGGAGACCTTTAACAAATTAGCATAAGCTGTTTAAAAAAAAAAAAAGGGTGTGGCAGTGAGAGTGGCATATAACATAAATGATATAATAATGTCTAAAATCATGAGCAGACTCTTGAAGAAGGCATTATTTTACTCAACAGAGGGTCTTTCTCAAAGTCAAGGAATTATCCTTAAATGGGTTAATTTAAAGGAAGCTACATTCATAATTCAAGAGTTTATTCCGACCTATTGTTGATTGTTGGAACAGTAGACACATACTTTTTCATTAAGGTCTTGATGGGTGTAGGGTTGTTGAGTGTCAGTGTCAACAGAGTCGGTTTGCTTTAAATCGAGAATAATGGCTGTTTATTCAATGTAATTACAATATCTAATTATTGTTCTCATTTGATATAATTATCAAAACTGACAATGTGGTAATGTAAATGGTAAATGGACTGTACTTATATAGCGCTTTATCCAATCTTTAAGACCCCTCAAAGCGCTTTACATACTATATGTCGTTCACCCATTCACACCCATTCACACAGAGTACATTACTCTAGGATCTAACATTCACACACATTCACACACCGTTGGCCATGCCATCGGGAGCAACTCAGGGTTAAGTATCTTGCCCAAGGATACATCGACATGTTGACTGCATGGGCTGGGATCGAACCCACAACCTTCTGGTTGAAAGATGACCGCACTCCCTCGCAGCCACAGTCGCCCTACAGTGTGAACATTTCTCTATTTATGACCCCAGCTACCAGATACTCTACTTGTCTGTTATGGTGACCACAAACTTGAACTGTGTCCTATTGGACTTCAGTGATGATGACTTATTTTATGGATGATGATGATGATGATGATGATGATGATGATGATGATGATGATGAT
>CALSBZ010004052.1:180119-219292 GCA_943591055.1 Gobionotothen gibberifrons
TGGTTGGTTGGTTGGTTGGTTGGTTGGTTGGTTGGTTGGTTGGTTGGCTGGTTGGTTGGCTGGTTGGTTGGTTGGTTGGTTGGTCCACCACTTGGGTCCATACAGATATATCACAAAAACCACCGGATGGTTTGTCGTAAAAATGTGCACAGATATTCATGGTCCCCAGAGGACGAATCTTAATGAGTTTGTGGGTCCCCTGACCTTGCCTCTAGCATCAGAATGTCCTCTTATTCTATGAAATATACTGTATATCTACTCAAGTAGGCCTATGGATTGGCAAGATCTTGAACGTTCATGGTCCTGAAAAGATTAATCCTACGGTGTTAAAACACAACGCAATCCAAGACGTTTCTGATGTAGACTGTGTGTAAGAAGTGGACATAGTCACTGTGATGTCACTTATTAGTTGTGTACAATGATGGCACCCGCCATATTGGTTTTTCAACATCACCATCTTGTTTTTTGCAAACAGCAACAACAAAAGAGGGTACAGCTTATAATGGAGCACTAATGGTTCTAATTGTTTTTTTTGGTAAGAACATTTTGAATGGACTAAAACTGAATCCCACCATGAAAGGGTTAAAGTTGTAAGAAAAAGCCGTAAATAACTGTAACCCAAACCACAGATTGTAACAAATTGTGTAAAAATCACAATTTTTAGAGTGACATTTTTGTTGCTTCCTGTTTGAGTGCCACCACAATGAGGTTGTCAGGAGATCATTACAGATGAAGCACTTAATTTCGGACAGTTTGAAACGCAAGGGCAGTGATTGGTAAGTGGTCTGCCCTCGCTCAAGGGAAAGCCTCCAGCTTGACTTGAGACCGCCCCCGTTATAAATAAATGTAATTATAATGAAGCCAGCTGCAATGGATCATTGAAAGCCTGAAATTGAAAATCTGGCAACGCCCTCTTGGAAAATAGTGGGAGGGCTTGACCTTCCTCGAAACTGGTCGTAGGCAGGAACAGGTAAGCTGGAGTCTGAAATGAAGTGCTTCATCTGTACAAGTTTCACATCCTGTCAGTGGCCGACTGTCTAGTGTGTTTTTCTCTCTATTTATAATTGTTATTGCTAGCTTACATGATAGTTGTTGACCCCTGTAAATACTCGGATTTGTTAATTAAACTAAATGTGTCTGTGATGCAGATACTTAGTGATAGAACCAAAGACATTCCTGAGTCTGAGCTGCTTTACCTATTAGATGCTGGAAACCATTGCCAACACATTGGGAGTTAATTTGAAGCCAATTAAAATACTGCTTTTTGAAAGCTACCTTGGGAAATAAACCCCATTTACTCTGCAATTGAGGGTTATTATGTTAATTATATTCCTTTCATAGTGGTGGAAATTCAGTGCAGTTGGCTTGTATACAGTAGTAAACATGAAAGACATTTTCTGAATCCTACTGCGTGTTGTATTTTGTTTTATTTTACTTTAAGTGAGCTAGTTTATTAACATCAGCTCTCTCACAAAATGACCCACGTACATCACAATCATTTCTGTCATTGTCATGATGATGAAGTGAACGAGGGCATGTCTTTGTCTTTTTTAAGCTGCGGTGACCACTCTGGGTAGAAACCACAGCTGAATAGAGGGAGAGTGTGGTTCGCTGGGGAAAGCAGCAGCCATGATCCGCTCTCTGCTTCCAGTTCATTCAGGACATACAGTATCCAGGCCAACGGCAACAAAACACCCAACGACTCAAATAGACTGCAAAGAGATGTAATCATAAAACTAAAACTGCAGTAAAAAAAAATCAAAAAAATCTTCACATTTTAAAGGATTTTCCAGTCGTTTTATTGTCTTTTTTCGTACAAAGAATTTCACAAAAATATTTAGAAACTCTTGCGGACACCACTGACTGAAGCAAAAAGGATATCACATGACCAGAGCGATAGGGACAGAGAGGAAAACACATAGTTAACATTCCAATCTCTCGAGACTTTTTAGAGAGAAACGTCGTCCACCTCTTTCATATCTTCTTACCACCGTGTGCAAGCGCTTGCTACACAGGAACTCTCCCTTTCCAGGATTCAGAGCTCCTTTTAGGAAATACTGTCATCATTTCTCAGAGAGATATCGTCCATTTCTCACTGTGGGGATGTCCCCCCAATGCACATACTAATACCCGGCCGAGGAGAGACCTTAAAGTTAGTCTCCTGGCGATTGCCACGCTGTCCCACACATTCACTTTACACCCCTCGAGGAAAGCAACAAGTGTCACAAGAAACACCGTCTCTGTTGAAAGACTGAACAGGACACACTCTTTAAGACATTTATCCTATCACAATTCGCAGTGGCAGATAGTATAAAAATATACACAATGTTTACAAAATACACTGGTTGTCGCTCTCTATTTTTTTCAAGGCTAACTTTTTACATACAAAAATGGGACAAAATGAACTCTGAGTGAAATAGGATTGGATTAGGATTCCAGACCACCTGTAAAACATTCGAGGGCATAGCACATCCATCTATACGTAAAGGCGCCTTTTTGATACACATTCATTTTTAGTCCTTTCTGACTATTTTACAGCTTAAATAAATATGTCAAGATCAAGGAAAGTGCTCATGTCCTGTGGTTCCCAAGGCATTGTAATATGCTGTCTCACGACGTGCGTGTTGTGCTGTCATCTTCATGAAGAATGAACTAGTGTCCTGTCCAGCAATAACGGAAGTTGTCTCGATCAGTATGCACCTTTTTCTCCTCCCGTTCGAACAACTTAACTCTGTGTAGTGATTTTTTTTATTTGGGCACAGGAAGTTCGGGAAGGTGCATGTCTTCTGCACATCGGCGCGGAAACGTCTTGATAGTGTTCATCATCTTTGGCCACCTCCTCAGTGAGTCATTTGAGACCTTTCTTTCACAGCTTCTGAGGCCGCTCTCGGCGCCTCGGCTGTCGTTTCCTCTGGGTGAGCTTCATCCATGGCTGTCTCTGAAGGAACTCTAATGCCCTTGCCGGCACCATCTCTTTGAGCTTCTAGCGCGCTGCACATCTCCATCTCGTGAATCACAACATCGAACGGAGCCGCGGGAGGCTCAGAAGGGCGCGACTTGCAGCCTGTGCAGCCCTAAAAGAAAGACAGAAAGACAGAAAGACATTGTTACCAATCATTTCTACATGGTGTTGTATCCAAACACTACTGTAGAGCTCAGGGCTGTGTGCTTACAGAGATGTTGATGGCTCGGGGCAGGCGTCCTGTGCGGATCCAGGGGTGAACCTGGCTCAGCTCCCTCTTCTGGTCCTCGCTGAAGCGTGGCTGCTGTTTCTGCATGTTCCTCAACGCCTCGCGGTCTTCTCGCAGCACAGTCTCGATGTCTCTGTTGAACAGGAACAAAGAGTCAATATAAGTCAGTGTATTAATCACAGCAGGTGTCAAACTGTGAATAAGCTGTTGAGTTTGGGCACGTTTTGCCCAGCGTCGTACCTGACAGGCAGCTGATAGTTCATCATGACCTTGTCGTCGGTGTTGGCCATCAGGAGCCAGATGGGGTCCTGCAGGACACACTTGATGAACTGCTCCTCTCCACCATCTCCACCCGCACTGCTGCTGCCCCCTGCTGGCTGCTTGCGGGAGTGATCGTTCTCTGATGAGTCGATGCTACCAAAGTACTTGCTGGTGCGGCTGCCCTGGCTGCTGCCTGAATGGAGAAAAAAGGGGTACACTAGTCAACAAAATGATTTTCGTTTGCAGTACATGCTTTAAACCAGGGGTGTCAAACTCAATTTCATCGCGGGCCACATCAGCATGATGGTTGCACTCAAAGAGCCAGTTGTAACTTTAAGACTATATAAAAATACATATATAAATATTTAATATATATAAACGTATGTATTATATTACATGATTGCCTCTGCATTGGATTATTATCAGATAGGGTAATAACTTCATAATTAACTACGTCTGAAAGCAGAAGTCTAGGGCAAATAATTAAGTCTCTTCTGTGAGAATGTCACAAAATGATTTCAAAAGAAAAGACATTTTGAGAAAAAAATAACATTTTGAAGAAAAAGGCAAATTCTAAGAAAAAAGCATATTTTGAAGAAAAAAATGTTAAATTCTGAGAAAAAAGTCTAATTTGAGATGCATTGTGGGACATGTAGTTTATGGGCAACGTGCTTCTGTAAATCGGCATGTAACCGTATAATAAACATATAATATTCTTTTGCAAGCTCTTGTGGGGCCACAGAAAATGAAGTCATGGGCCGGATTTGGCCCCCGGGCCTTGAGTTTGACACCCCTGCTTTAAACCATGCATTTTGAAACTGTTTACATCTATTTTGGTAACCTCTGAGATGGTAAATTAAGATTACTCACTCATGCCACTGGTGCCAAAAGAGCTGCAGCCGTTGGAGCCGGAACCAGAGCCTGAGCCGGAGCGAGAGTCTTCCTGCGGCAGCATGTCCAGCAGGTCGCTGGAGGTGGACATGGCGTCGTTGTTGGACTCATTAGCCTCACCCTAATGGGGAAGAAAAGGTTAGAACAAATATTCCAAGACACAATTGAAATGATATCATATGCAAAGGTTTCTAAAGCCTCTAGTGTCCTTACATTCTCATTCTCCTTGGAAGTTTCATCAGAGCTCCTCTGATTGGCTGAGCTCTGACCGGTCGTTGCCCACTGAACAGAGGGCGGGGCTTGCTGTGATGCTGCCAGCGCCGTGGCAACCTCCAGCCGGTTGCTCGTTGTTTCCTCCAGCTGCAACAGGTTGAGAGGCGAGGAGCATCTGGACTGGAAGAGGGGGGACTCTGGGGGGATCTGGCTGTAGGACTGCGGGGTGCTGCTGCTGCAGGACGGGGCGCAGGTGTTGGAAATAATTGTGGGGACGACTTGGGTGGGGTATGTGAAGTTAGGGTTGAAGAAGTGTCCGGGGTTGGGGGCCGGCTGAGAGATGGGGGTTCCCATCTGGGGGAACATGTAGTTGGGCAGAACGAGGGTCACCATGGGAGGAACCATCTGGGCGGGGGGGAAACGGGATGGATCTGGAATGGGTAAGGTTTGTGCCATCGGTGGGTAGACGGGGTAGATCGGAAGCATTCCAGGAGCGAATGGCGTGGCGGGAATGCTGGCCTGAGAGACAGAGACAGATGGCCAGGAGGAGGAGTTTGTCGGGGGTCCGATGGGCATGTTGAGAGGCATGGTGAGGGGCATGGTGAGGGGCATGGTGAGAGGCATGAGAGCGGTGCTGGTTCGGGGGTCATGGCACCTCCCGCTGAGGCGCAGAGAGCTGTGCTGCTCAGACGACTCCTGGTGCTTCAGTCTCTTCCCGCCTCGACCTCGCCGGTGGCTAGTGCTGCTGCCGGCGGGGTAATCCCGGGAACAACGCACTCCTGGGAGAGAGAAGAAGACGCTCAATGTTAGCAATTTGAACTCAATGAACAATGAATCAGGGTTTCCGCTAGGATTTTTTCTCGCCGGTCAAATGTCCTGACAGAATTTATTTTACCGGACAAGTTTGAAACGTACCGGTCATGTTTCAATAATAATAAGAATTGTGTTGCAGAGTTTCCGTTAGCAGGTAATTACCAGAGTAGGACCGGATATACTGATGTTTAAAACTCAGTTAATGGGAGTCATTTTTATATTGCTTCAGTTTATAATCGTAACATACGAAAAATTCAGATTCATTTTTCAATAAACGATTCCACAAACAACATAATTATTACATTCAAAGAAACTACTTGTAGTAGATGAAGTAAATTATTGAAACGTTTAAATTAAGTTTGAATAATAACACGGGAGAAACGGATCCTCTCTTTTCCTCTCTCTCTCCTGACAGCCGGTCAGTTTCTCATGCAGCGCGCTAAACAGTGGGCGGGGCTTCAGGTCAGACTCAGCAGCTGATCTGATCTCTGATCTCTTTCTCGCGCCGGTTACACTTCACTCGCGTTTATGTCCATATCGATCAGATCCAGCTCTCCTGATCGGCCTTTATAGAGAGCACCGATCAAACTATTAAGAGTGAATATCTGCACATAATGATCGGCGGCCAATCGATCGGAGCATCGGACATTTTGACCGACAGGTTTTGAATTTACCGGTTTTTATTACATTTTACCAGCTAAAAACCGGTAATTAGCGGCTAACGGAAACCCTGCAATGAATGTGTAATAAACAGAGGGTTAGAGTTAGTACCTCGCGACAGAGGGTTGGCAGCCGCGTTCTGACAGTGCAGAGCGGACGAAGCCGCCTGATCGAAAACACGCAGCTTGCTGAGGTCCTTGAAGCGGTCGAGGAACACCTGCTCCTCCTGCTGGGTGTGGGCGGAGAGCACCTCCTTTGTGAGCCCCGTACGACCCCCTCCTCCTAAACTGCCACTTCTCCGTCTGTACCTCTCTAGCTGAGAGGCTCGAGGGGGAGGGAGAGGAGGAAAGGCGATGGCTGTTGATGTCGACGGAGCAGGAGTGGGAGTGGTCGGGGCCTCCTCCATGATGACGTCTGTGATCATGGGAAAAACGATGAGGGGTGTTAACACAGTCAAGTGAGGCGATGTGACTTCTGAAAAAACAACATCGTCTGACAAATGAAAAGTTAAACACATCAAATACAATTTAGTTGATACAGCCATACTTGGTCTGGTACGACCATTAGCTTATGATGGCTAATATTAGCATTAGACAGTCGTAGATATGCAGTAGTGTGTTAAATGGCTATATGGTCACTTTGCAAAGACAAAAAAAATAGCAGAAACTGTAAAACAAAAGGAAAAAAGCAAACAGCAGAAGAGACGACAAACAGGAAGTGAAGAGAAATTAACCAAAAGGATAAACAAAGGCAAAAATCTGCGACTACAGGTTTCTGCAACATCATACTTAACACTTTTTGGTCAATGTCTTTGCAAAACAAGAAAGGAAGGCACAAATAATAATGAAAAGAAAGGATCTCAAATG
The DNA here is from genome assembly GCA_943591055.1 of Gobionotothen gibberifrons. Classification (NCBI taxonomy): domain Eukaryota; kingdom Metazoa; phylum Chordata; class Actinopteri; order Perciformes; family Nototheniidae; genus Gobionotothen; species Gobionotothen gibberifrons. Next base: position 187,015 of record CALSBZ010004052.1, read on the forward strand.
AAAAGCTAAATCATATCGAAGGCTATTAAAGGGAATTCAAGGCATGCAAACGACTCCGTATCGTTATATGAAAGAAGCAAGCTGCTGAGTGACCAGGCTGCAGAGTGTGAGTGTTGAGGATTCCCACCTGACTCAGGAGGCTTCTTGTCTCCCACATGCACGATGGTGCTGCTGAAGCTACACTGCGACGTGACTGAGGCTACACTCTCTGCCTTTGTGGCCATGGTCAGGGGAGGCAGAGGAGGTGGTTCACTTACAAGGTTAACTGAACCACCTGCTGAGGAAAACAAGTTGCTGTAAGTGATCGTGTATCGTTCCACAAAAAGCACAGACAAGACACACCGACAGAGCATGCTTCATCTCAATCAAGGAGGCGGTTCCACAAGACAAAAACGAAAATCCATATTCAACAACAAAAATATGTTCCATTGTGTTGGCCAAAAGGAAATGAACTTAAATAAGTGGACCAGAGTATTTCAGTTAAAACACCAAACTACACACCAACATGATGAGGCAATGAAAAGTACCTGTGGTGTAGGCGCCATCTTGCTGCTTGTCCTCGTCAGACGTGTAGGAGGAAGAGCCACACTTCCTTTTGACCGTGTTAGGAATGTTACAGCCGTCCAAGTACCTGTGTAGAGCAAGAGAGGTGTTGGATTAGTGAAGTCATAAGCCCTAAAGAAATGCTAAGATACACTGAACAAAAATATAAACGCAACACTTTTGTTTTTGCTCCCATTTTTCATGAGATGAACTCAAAGATCTAAAACATTTTCTATATACACAAAATAACCATTTCTCTCAAATATTGTTCACAAATCTGAAAGAATCTGTGATAGTGAGCACTTAATAATAATAATTATAATCCATCCCACCTCACAGGTGTGGCATATCAAGATGCTGATTAGACAGCATGATTATTGCACAGGTGTGCCTTAGGCTGGCCACAATAAAAGGCCACTCTGAAACGTGCATGTTTGCTTTATTGGGGGGGTCTGGGGGGGTCCAAAAACCAGTCAGTATCTGGTGTGACCACCATTTGCCTCACGCAGTGCAACACATCTCCTTCGCATAGAGTTGATCAGGTTGTTGATTGTGGCCTGTGGAATGTTGGTCCACTCCTCTTCAATCGCTGTGCGAAGTGCAAACTGGTTTTCGGACCCCCCCAGACCCCCCCAATAAAGCAAAAATGCACGTTTTAAGAGTGGCCAGCCTATTGTAGCCTGTGGCATATCAAGATGCTGATTAGACAGCATGATTATTGCACAGGTGTGCCTTAGGCTGGCCAGAAAAAATGGGAGCAAAAACAAAAGTGTTGCATTTATATTTTTGTTCAGTGTAGATACAGAATGGCTTCATGCTTGCACACACACCTTATGATGCTGTCCAGACAGTTGATCTGCTGGTAGGAGTAGCCAGTAGGAGGCTCCTTTGGCGCGAGAGGAGCAGGGAGCAAAGCTTTGGGGGGTATCGTCATGTCGGCGATCAAGCCTCTGATTGGGTCGCTGCTGATTGCTCTGATGCTTGTTGCGCCTGGACGGAGAAAAGAGAGGAACAGGAAGCATTTGAATGGAGGAATATTACTTGGAACCCCATCAACGAAAAGCCACAGTTTGATTATTGTCCCTTTTTTGAGTTCCAACCCTATACTGTGTAACGGTGCTTTTCATTTACCTGTGCTGCTGGTTTTCTTGGGTAGTGGCCTGTGACGAGACTCGATGAAAACCTGCTGTCCGTTAGTCTTGACCATGTGGACATCTTTACAGATCTGCTGGAAAGTCATCTAGAAAAATAACGGCACTAAACACGTTAGACGGACATTCATATTACATTTGATTTAATTCACTGTTACACTCTGAGACAAACATGTAGCTGCATCTAGAAGCCCTAGCTGCTCAGACTCACAGGTTTGCGCAGAGCGACGGCGGCTTTGTCGATAGCGGGGCCATTGCTGTCGCTGGACGAGGCGGCGCTGAGGTGCTGCTGGTGGGAGCGCCGGGAGCCTCGGGAGCCGCTGGAGCCCAGCGAGCTGTAGCCCTGGGAGCTGCCGCTGTGCACCGGCTGCACCAGGAGCCGGTGGATCTGCTCGCTCAGCTGCACCACGTCGGGGGTGGTGGTCCAAGTCTCACAGCCCTGAGGTGCCGTGAACATGTCTTCATTCAGAGGGCTCCTGGAGACGGGGAAAGAGACAGTCTTAGCACACTAGGAAGACACCCGAGTGTAGACGTTGCTATGGCAGGGGTTGTAGACAAACAGTCTGTTATAAGATTCTTAATCTCTATGAATGTCACAATCAACCATATTTCCTTTCATTCACTTTCCTTTGTTAATACTTTTAATATTGAAGGCTCTTGGAAGTTTTTAATTGAGTGAATTGTTGATCTTACGTTCTGACTTTGTGGCGCCCTACGATGAATGCCACCTTCCGGCTCCAGGGGTTGACAAAGGACGACCAGCTGGTGTCGATGGTCACATATTCCCCGTTTCGGGTACACATCCTCAAAGGGGAGTAGTCAAACGGCTGCCCTGCAAACTGAAGGACTGAAGAGACAAAAGTGCAGACGTATATGAGGATAAAATACTAAAATTGATTGGAACCCGCAACGACTTGAAGATTTAGAGACCTAACTCAGTCATATAAGTGTATGACTAATGTGAGCAGAAGTTACAGTATGTGCGGTGCTAAATGAACTCACTCTTCTCATGTATAGCCACCATGATGTGCCTGTCTTCAGGGTGAATGTAGAGCAGGATGGGGGTTCCCACCAAGTCCTGAGGCAGGTATCCTAGCAACGGCACTGCCCTGCAAACACAACATGTATGTACACACTGTTAATACAATGTTTGATTACATCCTAGATCAACAGCTCAGCTTACAATTCAATAATCACAGATGGAAAGTGATGAATAACTGACCTCTCGTCAATTTCCTGGAAGATGCAGCTCGGAGTGTGACTTGTAGTGAAGACCCTCTTGTCTGGAGGGATACGAGGAGCTGAGAGGAACAGAGGAAGAAGATATAACAGATGAGAAATAAGTACATAAGACTTTTTCTTTTTCTGCTCGATTATGGCAAAAATCATGATCACGGTTATTTTGGTCAATAATTTATATCACGATTATTCATTGACTTTGAAAACATCCATTTATTGAACTTTAAAACAAATAATAATTGGAAAAGTATGTTTTTAACCGTTGATTAACCTGAAGGTATAATTCAACTGAAAAACCAATACAAAAATAAATACAAGATCAACAAATATTTTGGAGCGCACTTCCACAAGCTACTAAACATATATTAATATGAATATACAAATTAGACTAAAATGAATTGGATCAAATATGTTCTAGTGCACTGTCACAACCTAGCAAAGCTAAATAATAGTTTTTTTCGATTATGTTGTTTTTGTAATTGTGGCGATTAAAATACGATTAATTGCACAGCCCTACATAAGACTATATATATAATAAAAAAGCTTTAACTGCTATTTAGACCCAATCATTTGGTGTCTATGATATAATCCACATTCAGAGGAGAATGGTTTTCAATGTGTCTGCTATTGTTCTCTTCTCTCCCACACACAGATCATTTCAAGATTCAGTTTAACTAGTTTTAAATTACACAGTGAGTAATCGTCATCATCATGTGGAGAGCTGCTCAATTGAAAATTACACATTTTATGCAAGATCAGTTTTAAGCTTCACATACGTTGTGACTTTAGCTATAGTAGAGAGTAGCTGTACCTTCGTATCCGGAGTGGACCCTCTCGGCGATGAGCAGGCAGCAGGGCTGTGGCTCAGAGTCGTCTGAGTCTCTGATGGTGAGCTGGTACGGCGTGAGGCGGAACGGGTAGTAGCGCATCTCGCCGCCATGCGTCCGGTCGGCACTTATCCGGCAGAACATGGACTTCTCCTGAGTGCAGTCCACTGGAGCAGAAGCTGAGAGGAAAGAGAGTTGGAGAACGAGTCAGACATTGAGCATAATTTCTGTCTGGAATCACAACTATTTTTCTAACCCCTTTTTCCAAAATGTGATCTTTTTTCCCGCTCACCTGACCCGATGCAAGAGGCCCAGTTTGGCAGGCGGCAGGGTGCTGTACCGCTGTAGAAAGTGCTGACGTCCTGCGGGGCCAAAAGTTCAGAGAACATCGCCCCCTGGAGACGTTCGGGCATAGTGCGCAACAGGGAAGAGCCCTGAGGCGATACGTACACCACCTTCCCTGACAGGAATGACACGCCCATGGTGAAAGTGTCCTGAAAGGAACATTGCAGGAGGAAAGCTTAGAATAAAATCACTTTAAACAAATACTTTTTATTAGACAAACGTCTCGAGTATTTGATATGAACGTACTGTGTTTTTGAGTGTGTACTCTGATGTGATGTTGTCAAGCTCCTCAATAGTGAAGGCCGACGGGTCCAGACTGCAGCCCTGACACTCCTCTACGCTCCACTGGTGATAGTACTCCTTGTTGGCTGTAAAGAAATCACAATACATTTGTCAGGATGGGTATATAGGTAAAGAATTTGTTTTATATCGTAGTAAGCCTAATGCAAATGGCAGAAACTAAAACATTATAGCTTCAAGAGTTATTCAAAAAATACTTAAAAACATCGATCACCACAAAATTGTCACATTTGGCATTTCTAAGAAGCTCCAAACAAAAGGACCCCCCTCACCTCGGACTTGTTTGACACACTGCAGTGCGTATTTGAGTGCATTTAGGGTGCTGGTGTGACCTTTGGCCTTGCGCTCCGTTGGTAGGCGGAGCTTCAGCTCCTTGATGGCCTTCATCAGATCCTTCTGGGTCTGCACCCTCGCCGACTGGTTGCTGCTGCAGCCCGAGGTGGAGGGGGGGTCGTGCTCAGAGCTGGTGGACAGCAGGCTGTAGGCCAGGGAGCTGCTGGGAGGAGAGAGGCTCTGGGAGTTGGTGCTGGGGAAGAAGAGACAGAGATGATTACGCTGGATCAGATGTGTAATTAGCATGTGTTAGCAAGTGATGCAAGAAGAGCCTTTTGGCATAAAGACTGTTGCTATGGATATTTTTTTTCAAATGTTATTTTTGTCACTTCTCTTTCTCTTACCTCTTGTTGCTCTCAGTGTTTTCCAGCATCATGCCAGAGTCCTTTCCATTGGACGAGCTGTGGGAGCGTACGGACTGGCGCCCGCGCGACGCCCCGTCTCTCTCCATCCCGCCTTCGCTCTCCCTCTCCCCAGAGTCGTTTCCGCTGGAGTGTCCGTCCATATCATCTGAGTTGGGCCCCCTACGGTCTCGGGACGAGCCTCCAGACGCCGACCCCACACTGGGAGATGAGCCGCCAGTCGAGCCGCCTCTATTTCCACTCCCGTGCTCCTGAGAGGAGCCGTTAGCGCTGGGCTTAACGCTGCTCGTTTTCAGAGAGTTTAACCCTTCTGATTCTGCTTCCTGTTCATTTTCTTTCTCGTCGGCCCTTGCCACTCGCCCTCTAGGGCTGCTGCTGGGCAATGAATTAGAGTTGTCATAACTCATACTAGAGTAGGATGAGGCTGGAGCAGCTTTTTTGAAGGTGTCAGCCAAGGTGAAAACAGCAATAACTAACTAACTTATTGGCTCCAACAGATGGGATGAGAGACTGTGAGGGAGAGTGGGAGAACACTCTGTATCTCGTCTTCTTGCCTCTTCAGAGATGTGACGCTTCAGATGAAGGTCATCTGAGATTGTGGAGAAAGGACAAAGATGGAAAGAGTAAAGAATTAGTCAAATTAGCTGCATGATGACACAATGTGTGTAGTGTTCAAGTACTACAGCTATGAAGAGACAAAATGGAGCGCTTATGATGAGTTTATCAATTATCTTGTTGGCCTCCAAGCTTCAAATGTGGCCATGTGCCGCTGTCACAGCCTTGGTTTGGGAAATGAATGCTTTTCAGAAGTGTTTGTGGTTGCCGTCGCAGCACAGAGCCCCAGCTGTTAGCATTTCTTACTCAGATTATCTCGAATAAAAACACCACCCCATTTTAAACACAAAATGACAATAATCCCCATTAGCATGCAGCAAGTGCGTATGCATCTGGATTTAGCACGGGTGTACAAGTGCTAATGACGAAATGACATTTGTTAATCGCCAAAGCTTAATCCAATTCCACCCAGAGGACAGTCACAACAGAACACAAGGGGGGGCGGGGGGGACGGGACACAAAGCTTAGTATAAAAGGGTTATTACAATAATACAGTGTAATTGTGAATAGTAGTTTAAAAGTTAACATCAAGCCACTACCTATACAAGTTTAAAATGATTGCTGTTTATTCCTTGTGCAAAGAATACGCGCCGTAATCCTTTAAGCCGGAAGAACACGCAGGCCCTGTCCTCAATCCTTACAAATGTCTACACCTATCGTCCCCACACCAGCTTTACCTGCAGTGATGTGTTAAGTGCAGAATTGGATCAGGACTTGTTTAATTAAGTCCCTGCACTGATTCAACGCTTCCTGTTCTCATTCACTTAACACAACATGGCTGAGTGGACAGTGACCCCCCACCAGCTGGAGATTGCTCATTACATCTGAACAGAGGATAACAGGTGCAAACCGCTAATGACAAATATGACTCATTATACGGACATAACCAAAGCAAACGTAACAACTTGGAGTGGATAACGGTAAACAACTGCAAGTATTCAGTTTGACAAATTCATAATGATGCTACATTCAAATTAGCATATGTTTGGTTGATACACGTGACAAACTGATGGCTATGGCTGAAATTGGCGAGGGAAGGAGAAATAATGATCGTGAAATATGCAAGCAGGGCGTGAGTAGGCGTCGATGCAGGCTGGCATCAACTCGCACCTCGACAGGTGATGGAAAAACCACACGGTGGTGGGAGAGGTGGTGGAGGTGGAGGTGTTGGTGGGGAACAGTGTACAGGCTGCTCACATGCAGCTGTACACTATGTTAGCTGTAGTGGGCTATTTGGTTATAGGGCGCATCCTCAAATTCAACCGAGCAAGACACATCGATTTAGCTTCCAGTGTACCCAACATGCATGTCTTGCTAAGCAGGGAAGAATCCAAAGCACATTGAATAAAAAACACAGAAACACGGGGTGGCCATGAAAACCCCTCGCTGACACGCAGGAAACAGTTAGGTCAGGTTTGAAACCACGTCAGTGTGAGGTAATAATGCGAACCACTGAGGCTTAATGCCACCCGATTGTTCAAATTATTCACAGGAAATGCACTCAGTAAGACCAATCTATGATTATATCAGGATGTGTCTATTTTTGTGTGGGAAAGCAAATGCATCATCACTCTTATACAAATGTTGAAGAAAAAAAAAGCTCAAAATGTATAGGCGAAGGGTTAGGTCAACTGTTAGAGCAAAAGACTTTCAACAGGCTTTCACGTTTCTCAACTGTGAGAACATATTTGTAATGTTATATAATTATCATATGTGTGTTTATATGTTCCTTATTTATAGAAAGGTTCTAACATATATCCATTCATTTTTATCAAGGGGAACTTCTTTACCAGAACAAACAAAGAAACTCTCATTTCATCAGATAATAGACAGCATCAAAGACAGTGTTCTTTGCACGAGCCTGTCATTCATTCAGCAAGCCCATCAGATGATTACAAGCGATATAATAAAGCTACAACTTGTACAGAACAGGGGTCACATGACCTGTTCTCGTAGATAATGAAACCTTTAAATCCTCACTGCATTGAGGGCTGCAGGAAGGTGTGGCGTAGCTCCGTGCGAGAACATGTGTGATCTCCCCCCGCCCTTCACATCATCACGACATGCTGACATTATTCAAAAACATTAAGAAAATCGTTTTTATTTCCTTCTTACTATTCGGGGAATAAATTCACATTGCAATTTCCAGTGAATGTCATCACTCTGCCAGCGCAGCTCTCTGTGTACATGTTGCACGTGTCCGCGGCGGTGCGCTCAGCAAGCATTGGCGGCTTCTGATTGGTTGACATATTGTATTAGCCGGACCAATCAGAGAGAGAGACACGCAGTGGCTGGGCTGCTTATTGGCTGACTGTCAGATACTGGTCTCAGCTCAGCCTCCAGGATAGAATTCAACTGATTCACGATCAGTTAGGGGACCTCATGGCCATGACTTCTTAGTTAAATATTAAAAATATATTAATGACATTACTATGAATAGGAATGTACACTAATTTAAAGATTTCACATGAAAATATGATATCAAGTTCAATCCACAGTACTCACTTTGCATTCATTGGTCTCCCACTGCTACCTAACTAATCTCCCTAAATATCTCACTCTCTGTCCTGTGTCGTCTTAAGATTTTTGTTTCCACCGTCTTAAAGGCAATTTGGTCACATTTATAGTGGATTAGGAAATATGTGAAAAACAAAGTGTCTTAGTTTATGGTCAAAAACAGGACAAACAATGTTAAAACAACAATTGTGTTGCAACAACCATCAATGTCCAAACAAGGTACTGCTGGTGAGTCATTCCCATATCACGGTGATGGAAAACTGTAAGCTGTTTCAAATGATGAGTCAGTCCTTAACAAACATGTGATCATATAGTTAACATGCAGATTGCACCACCTGTGCCACTACCTGCTGCCATCAATGCACAATAATACTTGTTGGTGGGGAAAATGTCATGTTCTTTGAACACGCTGAATCATCTATGTTTGAAGCTTAGTTTGAACAAAGAAGAAAGGTTACTTCACCTTTCTTTGTTATCTTCTGTTCACTACAATACCTGGCACATGCAAACTTTTTGGACGTTGCTGTGAAGCTGCGTTGCGCACTTCATTATATTATGAGATATCCGCAAGGACCTGCAGACACCCTTGCAGACGTCCATCGTGTGCTTTTGGTGTCAATAACTATGCAATGACAGATACTTATGGTGCATTTACAGCAGCACATTTGTCGACACACATCGAGCATCCATGCAGCCCTCTTGCAGAACTGTATAATACGCCCCATGTGCATTCTCACTAATGCAAAATGCATGATGTGCATCAACACAACATGTCTAACGTTATCGTTTGCAAGCATAACGCACATGCTGCACAGTAGGAGGCATGTAGTGCATTTAGCAGCCCTGATACTGATAAGTAAATATATTTTTGCAATTTGCACATGCGTGTCAACACCATAAAAACTCAAACTGAAAAGTTTACTATGTCAAAGAATAAAAAGGTCATGAAATGTGGAGGAATCTGATATTTGCCGGCTTTGTCATTAGTGGTGTTGTCTTCTTCTACCTTAAAGAGATAACGTTATAAACGTGTTGTTATCGTGTCAGCGACAGTAAAGGGTTAAAGACAGCTTTATCAGTAGATTGTCTGAATAGCTTAATCACCTCATAAATACACATGTATCTATTGTTCTATCTACTTAATGAAGCCGTCAAATTAAGGGGAAACATTATGTCGTGAATACGCTGGCAGTGCGAAGTGACAGCTAGAAAGCTAACGTTAGCTTGAAGGCAAGAGTGACAGACATTAATATTACAACGACCAGGCTTACCGTAGATATGTTTCAAAACGACACCAGCTTTGATATTCCAGGGTAAGGTGTGTGAAAGTCAATAAGAAGCAGCAGCACTCCTTGTTGCACCGACCGCCTTTGCTCACTGGTCTGCATATGCTCTAAACATTTTTGCTCGACCCCCCTACAGTAGTTTACACGCAGGGACACACGTGTCAGTGGAAGGTCTAGCGAGTAATATTGAATCGCCACCGTGATTGGACAGATTGAGTTTATGTCACCGCCCAGACCCGCCCTGCGCGTTCTGATTGGCTGATAGGGGCGTGGCTTGTAGCACGGGGCTCTGGGATCACGTTGCTCAGAGTCTGGTCCTGAGTGTAGTTCCAAACAGACATGAGAGGGCGGATCCCTCTCCACACATGTGGCCGGCTACTTGGTTGACTGTAATATACGGGTAATACCATCGTAGTGTAATTTCATGTAGAGACACCGTGTGTTGTTATACTGTACTGTAGTACACTGTAGTTACTATGATAAGTATAATCAAAGAGTAGCGTTTAATTATTCAGAAACAGGTTTATTACCAGGTAGGTTGACACATAGGCCTAGGAGGAATTTGATTTGGTATTGTGGTGCATACATAAAAGTAAAAAAACACAGATAGAAAACTATTTTAAGAAAACTATAATAACATTACAATTAAAATAAATGTTAATTTAGCAGTATTTTACATTGAAATATAATTGGAATAAAATATGTGAAGTGTGTTATACATGTTTATATGTAATAAATGGAGGTAGGCTATATTACGTTTTTAGATTTCATTTTTTTTAAATAAGCTGCAGATCAAATTGATAATGATGATGATACAAATAATAATAGGGAGGCGTGTGGCGCAGTGGATAGAGCGTTGGTATTCGGTTCAAACCCCACTGCAGTCAGCATGTCGTTGTGTCCCTGGGCAAGACACTTCACCCCAAATTGCTCCTGTGGGGATTGCCCACAGTATTGAGTATGTAAGTCGCTTTGGATAAAAGCGTCTAACAAGTAACATGTAATGTAATCATCATCATCGTACGTGTATTATTGATCTTGGAAACGTGAATTTACAATCTTATTCAGAATAAACTAAGCAAAGATGATTCTGTGTAAAGCTTTCAGTCTGGGTTGTGTCTCTCTACACATGCACAGATCCACGAGGGGAATATTCCTGCTGAGCGCTTGCCTCGTCTTTACGGCTGCGGCAAAGCCTCGGCATGCACATTTCAACGTGCTCCTGGATGGTGACGTCGTTTGCTCTGCATGCCCTCTCAAAAGGCACGTGGCTGGCGGTGTGGTTGGTGAGAGGCTGTAAACAGTGAAGATAGGGCACATGCAAGGGAGTAAAAACAATTACTACAATAACGCACTCTAGTATTTCATGGGAGCATATTTGCTGTGTCCCAAAGCACATAAAACAAAACAAAAATACATACCTAACTATCACTATAAAGACTATCAACATATCAGCATGAATGCATCTTCTTATCTTGGTTGAGATTATTTTGTCGATCAATATTTGATCATGATAACAGTAGAATAAACACTGCATAAAGAACATTCATTATATATCTTTGCATTAAACTAATGTATAGTCAGTGGTATAAAAGAATCCTCATCTGAATGGTCCATTTGGGAATAAAATATTATGCCTATGTTATTGGTTTGTAATTATTGATGCATATATCTGCGTAAGCATCACATACAGTATGTTGCAGGTAATCGTTATGTACTGCCAGGTGGCTTAATCCACAAAGATACATCATCATTTATAACGTAATTATATGTTATATTATCATTTATCCCTGCACGGTGCACGGTAAGTAAAGCAGTCAAATTAAAACTGGTATATTTGCCTACTGACTGAGTTGGAAAATTATTCAAAATAACATACATATTTTCATGCATGCACAACTCTATCCGTCGCTTCGTAGTGCCACGTGAGCCCCACACTGTTCTTTACGCCTTTGTCCAAATGTGCTACTGTCTTCAGATTTAACTGGTTATTTGGTCTTTCTGCTATTTGGTGACTTGCATTTTGCTGCTCTGAGTTTATTTACTGGAAGTTGCAGGGAGACTTAACCACTGGGTTTTTGTACAGCTGCATATATCTGCAGGTTTACTCACAAGTACAGGTCTGACTAGGGTGTAGAATAATATATTACCAATGTATAATACAAGATTAACCCTGTGTTGAGAAGGAATCAATGTACTCCAAAGGAGAAGTGCAAAACAAAAAGAATATCATGCTCGGCAGATTTTCTGATGTTTGAATCATGATTATGTTGATGTGGGTTTTCATCTGTGTGTCCTGTTCATTTTGATTTGCAGCTTTTCATTCGCTGACCTCTGTGTGTCTGGTGTTTTGCACCAGGTGCCAGCATGTGCTTGAGTCCACTTCTTGTTACAAACATGTTAACCACAATCATGTTAACCACTCTAAATGTACCTAGTTTAAAGTATTAGACAGGCTACAAAGGCAATAATACATGCTGCAAATAAATCATACCATTAAATGTAAGTCACGTGTTTGTGAAACCCACTCCATGTGTATGTGAACTTCACATTTGACGTGTGAAATCATTTCATGTCAACACTTTTTTTCACATCTTGAACAGTGCATACATTTGCATGCTAAATCATGCATACATTCATATTTATTACAACCCACCTGTTTTCCCCGCAACTTGGCTATTAAACAAAATGTCTTTCTGTTCGGTTTAAAGGTGGGGTATGTAATTTATTTCAGAAACACTTTTTGTTGTATTCCATTGAATTCTCTTAACATCCCGATAGCAATGAATATCTTAAGTGCTTTGACAAAAAATCCATGAAAAAATTTCATCTGTGGAAGCCGTGGCGCTGTAACGCCCCGTCCACACAGCAGCGTTAAAAAATCTTGAAAATCTTGGAGGTGGGCGTGTCAACAGCAACGCGACCAACAACCAATCACATGAATCTCCCGCCCCCGACATACAAAGCAATAGCAATGTTAAAACGAAGTAAACTGGATATAAAATCCCCAAACAGGCGAAAACCTACCAGTTTCACCCACTGTCTCTGCCACCTCCCTCCATGCCTGGTTCCTCCAGTTCGTGGTCATAGAGAACCGGGTGATTTGCTACCGCAATAACTAATTTCTCCTCCGTTTTTAGGAATATAGAAAATGAACTGCGGTATGTCACTCCCAGCTTGCACGCGGTTTGATTGGCTAGCGCTTGTACTGTCAGATTTGCATTACGGGATTTGATTGGCTGACGCTTCCACCTCAGCTTCAAAAGTTGAACATTGCTCAACTTTTGAATCCTGAAAATCCTGGAAATCTTCGCTTTGCTTCCCCACAATGCAGTTCGGCGAGAAGCGAGGCAAAGTGACGTCACCCCATTCAAAGTCAATGGGGAGAGTTTTTTCAGAAGCGTTGGAAGATTTTTTTAACGCTGCTGTGTGGACGGGGCGTAAAAAGCACGACCAATCATCTGAGCCGGCCCGGCTAAAATAACTGGATGGCCTACCTGCCTGTCAGCCTTCCATCTGTGCACAAACTTATCTCGTGCCCTCATTGGTCATGTGCACGTTTGTGTGTGTTGGAGGAGGGGCTCTGTAAGGAAGTGGCAGATTTTTGTGTATTTTCAAATTCTAGCGCACTCGAGTGGGTTTCTCCAAAATGACCTACCCCACCTTTAATAGCACTTACAAAGTTAAGCCTATTTAAAGCTAATGCGCATGCACCAACAATGGTTTGGCTCACTTTAAGAGAATAAACCTGCATGATTCTTGCAGTTTAAGTTTGTATCTTAATGGTTTATTGTTCTTATTGTATGTCACTTTAAAGAAACTAAATCAAATGTAATGTAATGCGTATGTTACTTTAGAGAAAAAGCATCAGCTAGATTACATTTAATATAATTCATACTGCAAGTAGGCGTTCAGATCCAAATGTAAGCATGAGTGTGTCCAGTAGAAGGCAGCATTGCATAACATTAACTTAGTGGGAGGGAAAACACTTAAAATGCTAGTAATAAATGTAACTTCAAAATGACATTAGTTATTGATTTATTTGTATTCTTATTAGTTTTATTTGTGCTTCACAAGATTAGCTAAACAGGCTTAACCTTTGTTTGGTATCAGATCATCTGCTATTAATAGATAGTGAAGACGCAGGTTACTGTCATCAGCTTCTCTAAACTTTGAGTGACGTCACGGAGGTCTCTGCCAATTTTGGAAGTAATGGGAAAACTATTTGACTGAGTTACAGTAAAAGGAAATACGTGGCAGCTTGGAGTGAGGCAGCAGGTTCTTTCTCAGTTTATTTTTGTAAATTAAAACATTTTCTTGCACATAATCCTGCTGACAGTGCTTTTTTTTAACACCACTCATTGTCAACAGATATTTCCAGCATCTTATATTGATTTATTTTTTAAAAGTTGACCACATGAACATTTCTTGTTAGTTTTTTTGCTTCACAGATCTTCATTGCTGATGTTGTTTGGACTATCTTAAACAGAGGTTCTTTAATCACTGAAGAGTTATCTTAATATCCCAAGATCACAAATGTCATCTTTGCCTAAGGGTTTTTACAGTGCAGTTCCCAAAGAAGAAAATCTCTTAAATTGAGGCAACATATTTCAATGTGCATACGCTTGGCTGATATAAGGCCTATATGAAGATTTCACATCCTGTTTCAGAAAACTGAATTAGAGCTTTGCATCTTAAGAAAAGCATACTGTAGGAATCATCTCTCTCTGCACTAGCCTAATTCTGAAATGACATTTTAAACAACTGTGACACAGGTGCTTTGCATACTGTAGATGGCGCCTTAATCTAGAGAATTATGCAAAACACTTCATTTTACTCAAGGCTAATACAACATAATGCCCAAATGATGTGGTATGACTTGTAGCCAATGTTGAGCTCGTTTGAATATTACTTGTTTAATTGCAGCTAGGGTTTATTGCAGTATTTACTTAAATGTTTTATTTAACTGTAGAACATTTTATTTTACATTCCGTTCTTGTATATCTTAGTCTATTTACATGGACTCCTGCATTTACTTGGTCGCTTACAACATTCTGTGCAGTTTATAGTTGACTGCAATCTGCATTAATTGCACATGCACTTGTTTTATTGTTTTATGTTGCAATATTAGAGGAGATTGGGACTGAAGATTTGCCATTTCTACACTGTAGCTACTGTGCATATGACAATAAAGCCTTTGCATTTGTGGGAAATACATCTTTACGTCAACGCATTATAATACATCATAATTCATTTTATTTTTGTTATTTTGTATGCTCTATCAGTCACAGTATAAAAGTAACCAAAACCGCCTTTTTTATGAACAACAAACCAAGAGGGAAGTAGTATGAGTGAACCCTCTCGTTCCCGCTGCCTGTGTATTACTCTTTGATAGATGGAGTTGGGGAGTACCACTTTAAGATTAGGGCGTATATGGCGTATATGCACTCTTTGGGAATCAGGAAATACGTGTATGTTTGCAGAAAGTCCCTCCTTTCAGTTTGGTTTAGTTTGACCACCATAGCGACAACGGCCGGCTGTCCAAAACATCAGCAGCAGCCCTCCGGTTAGATTCTGTCCATCAATGGCCGATACTACCGCCTCTACGCGTAAGTTTGCAAGCTTTTTTCTCTTGTGTGGAAAAGTTGAAGCAGTGCTGCACAGGCAAATCCGTCATATTTTACTCAGAATGGGTTTTATATATACAGTCTATGGTTTTTTCCTATTTTAAATAGTCTGAGTTTATTCAATTAACGTAATAAGGGCACCCGTGTGTTGCTGCCAATGCAAATGCTTCTTGAAAATCTGACCACTAACATTAGCATACAAAGTTAAATCAAATCTCCTGAAAAAAAAATCTACTGTACAAAGTTACTGCGTATCAGCCCAAACTTCAAGATGTCATGGGGTCAGTGTGTAGGAAGATGTGGAAAAAGACAACTGCCTACAAATGCCACATTGAACAAAGCACATTATAAAGATATGTATGTAATGACTTTAATTAACCTTTAAGGCATGATTCTGTTGTTCCATTTATGTAGCATTATGGTGGTTTCATTTAAACACAGTTCACTTGTTGCCTTATACACGAAATTACAATTTGTTTCTAAGATTATCATTTATCCAACAGATGTTTTATACAGGCTTGATTTCACCCTAATTTATAGTGTAGTTTTACTACTCATAAACCTGTAATTTCTGTGTACTAAACCTGTTAAACTAAAAAAAACCTCATTACATTGTTCAAAGTACAAACTTAAAGGTCCCATGTCATGGCCATTTCTACTGATCATAATTCCATTGTTGCTAGAATAGATTTACATTGTGCAATTTTCCAAACTCACATTGGTTTCTCATACAGCATCTCTGTATAGTATGTGTATTCACTCTCTGTCCTACACACCTTGTTGGAGCTCCTGCCCCCCCCTCCCTGTGAGCCCACTGTGCTCTGATTAGTCCACCTCCGTTACAGCGGAACATCAGTGATTATGTGTTACAATGGCGTTTGTTAGCAACCAGAAAATGACACCAGTAAGGACAAACAGATGAGAATGCTGCGTGGGGTCTGGGTGCCATGTCGGCGGGACGTTGCACGGCTCGCTGCTGTGAGGAGGGGACAGTGTGAGCTGGCTTGCTGCGGGGGATCTGCGAGACAGCGAGACATTGCGAAACTCAGTCTGAACTCAGCCTGAGCCCCATGGGGGGGAAGGGGGGGTGCTGAGGGGGCTGCAGCACCCCCATCTGCAAGGCTCCACTAGCACCCGCACCCCCAAACACGGCGCACCTACAGTGTAAGCACGCTACAGTTTCGCACAGTTTTGCCGCTGAGAGAGAGAGAGAGAGAGAGAGAGTGTGTGTGTGTGTGTGTGTGTGTGTGTGTGGAATTTGAATTTGAATTTCACGTCACTGTACCCAGGAAGAAAAAGATAAATCTCCAATGAGGCGTTCTGGGGCAGCATAGACAGGTATTTTCTGTGTTAGAGATGTTCTCCCTACAGGGTGTACTTTGAGGGTACGTGACTCTGAAGACCGTTCACATGCAGAAAAAGCTACATGACACACAAGGGGACGGGTAATAACCGGAAAAGCATGACATGGGACCTTTAAATGACCTTAAGGGCCCCTAACCGAATGAACTTGCTAGTTTCAGTATGTGTTGTATCCATCATATCAGTGCAGTTCAGTGATTTTCAATGCAGCAGCCAATACAGAATAAGACGTTATATTTGATAATGTATTTGGTAACTGTACAAATATTTAATACCATTTTTATTACAGGACCTTGGTGTAGAATGAATCTACTTTTCATATGAACTTCGTAACAGATGTTGACAGTGCACGTGCCTGTTTAAACCATTACTAGTACAAGAGATATTCAAAGTATGTATATGTCAGAGAAGAATACTGTATGTGTCTCTGCATCAACAAAAACTCAAGTCAACAGTCTCTTTTATTCCATATTGTGTCTTTTCCTAACCTTTAAAATTCCGGGCCTGTTTCAATTTTCCATGGAGAGTCCGCAGGAGTCTTTGACTTGCAAAAGGCCAAAGCTGAATTCTCGTGCTCATTCAATTAGACCCAATTATCCAGCACGTAGGTTTAGTATTAAAAATACACTCCAAATGTGTGTGTGTGCTCTGTATACACAGTGTGAGCAAACTATTTTCCAGCTGTCTACTCCGCAGCATCATACACACCCTGAGTGCTTCTAAAAGTGATCTTGACACTCACAATGAGGCACATGTATATTTTAGGTCAGTGGTTCCCAACCTGGGTTCGGGACCCCCATAAAGGTCTAGAGAAAAAGGTTGCAAAAAGAATACAGGGAATTAAAACAAACATTTAAAATCTGACCTGCGGCCCTCTGCTGCCTCTCGTCACCCCTACGGCCCTACCCCTCTCCCACTTTACAGTCTATGTATCTCTATAATAAAAACCAAAACAAGAATCTTTAAAAAGAAACATTTCTCTTACACAAAATATATTTGTTTAGGCAAAAAAAAAGCACTATACAAGTCTCATATATTATTATTATTAAAAGCAAAAGATTCCCCTACTTCTAACCTCCCAATTGTGATGATTAGCTGCTTTTCATTAGTTTTGCGATTCAAAGATGTCACCTCTGGCTTAAGGAAATCGTTGTTCACTATGTTCTCACATTATATTATTGACAACAAAAATTGTCTTCAATTTTTCTGTTGTGAAAATAACCAGCAGATTACTCGATAATAAAGACAGTGTTACTCGCATCATGTGACCGTTTTGTAATGTAGACACCACTGACCTAATTCTCGATTGTTTATTTGAATACCTACATGAAACTGGATCTCTGCTTTCAAAAAGGATGCAGTGAATATCTCATCCCTCAAGTTGAAGTATAATTTCTACTCACTGATCGGTGTCCAGTTTAACAACTCTTCAAACAAGTGCACGCTTCCTAATATGCAGAGCTTCTTTGGAAAGAACTTTGGTTTAGCCATTAGCAGCTAGCACAAGAGGAATATGTCGCCTAATGAGATCTTGGCTTCTCTCCCAGTTTCGAGAGAGGTTTTGTGTCGACTTCAGATCACTTAATAGACTAAATGGATAACGAACCGTGGGTTGGAAAGACCGCTCCGTCATGTAATTTGAAAAGAGATGGGGTTAGTTTATGTCAGAGGGTCTGAGATGTGCTTTCTTAGCTGCTCATGAGTTCCTGAATGGGAGGAAATGGTAAAGCCACAAAGAGCCTTTTAACCCATACATATTCAGTGCAGAGCAGAAGGCCACAAACTCTTTATGAGATTAACATTTGACTGTATCTTATATTTTTTTCAGCAGTTAATATTTAGTTGTTACAGCTTTTCAATCACACCTTTTGATTGACCAATAATTTTCTTTCCATGACAAGATAAGAATTAAGAGCCTTGTCTGGCGATATATGTTCACTTACGGCCCCTACACACGGCGGTGTGCGTTGCCGCTTGGCGGTGGGCGTGTCTTGAGCTTGAGGAGTTTACGCGAGCAACGCGACCAACAACCAATCACATGAATCTCTCCTGTCAATTGCATAAAAGGTTTTACATTTCACCCTTTATATGATGAACATGTATGACATTAATGTCTATGGTGATATTTTACGCAACATTCCATGCTGGCTAAATACTGTCTATGTCTGCTAGCTGTCCATTCAAACGAAGTACACTGGATATAAAATCCCCAAACTGGCGAAAACCTACCAGTTTCACCCACTGTCTCTGCCACCTCCCTCCATGCCTGGCTCCTCCGGTTTGTATCCCGGTAGGTGAACAGGGACTGATCATAAAGCACCGGGTGATTCCCTACCGCTACGATTATTTTCTCCTCTATTTTTTGGCATATGAGGAAATGAACTGCGGTCTGGCTCTCCCAGCATACACGCGGTTTGATTGGCTAGCGCTTGTACTGGCAGATTTGCATAAACGGGATTTGATTGGCTGACGCCTCCGTCGAGGCGTCAAAAGTAGAACATTGCTCTACTTTTGCAGCGAGCACCGCGAGAAAAGCTACGCTTTGCTCCCACAATGCAGTTCGGCGAATCGTGACGTCACCCCATTCAAAGTGAATGGGCAGAAGCGTTGAAGCGGCAACGCACGCCGCCGTGTGTAGGGGCCGTTAGACTTATAGGGCATGGCAATATATTGATAATGTATCGATATTGTTAAATGAGACTGGATATTGTCTTAGATTTTGGTTATTTTACAATATCATTGCTACATACTAAACGCTAAATTGTCAAATTCATTTTCAAATAATTTGCCCACTTATGGCGCATTCACACTGCAGCGCGGAGCTCGCTTTAAGCGTGCCGAGCCGTGCGGGGCCTGTTTTTGGTTGCGCTCACACAAGGCCTAGTTCCGCCCCGGGGGTACTTTTTCGTCTTTTTTCTGGCCTGACAAATTTGTGGTTCTATCGAGGCCAACAAGCGGGGCCAACAACCGGGCGGAATATGCTAAACATATTTGACCGTGATTTAATTGTAATACACGTTTCAAAATGATGCCGAAGTAACAACATACTGATACCGGTTAGTACAAATCATGAATTAATGCTTTGACAAGTCTGCAGACAGACGGGAGGCGAAGAACCTTTTAAAATGCGTGATGCATCTTCTTATTACAGACACATGCATTTCCAAACATTCGGTCTACCTACGCTGTAAAATATATTATCTCTTCGATTTACACACGGCATCTATTGCACGTCTGTCCGTCCTGGGAGAGGGATCCCTCCTCTGTTGCTCTCCCTGAGGTGTTCTCCCATTTTCCCCTTTAAACTGTGGGTTTTTCTCAGGAAGTTTTTCTGAGAAAATCGGGAGATCGGCTAAGCTAACGCAATATATGCTCCGACCGTCCACACTCACAATAACGGCCTATACAAACATAAATAAGCCAGCGACTGTATTCACCATGACACAGACAGTCTGTGGTTTGTACTTGTTTATAACTTTTGTCTAGTTTCTTAACAGATATGAGGAGCTGTGAGCTTGAGTGCTAACAGCTAACAGCTAACAGCTGATGTTGTTTTTCTAGGGGTGCTCGTTGAAGATGACGTCACGGCTCCGCCTACACTGCGTTATTATAGTAACTGCCCCAGCTCCTAAACTGTAATCTGAGCGCAGCATTAAAGTGAGCCAGGCCTAATAAGGCCTAACCAAACCAAGCCAAACCAAACCAAACCAAACCAAGCCTGCAGTGTGAAAGCGCCATTAGACATTATATCCTCCTTACTGATGATTATGTATAAAAGATTGTGTTGTGTGCATCATTTTAGTAAAAGGACCAATTGTCAACGCTACAACATTGTGCATTATGGCTTTCGGGTTAGTTGAAAAAGTATTGTGGTATTTGATAAAGTCCTAATAACAAAGGCCATACTAAGACTCTTGAGATTGGGTTGAAGTCCTCAAAGTTTGACGTAGATAAAGTGGAAACGTTGATGTTGTTAACCAGCCAAACAGTGGTCAATGGGGAGGAAATCGAACCGTTTCCATTTCCGCTCTCTCTGACGAGTGAATGGAGGAGAATAATGCAGTTATATTTAGTTGAGGATCGGATTACTGACTGGAAGGAGCTGAGAGGTCGATGATAAAAGGGTCAAACTCTTGCAGCCATTTCTGATTTCCTGATCGTGTTAAGACATGACCAAGAAGTGCAATTTTAAATGATCCGAAACTTCAAATGAAACGGGTTAAGGTCAGGAAACACGCACATGTGGTTCTATAGTGTCTGGAGGACTTGTCTGCTAGTCTCAGCAGTAAGACACATCCTCTTTTCTGAGACGCCCTTTGGCTTTAGGCTGCGGGTCATTAGCTGTGTCCACTGATACTGTAGCTAATGAGTGATGGTCTTGTGCAAAGAAAGAGCAGAAGTCGTATACAGTTCAAGATTCAAATATCCCAGCAGCACCCACCAGCAGTTTTGAAATTCACTTTGTCTTTATTAATAGCTAAAGTGGCTTACCATGTGTGCATCTAAAGTTCAAGAGGGGAAACACAGAAAGGCAAAGACGTGATGAATTGTTCTCTTTGTGTGTTTTTGCAGAGATTGACTTAACATCAATTTGTGAAAATCAAATCAAATCAAGTTTTATTTATATAGCACATTTATAAACGATTTTTGGTCGAGCCAAAGTGCTGTACATATAATAAAAATAGCCTACAGTAGGGACACTTTACAGCAAATACAACAGCACAGATTGTTCAGAATATCAGTATGAGAAAAACGACACCCTCTATCCTTAGACCCTCACATCGTACAAGGAAAAACTCCCGGAGAAAAACCCACAGTTTAAAGGGAACATGGGAGAAACCTCAGGGAGAGCAACAGAGGAGGGATCCCTCTCCCAGGACGGACAGACGTGCAATAGATGCCGTGTGTACATCGAAGAGATAATACATTTTACAGCCTATAGACCGAATGTTAGGAAATGCATGTGTCTGTAATAAGAAGATGAATCCACGAAGATGTCAGCTACAATCCTGTGGAAGCCATCAGGGAAGCAGCATGACGAGACCCAGGCAGGACCGCAGAGATGGGTTCAGCCTCGAAGTCCACGACTTAATCCAGAGCTCAGGATAGAGGATCCAGGGCACAGGACCACAGCTGGAGGATCAGCCTCGACTCCGGATCCCGGTGTAGATATAGATACAAAACAAGAAAAAATGTGGCTGGGTTAATCGGAACAAGAGAATACACAGACACAGACAGACGGAAGAACAAGCACTCCCGTAGGATAGGTTCAGGGCAAAGGGTCGCAAGTGAGAGAGTAAGAAACATAGATGGAGAGGCACACGCAGGGAACAAAGTCCCCACTGGAGCCTTTAGTTGGAAATTGATGAGAGATAGGGAGGTACGCTGTGTCTACGAATCGTAACACTCCCCGGCCTGTCTAAGCCACTCTGCAAACCTGTTTCCCTCTAATAAAACCTCGAGCGATTAGAGAGGGAAAAGGTCTTGGATAAAAGTTATACTTGATAAGAGAAGCCTAGAAGGCCAGAGAGAAAAAGTGAGTTTTAAGTGTTGATTTAAAAACCCCTAGGGTCTGGGCCGACCTCACATGGAGGGGCAGAGTGTTCCAGAGCCTAGGGCCAGCCGCTGCGAAAGCTCGGTGCCCTCAAGTTTTGAGCCTGGTCTTAGGCACTATGAACAGCAGCTATCGTCTGCAACTTCAGGTAGGCTCAGACGGCCGTTCACGGGATGAAAAACTCTCGTCCCTCGCACTTCCTAAAAAATTATTTTAGCCATGAACAGGCACAATGATATGTAAGGAATGAAACTGCCATTTCATTTTGGCGCAAAAAAATGCACTTCACAGGCACTTTAAGGCTCTGCCGTGGCAGTAGAGACGTCGATAACCGGGTACAGGGTACATCTCCGTAAAGCTGCAGGAAATGAAACTATAATGCTGACCTATTCTGCTGCGCTCAGCTGCAGAGGATGTTTCAGGTCAAGGATTTGATATTGTAACAGGAAATACTTTTCTCCAGAGTGAGGAAGTGGAATAATATTGTTATCTCTTGTCAAACCTATTTTCTTACTGCCAGAATCACTTCTCATATTTCATCCAAATGTCATGATGAACACGGTTGCTTTTCTTCTCCAGCTTATTTGTAGATGTGACGGGGCTCTATTGTCCGTTCAAAAAACACTGGCCTAGTCGGTTGGGTTAAGCTCCAAACACTTTAATAACAGCATCAAAAAATAAAATAATGAACCAGCACAACTTAAATAAATGTCCAAATCAAACCGTCCATCACTCATCAGAGTAAACATGCTCTGGGTTGCCTTCTCTGCAACCAACTCCCAAACATGTCCCAGCTGTTGCCTTCATTGCAACATTCTTCCGAGTCTCCTCTCCAGGGCCAAAACCGTCCATTTTGAACCCATAGCCCCTCCCACAGGCTTACCGTCAACAGGTGACGCAATTACCTCAAAACCACATTTCAACATAAAAATCGGACCCAAACATAAACAGGTTAACCACCTCTTAACATAATCATTTAACAACGCACAATAAATAATAAATTGCATGGTTCATTTTTAGGAAGAGAGCAGGAAATGTTTGGTGTGTGTGGTGTGTGTGTGTCGGCTGTCAGTGGCGGAGTCAGTCACTCTTTGACCCCCTCCGTCACAGTAGACCCTGTTATTTTGATTAATTATGAATAAACTTGACTAATGTGTTCATTTAATAGAAAGAGTCAAACTTCTCAACGACAGCAGTGTTTAGAGTTGTTGAGGACTACAAGAAACATTACTGAAAAACACTATTTATTTAAATAAATAGGTTAATCAAAAGATGATATATGTATGAAATCTGACAACAATTGATTGCTGCTGAAACAACCAGTCACTAAAAGATAGAAAGTTGACGGACAGAAATGTAATGACAGACAGTTAAAGATAATACAGGCTCTGGCAAAGGCTCTACCATCTTAGTCGATTAGCGAATGAATCGGTCGTTTTTTCTCTTGGTCTACTAAGATTACTTCTGTGGATTTGTATTCTTTGAATACTTTTTAATGCTAAACAACTTGTTTCTATGATAGTTGTGAGCACATTTATGGGAAATACAAGATTTTTAAAAGGTGCTTTTAATGATTATTTGTATTGAAATCAATGAATCCACAAAATCATCTCAAGTGTCAGTCAACCAAGAATGTCTGTAGTGAACGAACAACAACAAATAATCAAGCCAAAGTGCCAACATTCTTGGTTCATGTTTTAAACATTTCTATTATTTGTTGGCATTAAAAAAGCTGGGTGTCTGCGTCACCTTGCTCTGATTTGCAGTTGCAGTCTGTGATTTGATTGTGACCTTCTGTTCTCGCTTCAATCTATACTCAAAGTATTGCAATTGAGTACATCCCTGGCACTGAATAAATCAACATAATGTGAATCCGTTCATGTGGGTGCGTGTTTCCCAGATATCTTTTGGCTGTCCCTGCGAGCACTTTCATCACGACACCAGCTGTTGCTAAGAGATTTTCATGACTCAACTCCTTAAGGACTCTATTCAACCCTTTTAGTCTCTTTTTGAATGCTTTTCAATGCAATCTGCTAATTGGCCTGTGGATGATTCTGAGTCATTTGGAGAGGGATGGGAGTGAGGCAGCCGGCTGGTGTAAAAGCTCCCAACAGTATAGGACACAGGACGGTCCATGAGCAGACAAAGGTCTTTATCAGTGTGTATTTATCGGGACAGCGAGACAAAGGGACAGCTCAGAGGCCTGTGTGCATCAGGAGGCCTGGTTAGGTATGCAAAAACACGCCTATACACACATAGTGGTGGTACGTTTCATTACGCCATGAACATGTGATTAGATTCGACCTTCCATTTCTGTCTCTGTGTGTCTTTCTCTGACTCCTAATGTGTGTGTCTCTGTCTCACACACACCGCACAAGAAGTCAGACAAAGCCCGCAGTGTTTTAGGCTGGAATGCATCACGTGGTTTCCAACTGCAGGAACCTGTTAGCCCATAGCTGAGCACAGGTCACTGTGTCTACTCTCTGACCTTTGACCTGATCCTGTGCCAAGACATAAAGTGGAGCAAGAAATGAGTCACAAACAAGGAAATCAGTCAGCTCCTTTTAACAGTGCAACACACAAGATACTCTAGACAAAAAGGAAAGAATGATGTCAAATACACTGTAAAAAATGCAGGAATAAGTACACTAAGTAAATGTTAAACGATATGATAAGATAAAACAAAGTTAATGACATATTGTACTGTTAAATAATGGTCTTAAGTTGAATTAAAAGTACAATATTTGAAGTTCAGCATCCTCCCCAGCCATGTGGCGCCTTGATGGGTCTAAAGTCCAGTGTATAGGGGGGTGGGCAGATGGGAGTGGGAGAGGATAGCTCGAGCTATAGTGGTAAACTTTATGGTCCTTTTGCTCTCTTAACTGCTGTCACTTACTATACAAATCGATAACCCTGCTGCGACCCTTATTGTTATGCTTAGGGATCTCATTTCGGTTTCCCCCCTCCTGTAGTGTGTTATATAAATGGTCTGCAGAGGGTAAAATCCCTGAGGGAGTTTCTCTCCCACACACTCCCCACCTGCTTGAAACGCCTCCATTCGTCTCCTTTCATTACCCCGTAATATAAAGACATCAATATGTAACACATGCGCTTCTATTGGCGAGCGCTCCTCCAACACATTGCACGTCATAATCTAAGGTCTAAGCAGTTGACCAATCACAACAGAGCCGACAGCTAACCAATCAGAGCAGACTGGGCTCTGGTGTTGGACACAGGTACCTCATTCACACCAACGGTGTTTCTGGGCCGGTTCGGAGCTGGAGCTTGAAAAGCACCGGGTTTTCCTGTTCACACCGCAGCGGAGCAGCCTCTTAGCTCCGGAATCCGGTTCGTTTCAAGCACCAACTAATTGTCCGGCTAGAGCAAAAGCACCGCATACGTCACGCTTACGTCGAGGCAGGGGCGGGATCAACTCATGAACAACCACAAGAAGCCCGCGTTTTATCCAGTTTGTACACAACGATGGAGAAACTTAACAAGCAGCAGTGGTCCACTGAAGAGACCAGCTACCTACTGGGAATCTGGTCTTCCGAAGAGGTACAGAGGAAGCTGGAGCACAATCGGCCATTGTTGTTGTTGTCGGTGTGAGCTGTGAGGGGTTTCCGCGCGGTTTGGCTTTATGAAGCAGGCACGCAAACGGTTACGTCATGACGCAAACGATGACGCAATGACGCAATGACGCAATGACGCAATGACGCAATGACGCAATGACGCAGCACCAGTCGGACTCTGGGCGGTGTGAAAAGAGCCGGAGCTAAACCGAAGAACCGGTTCTGAACCTGAAAAGCTCTAGCACGGAGCTTGAACCGGAGTTGCGTTGGTGTGAATGAGGTAAGAGTGAAAAGAGGGGCTGCAGCACAGGCAGTATGAGAAAAACAAATACTTTTTTAACCATTTAAAGCATGGAAACATGTCACAGTAGAGGCACAACATACAAATATGAACCTGCAAATTAGCATACATGTTTTTTATTTAAATCAAGTGAGTCCTCAAAGTTGTAAAAGTGGCACAGCTTCCACCAAATCACACAGTTTGAGCTGTCGAGTCCAGAGACAGCAGCAGGTTGGATTGACCCATGAAGGGAACATGACATCTCTGTCATGTTCAGAGCATTTAAATCCTCTCAGCTGCTCGGCCCAAAATGTGCCCTCAGACTCACTTTGGATATCAAGTTGCCATCAGGGGCGTTCCTTTGTTTTGTTCCATTGCATCACAATTTACCATGGTCTCTCTTTCTTCCTTCAGATGCTCAGACTAAAGCTCCTGCGACAGAAGAGACGAATAACACGGAATACATCGCCTTCGTTCTCGTGCCTGTTTTCTTCCTCTTGGGCCTGTTGGGGGTGGTGATCTGCCACGTGTTGAAGAGCAAGGGCTACCGCTGCACCACTGAGGCCAATGATGGGGAGGAGTGTGAGGAGGAGGAGAAGGATCCTGAGCTGGGCGGAGGTAAGGGAGTCTGAATGAAGGGGGGAGGGAGATGAGGACATATGACACTGTCTGACAGATGTATGTGTTTATTGCATCGCTGTGCACATTGTTTGAAGGCATCCATCTTCCATTGCAGTACACACCCACTTGTATTGCTCATCCAGAATCATATATATATATCTCAGTAGACGGTAAGGAAAGGAAGTTGAAAAGATACAATACAAATAAATTGGTAGCTAATGGTTAAGATAACAAACCAGGTTACATCATTTTATGTTGATGTGCTTTTAGGATTATTCTTTTTTCTCTCCCTAAAACGTAATGTATGGCAACAATGGTTTACAAAATAGCTTTACAGTTAGAAGCTTTTTTTATAGCATTGATATTTAAATTCATAATCTACATTCTAATGCTACGCAGTTTTTTTTCTTCCTTTCCATCCTGTTTAAATCTGGTATTTCTGCCCGGTTGCAAAATTAAATAAAGATTAGACTACACTAATATTACATGAATTATTGAATGTATATGATAAGATTCCAGTGGTGGCTGTGTAGAACTGTTTCAGACTTGTGCCATCCAGAAATTCTATTAATCCAATGTCCAAAAAGTTAAAAAATGTTTTATATTATTTTGTTTAACCCTTGCATAAGTGGGTATTTTTTGACCCGGTGAGGTGGTTTTCTTAGAGTATCTTTGTAATTACATTTTTTTTATCATTTCATATTCCAGCTATTCCTCAAAAAACATGTTTTGGATATCATGCCATTCAAATTTTAAATTTCAATTGTATACATTTTAAGAAATTGTAGTTTTTGAATTACTACCCCAAGCTTCCATGGGTGGGTCAAAAATGAATTTCGTTTTTTTTTTCAAAATGTAAAAAAAATGTCTCAATAGAAAATATGTCGAGTGTGAACCAAAATATAATACTAAATATTATACAAGTGATTTATTTCTTAACCAAAATGACAAAAATGGCATTTAAACACATATTATTCTATTACGGGTCCTTTTTGACCCACTTATGGAAGAGTGTAGGGTCCAGTCACTCGTGCATCTAAGGGTTAACAAAATATTCTGCATGCACCGAAACACAGCGGTGTCGGAAGCAATCTAACCATACATTACATTTATACAAAAAACATCTATTTTGGCTCAAACATGGATTACTTTTGCCAACTACTTATTTAAAAAAGGGATTTGATCAAAGGACAATTTTAAGGTTCATACATTTTTCGTCTCGTCTCGTTCGTTGCTTAACAACAGAAGCAAATAAACATAACAAGTTCATCATTAACATATTCTCAATATCCAAATCCTTTTCTCTTCAGTCACACGATTTAATGCTGTCGCGTTCAAATGGGAAAAAAATGCTGAAGAAGCAAGTTATTTTCAGTGGTTTTCCGAATTACTCATTGGTCTGCGTGGTTTCCATCTTCCTGTCATGTGATGGTGAAATTCAAGGTTAGCAATATCACAGTAACATCACTGGATGCTCCCACCTTCCCTCCAGGACTCACAGCCTGGTTCCACGTGCCTGAATCCTGAATCTAATGAGTTTTGTGTGCCAGGTACTGAAGGTGCAGAGGGATGTTGATATGCCGTCTGTCTTTGGGAAAACTAGTAGAAAATGACATAACACTAGAAACCTATGTATGTCAATAAAAGGAGTAGTGGTTCGTTTTACACACCATCATTTAAAGGTCACCTATTATGCAAAATCCACCTTTTCATATCTTTTATACATCAACACATGTCCCCTCTGTGTAAAGAGATTCTGAAAGTTTCAGGAAAAAATATTCTCTCTCTTTTTGTCCTGATCCATTTATATAAAAACCTGTCTGAAAATGAGCTGATCAGATTTTGGCCACTTTATGATGTCATAACGATGTTTTGGCTTGTGTAACCATTAGCCAATCACCAACCAAGGTAACCCCCCCCACACCTTATCAACTGAATCTCCTCCTAGAGCACCATTGTGTTCTTTTTAGGGCTGTCAAACGATTAACATTTTTAATCAGATTAATCACAGTTTAAAAATGAATTAATCAGATTAATCACCATTCGAACTATGTCCAAAATATGCCATTTCTTTATGTATATTGTTGTGGGAATGGAAAGATAAATGAAAGAAGGCGTGTATATCCATTTAACATACAGTATGTACAGTATGTATGTTTATTATAACATTGTTCTGTGTGTCAAAATGAAAGACAGCCCACACACCTATCAATCATCAAACCGTGGGGTCTTATTTCATTACGTGTTGATTTCTATCAACACGTAATGTTGTATCGATGTGTATAGAGAAGTACTACAGCAAAAGTATTCTCCGTTGGGACTTCCTGCAACAACACCACGCCGTTATCTTGATTCTGATTGGCCAGAAGACATTATCAAAGATGTTTTATTGAGAAGATGATCACTACGTGACAAAAGTTTTCAAAAACGTTTATAGTCTTCGGTATTTCCAGACAAGTGGCTACTGAAATCAATCTTACTAACTGCTGTCTGTGCAGTTTACTCCGTGAGTTGGCGGACTTTATTTTGCTTACTTTAACATCATTTTTCATGGTGGGGCTAAGGTGGGGCTAAGGTGGCGCTAAGGTGGGGCTAAGCCATTTCTTGGTATGGCTGTAGCCTACCCCAGCCATACCCTGTCGCCGCCACTGGTGGGATGTATGGGGCGAGCCATTCTGCGCATGCGTTAAATGCGTTTAATATTTTAACGCTATTAATTCAAAAAATTAATTACCGCTGTTAAAGCGATAATTTTGACAGCATTAGTTCTTTTTAACCAAATATCTCTCAGAGGGGCGTGGGGAGGGGCTCCTTATTTTCATCTAAAGTAACAGACAGAGAATCAGCACTTTTGAAACAGGGCTGAAACAGAGGGGATTATGGGATGCTGCAATGATCTGTTTGGTATTTGGAGCCAAACACTTCAGAGACATGTTTTGTGTATATCTGAGACCTATAATATATTGATTCAAAACAGGATCATAGGGGACCTTTTAAGTTGTGTTTTCACCCTGTGCCTGAAGACCATGTGTAATCACAGCTCAGAAACCCTATTAACCTTTACAGTAAGTTATCATCACCATCTCTTTCTCCATTGTCTTGTTGATCCTTATCTAAACCCAGTTCCTCTATTGCGTCTGCCTTTTCAAGGAGTGGAGGCCGGTAGTAACCAGGAAGACGTTTTGGCATTCTCATCACTCATGCTATGACTCAACACTGGGGTGTGTTGAGCAGCGAGGCGAGCCAAAGACATTCTCTGCACAGCGCTAATTTGATTTCCCTTGGAAATCTGCGGATCATTCTTAATAGCGATGACGCTACTGTGTTTGAGATGAGTTTTCCCACCTCTGGAAGAATGTAGTTGACCTTCCAAACTTGAAAGAAAGTTTCCTTGGCTTGAATTTGTCTACCATGGGTTATAAATCACAGGCATGAGATTGCTATGGAAAGAAGGAAGTGCTTACATCATGCTTTTCAGATGTGTTCCTGTCCATGCGTAATGCCTGGCATCAACATGGGGAACATCATTTCCCATGTTGACCAAAAGCCTAAACCGCCCTTGAATCATGTTGATTTTGATTTGTTAAGTGTATTGAAATAGGATAAATGTAAACACATGCCCAACCCTTTCTCTCTCATACGTCGCAACAAAAGAATATGGAAAAAAACTGAAAACATTGCTTGTGTCATTCAGTACGCCCGGTCTCCTCTTGTTACGTAAGGATCGGGTTTCCCCTATTCATTCTCCGCCTCTTTTTCTCAGTCGTAAGCAGCCAGAAGACTCACATAGATCTGTGTAACCTTATCATGTTGAGATACAAACAGGAAGTGGTCAACAGGAAGTTGTAGGAAGTGCCTCACGGAGGAGTGTGCTGCAGGGATTTTCTGTTTCTGTTGAGTCAGTCAGGATTGCTCATTTAAAGGATATGAGTGTATGGTGATCACTGGCTGAGTAGACTGATGTTGACCTAATAAAATAGCACTATTTGTCACCTTTTGATACAATGCATTCGCTAGTGACAATATCCCACATTTATTTAAAAGAATGTGTGTGTTTATGGGTTGATTAGCCCCTTATTGCAAGTTTAGGACTCAAAAAAATCCCATATTATATTGATCCTAGGCAACTAGGCAAGATCCTGCTAACATGTCACAATATTTAAATGATATATATAATTGCGATTTTTTAAATCTGGGTTGTAAGGGAAACTTCTGCAGCAATGGAGAGTCAGGACTCAGAGAGACACGAGGAGAGTTGGAGCTTTGATGTCAAACACTGATATTTATTCACAAGTATACGGCCGGAGAATTCACATCACATGTCACAGCAGCCAAAGGTTCTGACTGCACGGGTGGGTTGCCATGTCAATTCTGATCAGCCTCCCTTCTTGGTAGACCCTTTAACTAGTTTACAGAGAGTCAAATCCACATATTGGGGATGGGCATCGACACCTGGAGACTGTCTCTGACATCCGTGGCGCTTAGAAGCCAGCGTTCTCACAGTCGTAAAACTCCCTATGTCCGCCAGATCAAGCCATAACACTTATAGTATCAACATACAACTGCATTATCACATTCCTTACGGTAGATAAGGAGCAGGGCTGATCGTAAATGTCAACACACAGAAAAGGGTTAAATTCTAGGAGTGAAGACAGAATTATTCCCTCACATGGGTAATAGACAAACACAAGCTTTGGGTGTATGTGTTAAATTACAATTGGGTTGCAAAATATTCCACTTAAAAGTGCGCAGTAGACATGTCCCAAAATACTTTAATATATCTCTATAACTTTACGATATATGCAATAACTCTGTCCAGGTACAATATTACTACTTATTATTGTATAACTGGCTGCTAGTCGACTTACGTCTCATTTTCTACAATTGTTTTGCCTTTTCTGATTTATTTCACGTGTGCTTTGCTATTTTATTCAATATCTTGAGCTACTTATTAATTATCTGACTTATATCTGCACTGACTACTGTGCGACTAATTGTTTGTTTAGTGTTCAGTATGATGGTGAACGCTGGAAAGAGTTCTCTTGCTTTCCTTTTACTTCAACAAGCAATTGGTTGTATTTAAGTGAGTACTGACAGCAGCCCAAAGGCAGACCTTAGCTCACTTGTTTATTTATCTCATACCATCATGCAGCATAGTTTCCATTTTAAATAATGAACTGCATTCCTGCTCCAGTTAAACAGTCCAGCCTTTTGGGAGCACAGTCAAGTTGTAATACTAACAAGGGCTCTTGAATTCTGATTTATGAGTGTCATGTTAAGCATTTACCCTTTTAAAGGGGCCTTAAGCTACGCCGGAGGGTCTGCCTCTCAAAACACTTGAGGCTATACGGTTTGTTTAACTGTACTGCACTCGGAAATATGCTGCCTAAATATGTATGACTTCCTTTTAACATGCTGCTTGAGGATACTGTTATTTCAAATGCTTACTAAATACATTATAATTGAAGTATTTCTAATTTGATGTGGTCTATTTTTCTGCTTTCCCTCCAGACATGAATGACACCCTCAGTGAAAACAACGACACAGTGGGGCAGATTGTCCACTACATCATGAAGAATGAAGGTATGTGTCCAACAACAAACGTCACTAAATAAATCCCTGTTGCCCCTTGTATGAACCTGGCTGTTGATAACGCATTGTCGTTTGAATTTCTTTGGCTGTTTCCGCCTCTTCCATTGTGTGTGTGTGTGTGTGTGTGTGTGTGTGTGTGTGTGTGTGTGTGT
>CALSBZ010004052.1:235580-248097 GCA_943591055.1 Gobionotothen gibberifrons
TCTCTCTCTCTCTCTCTCTCTCTCTCTCTCTCTCTCTCTCTCTCTCTCTCTCTCTCTCCCATGGAGCTCTACCCCAGTGTTGCTCATGTAGGCAGAGTTATTCCTGTACATGGCTTCTCTGTGCTCTCTTGGTGATGAGAGAAGCTCTTGGTGACATTCTGGGATAAATCGGCACACATAAACAACTTTTTGAAATATAGTTTAAATGGGTCAGAGCTGCAACTACATGCTTTCTTAATTATCTTTTAATCAGCTGATTTAAATAGTCCATAAAATGCCAGAAACTACTGAAAAGTGCCTTTTATGAAATATACTACAGCTCAATGTGAATTCCTTAAATGTGCTTTTCTCAGACAAAAGATAAGATAAGATGAACCTTTATTAATCCCCGTGGGGAAATTCAGTTGTACAAAGCAGCAACAGGGTAAGCGTGAAAAAACAGTACAGCAAAGATTCACACAGATCAATAAAATCAAAAATAAATAAAATCAAGATTTTTTTTTTAAATAATAATGATAATAATAATAAAAGACTATGAAATATAGAAATAAATAAATAGAAAACTCTCCAACATTCAGTTTACTATCAGTAAAGAAAAAGAAATGTAGCAAATCCTCACATTTTAAGGAAATTATTATTTTATTTACCTGAAAAATGACTTAAAAACATGAATCAATTATCATTCAAATGTCCTTTTCTGTTGGCCTACCAATCGATTAATGGTCGTATTGTATGGGCTCCTAAAATCAGAAAGAGAGCATTTTAAAGAATCACTGAACATGTCAGAAACAAAAACATACAACAATAATATATATATATATTCTCTTTTTTCCTTTTTTTTTCTCACTCAAATTAATAATTATAACAAAGTACAAAAAAAGAATAATTAAAAAAATAAAACAATAATAATTCTCAAAGCCTCTCTGTTTGCACTTTACACCACAGGAACTTCTCAAGGTGATCATGAACAGCTTTGCTTAATTTTCCTCAGTGACTATAAAACGTTCCTAAGAGCGTGAGGAGGAGTTGTGTCTCCCTGTTGACGCAGATATCGAACAACAATGAAAATGTCCTTGTGGAGGATTTATTTCCAGGTTCTTTTAAACACTCCAAACGAACAGATGAGGCTCCCATTGCTTATATACCCTCAGTATTAGTCATCAGATGGGCTTTACTTATATTCACCTTTTAATATTCACACAAAGCGTTTTGGCTGGAGGGTTAGGGTTGACCTATGACCCTATTTTATAGATAACACTATATCAAATACAGTAGAGAATGCTGTGATGCTTACAGCTACTGTTGCAACGCTTTTATTGTGAAAGCATGATAGGCTTTTATTGTGAAAGCATGATAGGCTTTTATTGTGAAAGGAAAACATATCTACAGTTGGTTAACGTCTTTTTTCTCAAACCATATTTAGACGCTTTCTTTATTTTATGAGTTTTGGAACATGGCTTCGTCTGTTTGGACTCAGCAACCTTGACTTTCATTTGTTCTTGGGTGGAGAAACACAACACTCATGTTCTATCGATGGTACCAATGCAAAGAATCCGATCACAGCTTTAAAACACATTTCACATCCGTGTTTGTCTCGCTCCGTGCTCTCAGCTCACATATTGACTCTTAGCTTTCCCGTATTGACTGTGGGAGAAAGAAAAACCGGCCTTCAGCCCAAGAAAGTAAACAAACGTGATGGCAGAACACGCCTAATCTGAAGATTATTCATGATTACTATCCGTATTAAACCCCCTTGTATTACCGTCTACAGGAGGAGAAGGACGACGTGGACAAAGAGACCCGATAGCAGGATCCAGGGGAGGAAGAACATCAGGTCCAAACCCTAAAAAAAGAACAATAAATCATCTGCGCTGGGGGGGGGGCAAGTGGACCAGGGAGTCCCCACCCCCACATTCCTGCTCCATGGGGGGCAACAGAGCTGCTGATGGTGGACACAGTGGCAAGAGTGGCCCCATATTACAAGGAGAAAAGGGGGTAAGGTGTGTCTATGTGCGATACACTTTCCTCTTAAAAAAAGATTTCAAAATAGTGCCTTGCTCAAGAGCGTCTAAGCAGGGCGGCTGCTTAATGTCAAGGGACCCTGAATGAGGGCTTTGCCGATGAACTAAGGTGACTCAATATGCCGATCATGTGTGTTCTTATGTTGTTGTACAGTAAGTGGAGGAAAAGAACGGATAAGCCCAAAAAAACCCAGATACAGCCATTCCAAGACCTAACTACGGGTCGCCATTCTCAAACAGGAAGTAGGAACGACCTCTGATAGCATCACAGGAACAGGAAGTAGCCTGTAGATTAATTAGCAGCGGGTGTGAACATGACGTGCCTTATCTTCCACTCTACTACTAAAGAAGAAAGTTCAGTATTCTGTGTTGAACAACAAATTAGCTTTATCCAACATGGCTGCCTTCTTTTTTTCTTAAAGGGACAGCGTGTGTTTACGTTACCAAAAAACCTAAAGTCTGTATACTCAGGCAGGTCAGTTTCCATTTGTATTTTTTTGAATGTGTCAGAAAGCTATTACTCAAGATTTAAACCCACCTCCATTGTTTTTTTTATTTATGTGTTCTTTATCAGCTCATAAAGTTGTCTATGCTAACGTGTTAGCGACTGAGTGCCTGTTTACAGCGTTCATTGAGAAACATTAGCATTCCTCCTGAGGAAGTCCAGCACTTTTGCTTAGCTTGGATTTGGTCTCGACAATACCAGGAATAGATTCTGCATTATGGTAAATGTAGGATTAAGTCGTTTGCTAGCTAAATCCACAAAAAATACCAAAGTTCACTAAACCTCTGCCTTTCTGTTTTATCAATCTTTTTTAGTTCTTTATGGAAGTACGATATGACATTAATAGAGAAGCCCTTTTAGACCCAACAATATCATTTTCACACATGATCAAAAAGTATAATTTTAGGAATGTCATTTCATATTGTCATTTCAGTGCGTCTCATTTAAAAAGATATATTTATACATGTTGTTATTCATATTTTGGGACAGTTTGCTGTGTTTTTATCTTTGTATAAGGAAGAAAATAAAGACGACTAATACATATCAATGAAGGAATACGTCTCTTTATTGTTGACCACTAGCCCCCCCCTCTCCTGAGCGAACCATCCATCTTCATATTCTATTCTTTCTCATTTCCTTCCCTCATCCCTGCACCCTCCGCCGTAATAAAAAGATGATTTGTCTTATTCATCTGGAGTAGGTAGTCCGACGACCTCAGGCTCTCCATCATATTATTCTCAGGTAATAGAGATGAGCCGGAGATGGAGAGGTGTTTCCAGCGTTAACAATCCTTGACACTTTCGTCTCTTCTTGACCTTCTCAGTCTTATCAAGATCAGTCAAGCAGGAAGTCTCTGACCTTAAAGAGACAATAGACTCGGTACAAGAAAAGATACAAATCGGTTAATTTCGGGTGACGTGTTAAAAAAAGAGTGACACACGTTTTTTTGCTGGTGGGAAGTGTTGAACTCGAGGAAGAAACATTTACATACGGTGGGAAATAAAGCCTAATAGCACACAAGGCGATGGACCCCACCCATATCTTTAGTCTCAAAGCAAACCTGCCTTTTAAACACACACACACACACACACACACACACACACACACACACACACACAGGATAGCTTTGGGGTGTTAAACCTGTCCAACGCGCTTGACAGTGCACGACATGAATAGGCAGCACAAATAACCTGGTGCAAATATTGACTCCAGTTCCAGTTGCGTGTTGACTTGCTGTGTGCCATGAAAGGTTTCTCACACACTACATTAAAGCGACTACAAGAATTCCACGAGGAAATTAGCTATGCACATAAGAAATGGCATAGATTATAACAAAGCTCTGTACGGTCCTTTTTTGCATGACTCCATAAGCAGTACATCTATCTGAGGGCTGTGAATTATTCAGGCCTCCAGGCGACAGTTCCCATGCCGATGCCAGGCTAAGTGCCCTACATCTTATCTTTGCCGCTGGATATCGGCCAGGAGGATGGAGCTCTGGCTCAGAGGAGAGTTTTTTTTTCTTTTTTAAGGGAAATATTTGGGTCCAGAGGGAGGAAGCCTAGTCAATGTTTAACACCTTTCGAACTACAACAGGACCTGTAGACGCAGTGACCTTCTCAAATGGCTCACTGCCCACCTTTCCTAAACTCAAACAGTGTTATTCCAATCTGATCACATGGTCTACACCAGGGGAAACGGCTTACACAATATATCATAACCACGGTTACAGCAGGAGTTAGTTGGTCTGGTATTAAGAGCACAGTTTGCTAGTTAAGATTTAAACCTGTGATCATTGCTGGGAAAAAAATACAATTCCCAAAAGCCACAATGCACTAATCTGAGTAGAGTTTTCAGTGATAGTGGAGCTTCTGTCAAGTAAAGGAAAGGGTAACCCGGAAGAGAAAATCGGTACAATAGGCTAAAAGTAACTACTGGGTCATATTCTTTTTTTTTTTAATATATATATATTTGTGGAAGTTCTCCTTCAGGACAACAAAAAGAAAAACCTGCAGTATCTGAGGCTGTCACATAATTCTGATAACTCTGTTCGAATTGATCAATTTGGCCTGATGGTACGGGCTGTTAGCGTAGCTACTTAGCAACTTTCTTGCTAGAAGTATCAGAAATAGGAGCTAGTGTTGTTAGCTAAAACAATACATTTAAATTTAAATAAAAAAAAATAGCTACTTTAATAGGAAAAGGCTGGGCAAACTAGGCTTGTTTTTTTACGTTTGATACTTTTACCACACTCTTGCTAGCTTCTCGACATAAGCAAACGTAGCTTAAGTTTTAGTACTACGCTCTTCCAATTTGAAAATAATATGACATTTGTGTAATTTGCCATTTCTTTGTATTTTGAGCAAAAAGAGATGAAAAGAAAGGGGGATTATTTTGTTTGAGTGACGCTTAAGTGCTAATGCTAACATAACAAAGGGCGTGGTCAAACTCGCCCGAGAACAAATTGCTTTGTGTCTGGTGTGAACAAACTAGGACAATAAATACCTTTTTTAAATAACGCCTCAAAACTGATTTCATACAAAGTTTTTTTCACAGTCGATTGATTGCTTTATTCCGGTCTTTTTATTTATGGTTTTGTTGTTTTTGGCATAGTGATTTCACCTTTTTCGTCGAGCCACTTTGTAACTTTGTATTGATAGTGCTATACAGATGTTACTATATTAAGCTAATGATCTTCTCTACTAGTGTTTTCTTTAGGCTAGGTCATTTAAGCATTCACCTCTGAATCGAATGCACTTTCTTGGTAGACATTTTAAATATTCAACCAATGTGAAAACATTATCTAATTCTCAAAACAGTGTGGACTACTTAGTTTTCTTTTGGGTAAAGATTACAGTTTAATAACCGCACTGATTAATGTGTCTAAGAGAGTAAGAATCAGTAGCATAATCCTGTTTAAGGTGGATATTTCTTCATTAAATACAGTCCTACCCATTCCCCTGAGACGATGAAGTGTGTGTGTGTGCCACAATTAAGCGTGACATCATTAACTCCAACAAAGCCTTGAGAAAAACAAACAAGTTAACTGAGTGCACACACACCTTGGGGACTCTACAGCCGGCTGCCTAATGGACCTCATAAAACAACACGGAGGAATCTGACACACAAGTGCTCTTTATTTGCCTGTGTGCACGTTCAACACGCAGCAGGTTGTGCCACAAATTAGCTTGTTGGAAAAAAACTTTTGTGCTGGAGTCGGGGTGAGGGGGGGTTGATGACCGAGAGTCACTGGGATGACAGCAGCAGTGACAGATACTGAGAGGTCACTTAATAATGGAAAACAAGATCGATAGGAGGACTCAAGGAATTCGTACAGGAATGTCACACACACACACACACACACACACACACACACACACACACACACACACACACACACACACACACTATGTTTTTGTCACTACAAATAATCCCTTCCCCTGATCTAATGGTTATTTTATAAACCTAATTTTCATGCTTTAAAATAAGTACAAATATTAAACGGTAATATTGGTTATATTATATATTTTGCTATAGATTCATCCTGTGAAACGACCAAAGCAAAACATTAATATATCTTGCTTACAAGTCAATATTCTAACTGTAAATGCCATACAATAATATACCACATCGGTGCTTATTCATGCCTGTACACATAGTTGTAAATTATATTTTTATTCAGATATCAATTTAAAAAAGGGTTGGAAATATTCTATAAAAGCTGGACGCTGTAGGTTCTAGCAAAAGAGGATACAAATATTAGTAAATAGTCAATTTGTTCGGAACTGTTAAATGTAATCTAGGTCAATGTAAGGCAGGCTGTGTGTGGAAGTGAACCAAACTAAACTACAGTGGATGTATTTAACGTAGGCAAATACTTAACCTAACAGTATGGCTCATAAAACATCAAATATTTAATTAGTAAGACTCCGAAGCCTTGTCCGAATTCCAGGTGTTCAATCAGAAAAGCCCAGGTGTCCGTGTTCAGACATTCATCAAGGCTAACGTCACCAAACAGAGCACACCTGTGCGTGTTCATGCAAGGCTACATGGGAAATGTTGTTCACAGGGTTGTTCCCAAGGTTCAAAAACCCTGAGCAGGACTTCTGATATGTTTTCTTCTTCCAGTACTGATGTATTTTTTGTTGTAATACCTTCAGGAGCTACAATCGTGGACCACATTTCCCATGAGTGCTTCTGTAATCCAGCACAGGTGTGGTCTGTTTGTGTGCTCATTAACAGCCCTGAGATTCCACTTGGTCAAACATTTGCCCTGATGAAGGTCTGAGGGCCAGAGCTTTTCATTGAAATACCCAAAATACAAAGGGCTTTGTGTCCTAGATTGGATGTTCTTGGACTTCTTGCACTTAGCTGAGTTGTTAGTGTGCTGGCCTTCTGAAAAAAATTGAAAAGACAGAAAGCATTGAGAGAAAATCACACCGTTTTGTTGGAGCTAGCCTAAATGCATGCATGGGTGGACACCTTTTTATATAATTACAGGCTCATCGAACTCCATTCCCCCATTCATATATACTAATAAAAAAAACTTTTAATTGGGAGAAGTTGCAGAACAACATGGATTTGGAGTCTTTCATATACAGTAAGGATCAATCGTGTAATTTAGTCATGATTTTAATAATTTCAAACATGCTGAAAGATCAAATGCTTCCTCACTGGTGGATAGGGCTGCTCAATTAATCTTATTTTAATCGCAATTACGATTTTGGCTTTCAACGATTATGAAAACTATTCAAATAATTTTTTTTTATTGTTTTTTAAAGTTCAGGGTAATCAACTGTTAAAAACATACTTTTCAATTTTTTCTTTTAAATAAATGGATGTTTTCAAAGTAAATGGATAATCATTTTTAATAATTGTGATATCAATTATTGACCCAAATAATCGAGATTATGATTTTTGAGCAGCCCTACTGGTGGATACCATTTTCTAACCCTTAGAAAAACAACTGCAAAAATGACAATGAAATGAAATCCTGCACCTAAATAACACAAATTAGTTTCTATGGTGGTCACAAGTTTTAGATATGTTCCTCTTCTT
This sequence comes from Gobionotothen gibberifrons, assembly GCA_943591055.1. Classification (NCBI taxonomy): domain Eukaryota; kingdom Metazoa; phylum Chordata; class Actinopteri; order Perciformes; family Nototheniidae; genus Gobionotothen; species Gobionotothen gibberifrons. The sequence goes on from CALSBZ010004052.1 coordinate 243,162, forward strand.
TTTGAAGAAGAAGAAGAAGAAGAAGAAGTCACAAACCAACCTGAAAGTGTGGTTTAATTTGACCTTGGCATATTTGTTGATTAAACACATATGTTGAATTCAATGCTTATCCCACTAGTTATGTTCAAACCTTTGTATAAGTGCCAAAATAACTCCCCAGCTGCTTATCTATTTATATCTCATCTACCTTTATGTGAATCCTTGAGAAGGATCAAAGTAATCTGGTGACGCACATGCCGAGCTCGGCTCTGTTGTTTTGTAAATTGATGAGTCACTGGTTTGATTAAACAGGAACTCCGCAGCAGATCCTGTTGTCATCACACTCCATTGATATATGGAAATATTCTTTCCTCATTTCGCAAGACAATCACACTCTCACACACACTCACACACACTTTGGTGCATTCAGAACCAGAAGAAGGACCTAAAAAAAGTGTTTGAAAATATATGAAAGGGACATTTTTGCAAGTTTAAACGGGCAATTTGCAAAGGCTCTTTGACAAATCAGTGTTCAAAACACCTTGTGTCCTAAATCACCTTGTGAACATCATTCAAAAACAACCAGATAGAGAACCAAGTTTCAGGCTTAAGAGAGGAAGACTGTAATTGTGAGACCCATGGAGAGCAATTATAGTGACGAGCAGAGAGCAAGAGGGATGAAGATAGAAGAGAGTGGGTGAGATGAATAGATAAATGTCCAAAGAAGGGTCTAATTTTGGTGTCGTTGGAGCTGTGTTCCTCCTCCGGCTCTGACATGGACACGGAGACAGACAGGAACGGCCTCTCCTGCAGCGAGGAGCCTCACTCAGCCCGGGGAGCAGCAGGACTCTCTCTCCGTCACTCAGGCTGTTGTGGAAGTTTCCAAGGTGCTCACTCCGAGTGTTAATGGTTCAAGTGAAAAGCCCTGAGGTGTTCATTATCCGAGGCCCCGGGGCCCTGGACGCCGCACACCGAGGCTCGAACTGCAGCGATGGCAAGGTTTAAACTCTCAATTCCCTCAGCGATCACTTCATGGAGAGGGAGGAAAGGAAGCACTAGTAAACAAGCATTTGCTGTCATGAAGAATCATAGCATCTCTACAAAGGGCCTGCTTTTAAGAGATGTAAAGATGTAATACTCTATTAGGGAAGACAATTTAAAATAACTTAATAAATATGCAACACTGTTATCCAGTGAATGTATAATGTCAAGTTTAGGACAAGCTCTTCTAGCTTTGAAGCAGGAGAAATGACACACAGCTAATAATATATGCTGTATATATATATATATGTATATGTGCTTACAAGCTGACCTTTGAAGGGAAGGAACACCATGGATATATATATATTTTTTTTGTTATACTGGATACAGCCTAACTTTCAATATCTAAACTACCCATTTTGTTCCTAAGATTGCCAACTGGGCACTTTAATTGTCCTTAAGCCCCGCCTCCAATCCTGTCTTGGCTTGGTCTAATGAATGGAGAGGGACAATAACTGGATTCAGCTTTTAGCTCTAATGATTTAAATAAGGGCAATTCAAGTGTTCGTACTTGGGAGCTGGTGTAAAAAAATTAAAAACTGAAGCATTGATTTACGAACGTCTCTTTCCAAATGTCAGTCAATGGGAAACATGGCCAATGGTGACTGATACAGAAGCTTTAGTACCACCGTTCGGCCTGTATGAAGATGTGTTTAAATGTCCGGCGCGCTGCCAGGGAGTACCGAAGAGTAGCAAACTACTAGCTTTAAAGCCTTTCGGCACCGTTTACCCTACTACCTAATGATACTACACGAACATACTGGATATTTTGGACACACAAAGTACATCACAGCTTGCAAATGTTTAAAGTCAATTCCTTTATTTTACAATACAAATATAGTAGAAATGATTTGGCAGGCAAACAATGAGGGATAAGGGGAGTCGCAGAACTCAGAGCTTCAATGAGCAAAACAGCGTATTAACACACGCTCACCATCTAACCTCAATCAGTTCCTTATAAGGCACTTAACCAAGCTGCAGGTTGAACTAATGTCATAGGCCAGCTAGAAACACAAAGCCTGACCTGAAAAAACAGAGCTAGTCGGGGGAATTGACGGCCCTTTGGTGCGTTTCTATCCAATGATTTAACCTTAGCTGAGGGGTGAACCACGTTGCGAGACGATAATAGGTCAAGCCAAGTCAATTTGATTTGTAGCCTATAGCCAAATATGACACATTTGCCTCAGGGGTCAAAGCAATCTTCCTTTGTAGTCCCTGGCTTCAAAAACGTCCCCAAAAAACGTAAAATGTTGTAAGTGTTGGCTTGCTCAAAACAACGTGTGGAACGTGCAGGATGCAAGTTGAGGAAAATCGTCATGGTTTCCGTTATCTCTCTGACTGGGATTGTAGGTTTTGTCTGGCAGGCTATCGTTAAAAACCGTGGCTCTATCGAAATGGCTTTATGGTTCCCCCTCTGATCTCATTAAGCTAAGGTTAAAAGGCTGCGGAAACTAAAGTGGTCCCACTCTGTAATGTCGAGCAATCAGTTACATTATTGACAGAAAAACAAAGAGTTGTCAGTGTACATGTATGTGATGATGTAACAACAGTGTGTAAACTAATTTAGTAGATACGATATTCATTCTGCTTAATTATGACGGAATTAATGATGACACAAAAAGTTATAAATAAGGACCGCTGCCTCGTCCTCCATCCTGTTTCTTCTCAGAATAAATCAATGTAAGTGAGGATATTATAAATACAAACCGAAGACATTAACATAGTTATAAAAAAAACATGACCTTTCCTCTCTCAGTGAAACGAGGGCGAGATTCCTGAAGGGACCGCAAGCTATGGCAAGGACCAGGGGCGGACTGGCCATTGGGAATACCGGGAGTTTTCCCGGTGGGCCGGTACCGAAGTGGGCCGGTCGGACAATTCACTAGCACCCCCCGTTGACAATTGACTAGCGGTACCGAGTTGGGCCGGTCGAGTTTCCCGGGCTGATTTTTAGTCCCAGTCCGCCCCTGGCAAGGACTGTGTGTTCACAATTAGCTCTATGCTAGCAATTAGCATAGCTATGCTCCACAATGAAGCAAACATTCACCTGTAATAGGGCAGTATGGACATGGCAAAGCAGTGGATGAGCACATGTTAGGACTGTGGAGTGTTAAACACACTTCTTTAAAAGGTCTGATATCTATCGTCTACAAACCTCTCACTCGTGGCATTTGAAAAGTTGCCTTCTTCACAAGGCAAACATCTTCTGTCAAAGTGTCCAAAATAAAAAAATATACAAGATTTTGAGTTCAAAAATAAATCCGTACTTATTTAGTTTTCCTTCATTCGTTCCATGATCTTTAAAGTTACGTGGTGGCTTTGAACACACCGTCAAGTTGCATTCAGGTCCGTGAGTTGTTTGGTGATAAGATAAGATAAGAGATAAGACAGTACTTAATTGATCCCAATTTGGGACATTTTTGTGAGGCGTCCCGTCACTCGTACTCCTCCCCGGCCGTCGCAGCCTCTAGAGCAGCCAGAGCCTCTGCCACCATCGAGTCCATGACGCTAGGCACTTCCCCTTCCTCCTCGTCCTCGCTCTTCATCACCGAGATCCCGCTCTCCACCGTTGAAACGTCCAGACCCTTGGGCAGTCGGAGCCCGTCCCTGGTGTCGGCGGAGGACAGGCTGGTGGTGCTGGTCTGGAGGTCCACCGACAGGACGCTCCCTTCGTCCCCCGTGTCAAACAGGTACTCCGGAGTCCCGCCCACTCCCTCGTCTATCTCGTCGGCTGACAGGCTCTCGCTGCCAATCACACACTCCGTTACGCCGTTGTCCCACCTACTCTTCGTCACATGGCGTTCCTGCTCGGAGAAGCTCCTCTGGCTCTCCTGTCTGTTGGGGTAAACGGGGACTTGGCCCTGGCCTCTTTCCTGCATCACCCACCTGGGTCCCAGAGCTTCTGGCTGGATGATGTACAGACCTCCATCTGTCGTCTGCCTGTGGGGCTCGTTGGGTTGTGAGTGCAGCCTGTGGTTGACGTGGTTGTTGTCCACCTCCAGTCTCAGCGTGCTGTCGTTGGACTTGCTGTAGCCCAGGTTGTTGAAGCCCTGCTTCTGCTTCTGCAGCGGGTCGCAGCGGGGGAGTTGGTGCGGCTGGTAGAGCGAGCTGCTGGCAGAGTCCGTCTTCCTCACATCCACCGCCACCGAGGGGTCGTACATGTAGCTGGGAGAGACAGACAGAAAAAAGTACTTTCAAAACCTTTCAAAAGGGTCAGAGTAGGTGGGCACCTCTGGTTCTGAAAAGTGGAGACAATGGGTAAATGTTTTTTTACTAATGGCCAGCAGGGGGCGACATCACTGGTTCCAAAAATATATCAGTTTGTATAGAAGTCTATGAGAAAATCACCCAACTTCCTAAATGATTTACTGTGAATAAATTAAAGTAAAAGGTCGTCTAACAGTTTTAGAAAACAACTGTTGGATAAAACAAAACACATGGCAGCTGATTATGCGTAAAGTCAAGTAAATAAAACCAAAAAAAGCTAATAAATGGAAATTAATTCACACTTTGTTTTCTAAAAATAATGAGCAGTTATTATGCGAAGAGGGCATTTCATAACAACGTTTTCATTCTCAATCAGATGAATACAAAGCAAACAAGGAAGTGCTTCAACCCCTATCTGATGGAGAGTTCTCCTATAAGGGTATACAGTATAAACACAAGATCTCACACAGCTCGACAGGTATTAGAGTGTTGGCAGGTGGGCTTTATTTTGTTGACAGAGTAACAGGCTGTCAGACATTACCTGCTGCGAGAGCCTCATGTTTTGTCATTTCATTTGTTTTGAGTCGTAACCCCGGCAGAGCTGCCTCCATCTCACACCTCTCCAGGAGCCTCGCTCTAACCGCCTCCTCGTCTCTCTTTCAGCAGCACTTCTAGTTGCAGCTCGCCGTCTACCGTCCCTTTGCACTTC
>CALSBZ010004052.1:248497-268074 GCA_943591055.1 Gobionotothen gibberifrons
ACAAACAAACAACCATGAAAGGTGTAATACAAAAATAAGACCAATGAGTCATGAAGCTGGACATAAACTTAGCAGACTTTCTGCTACAGTTTTTAGCTCTGAGACAAAAGCCTCGAAATGCTTGGGAAGGGAATATTAGTGTGACAGTATTTATCAGACCTAAAAATAGCCATTTTGAGGACAAGTCACTCAGAGAAATGCAGCTGCTCTGTTCTGTTCTACATAAGTAGATGCATTTGGTTCTTGGGAGTTCCTCCTTCCTCTCTCCGTCGGGGTTCCCTCTCTGTGGTGTTTTGCTTATGTTCTTTTTATAGGATGCACCTCCGTCCTCGGAGAAGATGTTATTTGCATATGTTTTAACTGCGAAAGCTCGGCAGGCAGGTTGCCGTTTACTGCATTACTGTAGGTCAAATTGGGATTATGTTATAGGGTAAAATTCCTTTGAGCTAATACAACGATAAGCCATCCCTGCAGTATGTGAGCACAATGCCAACTCACGTCTAGCATTAGATTCAAGCTGATTATAATGGTTTGAAATATAAAGCAGTCAGGGGTACAAGTTGATTTTATGCCACATACAACAACTTTAGCCTACGATGAACATCTTTGTCTCGAGCACATTTACATATTAAAGGGGGGCATAACTTGCAAGCTTTGTTGCTAGTAATGTTCAAAAAACACATTATTCTTCTCATAGTTTCAATCTGAGTATACTTGTATTCACCCTCTGTCTGAAATGCTCTGTTTTAGTCCCCCTCCCAAAAAGCCCATACTTTGGGTTGATAGGCACATTCATTTGGGTGTATAATGTCTCTTTAAGCCAGAAGAAAAGGAAACATTGGTGAAGCTACAATGAAAATATAATTACTATCAAGTCAAAAGGAAATATCCAACATAAGGCGAGCTCTCACAAAAAACTTTTGATACATTTGAAAAATGTTTCGTGAGGCCTCTGCTTTAGCTTGTTTGGGGTGAGGCTTCATGCACTGCCTTTGAATAAGATCAAATGTCATGTGGTAAATGTGAAGAATTCTGACCGCTAAGACTCACTGTTTTTATTGTTTTGGATTAAATATACATTAAAACTAGTTCTGGAGATTTTTTTTGTAAATAAGTAAGAAAACATTCAAATATTTTCAGCCTGGAATGTGTCAGCTTCAGAGACTGAATTGTTGACCCAGTAACCTAAAAGCCCACCCTGCCCAACCCTAAACACCACTAAGCCCAGAAATGTGACACTCCAGACAATAACAGTATGTGTGTGTGTCGCAAGCATTCACATGTGTGTCTTTGACATGGGAAAGGAAAGAAAAAGTGAGGAGGGGGATTACGGCTGTGGTATGCGAATCCCAGCGTGCCTTTTCATTAATCTGCAATCAAAATTGTTTCCCGGGCCCTGTTTCTATCTCCTCGCTCACCTCAAAAAGCACCGTGATGTCAGACCCTGACAACGATGCCGTGTAGGCTTTTAATGAGCAGACAGTCCTGCAAGGAAATACAGTAACCAAGGGTGATGGCTATTGGCATATTGACTCAGTTTGCACAAAGAGCCCACGTGAGGCTCAGCGCAGACATCATTTATAAATGGACCCTTCACTATCTGCATGAAACGAGACAAGAAATCATTATGTGGGCAAGGAGACATTTGAATTGTCGCTGTTCACCTGCAGATAAGGAAATCTAGTGAGAGGCTGTTAGTGAGGAGGCGGACTGGAATCTTTAGTATGCTAAAGAGCTAACACGAATTAGCGCTTAAAATAAGTTGATTTATCAGAAGGACAAAGTGCTTAATGCTAAAATACTTATGTATGAAATGTACGTTGTTCATGTAAACCTGTATTCAATTGTGAAATGTAAAACTGATCACTGTTCCCTGATACTTTTTTCTGTTAGTTCCCGTTTTCTTATTTGAATCGAGGCTCCGGGGATAGAGCGTGATGGAGGTCATTTGTAAAAAAAAAAATTGGGGACATTTACAACAAAAAAATGTTTAAAAAAAATGTAAAGTGTCAGTTCAAATAACAAAAGGGCATGTTACTTACTAAGAAATTCAATGAAACATTTCCACTGTAAGACTGTCTCTCCATTATTTAAATGGAGAGACAGTGTTTTTGGATCCCTTGTTATACTTTATTTATACTTCTTCAATCTAGTGAGTACCACAACTGAAAGACCTCCATGTCTTGGGGTGAACATTATGTATATTTCAAAACCATCAACAGGGTGCATACACTTTTTCACCAATGATTTTCAATGACTTTTCCATGACCTTTATCTAATTTTCCATGACCAAAACAATTACTCTTTCTCAGCGGTACCACTGAAACATTTGTATTTTAACATGGTCAGCTGGAAAATAAGGTCTGCATATGAAACAGGTAGTGCCTATCTAAAACAAATCAAATAGTAGGCTTACTAGCTCCTACAGACTAAAGCCACTGTAGACTAGAGGGCGTGATTGTAAAAATCTCTCACCAGCAAAACATCAGTTAGTTACTGTAAATGCCATTTTACGTTTCATTACTATACCATACAGTATTTATTATCATTATAGTATTACTATTTCGGCGATTAGATAACATATAAATTATATTTGATGCAACTTTGGTTACATTCCATGACTTTTCCAAAACCTTGGAAAAAATATCCCTGCATCAAACATGAAACAAAAACTGGCTAGATGTCACTAGAGGAAAGTTAAAGAAATGGAGTTTGAATGAACCAATCATATATCAGTTAAACTAAGTGATTGTAAGAATGTGTCCTGTCCAGTTTCTCTTAAAAGGATCCCAAAACCAAACAGGTAATTACTCACCTCTTAATCATCCTGCAGCATTGGCACCCCATTTGGCCAGCTGTGTAGTGGAGCTGTGGAGGGACGTAAACAAAGACATCAGGCAATCTGAAGCAGCAAAACGTCTGTAATATATATTTTAAAGCAGGTGACATTTGCCATCAATGTCCAAGCTATAGAGGCTACATTCATTCTTCAGCCACAGGAACTACAGCGCACACTTTGACAGATTGCGAGATGCTATTGATCGGACGGTTCACCACCTCTGACATGTGAGCGGTTTTTAAATGAGCGCCCTCTCGAGGAATTCGTCTCATCACTCAACTTTTTGCTTTGCCCTTGGTCCCGACGGTGTTTGGACACAAGGATGAAAACTCTGTCTGCCTGAAGCACCGATAAAGATGTTATTGCCATCCATCACTGTTGTGTGTTTGTGTGGCAGTGTGTGTTGTGTGAGTGAGTGTGGGTCTACGAGTGACCTTTTCTCTCCTGGTGGTGTGTTTCTCTAGGCTTTGGCATTTCATTGCCTGGGTAAATAATTAATCACTGGGTCTTGAATGGGTTTGTCTGAGAGCGAAGGAGAAGCAGATAGAGGACACAGTATCTCTTTGTGGAAGAAAGGAAAGATGTCTGCCCACGAGACGTTTCTATTCTTAACCCCAACTTTCTGACCCTGCAGGTCCAATCTTTCAACCGTGGGATGAGTTCAATAACTTTCGGGTGCTGCTTCATTTAATTGCAAATACTATCAAAGCACATATGAACAACAATATTTCTTTAAAAGGATAAGTCTGTATTGTACTTGTCATTTGACTTTTGCTTGGAAGGGCATTGGTGTTGAACATATCAACATAGCAACACAGGCAGAACCTGTTGGTGATTCATAGTTGTTTTTTCATGGGATTTGTTAAAAAGTGTGAGGAAGATGCAGTAAGCCCAGGCAACTATGATGCAATAGGCTTTAGTTATGTGGAGGAACTTCATTCAACATGTAAGCATTACAAAAGAAAATCTAAAGAGGGTCTGTTCACTAACCCTAACCCTACCCGATTCAGCGTTTTGGGTTTTCTCAAGCTTTTGGTTTTCTCAAGCTTTTGGTTTATAACGTCTTTGGACAAAGAAGCTAACGAGATGTTCACGTATTGTTCTACGACTTAAAATATGTCAGTAAATTCCCCACTGGTGAATGTCCAAAGCTTTTCCGTGTCCTAAAAGAGAGGTGGCTTAAAAGTGACTAAATACGATTACTTAACGTCATCAAGCCACACACGAATCCGCCTGTAGCATAAAGTGATAGTCGAGTACTGAGTTTATAGCTTTTCACTTCTGCCCATTACATTCAGGCTTCAGCAATTATACACGGTGTCAATATGTGGAGATTATCCCTCTGAACAGATGTGTGTTTGCCACAATATTCCAAAAACCATGGAAAAATCCCATTGCTTTTGTGTTGAGGCAGCCATTGCGATGCTAACTTCCAGGTTGGCCTACAACAACACGTAAACACTGTGCCACTCTTTGTGAGGTCACATTGTTTGAACATGAAAGACTGTGTTGTTTGTTCACAAAGCAGCAAAGCATGACTTTCCCGAGGCGTCTCATCACCCCTGTACAGGTTTGCTTCTACGCACAGCAACATAAAAAAGAGCTCAGCTCAAACACAGAACAAATCTCAAAATACACTCCTCTTGTCTTTGAGCGGCGTCTATTCTCTCCTTGTCCTTCATAGAAACTAGGTGGACTGTAACCGAGCTGAAACAATCCCCAACACACATTCAACATTTTAACCGGCACACTTTCGCAGCTACTGTTGAAGAAGCCAAGAGGGTGTAGCATGAAAAGTGCAATTTGGAGATTCAGTGGTGCTTTAAATAGAGGACCCTGTTCCACACGGTTGCACCCACCAACCAAAGAGTCCCTTATCTTCCAGTAGGGGGGTAAGACAGGAGGTAATTTCCCAGCGGGCATCGGGAACTATCACACTAATGGAGTGCCGCATCGGTCCCGGAAGAAGTCACTATCAGCTGACTTTTACAATTACTAGTCACATTCAAACAGGTTAATAATCATCTGACGGGCTCCAACTCCCAATCCACTCATGCTGATTTCCCCCTCCACCAGATGTCCTCTTCCTGTTGTTTGTTGTGCGATGGTTGTTGTGCATTATGTACATCTCATATCTCGGTGATATGTGTCTGCCTCTATCCGCTGTCTTTACCCTTAGGGATGTTTTAATGTGCTTGCGGGCTGCCTTCGATGAACTTCATCAGAAATCCGACTACATATCTATTTGTTGAAAAGAATGGCCCTAAACCCTGTGACATAACAATCTCTGACTGGATTGTTGTGAATTAATTATGAGCTTGAATAAGTTTAGCTCCTTTCCTGGCACCATGTTTTCACTACAGATAAAAACACAGTGACAGTACATGGATTGTTAAATGTTGTGACAGCGGGGTAATTAAGCAATAACTTCAAGTTAAATGACGCACATTTCTCTTAATAAAATACGGTTACATGAAGGGTAAACTAAAACAGTTTAATTAGAATTGCATTAATAAACTATTGTCCAAGTTTCCCGCCGATAAAGCTGCCACTAAAAGGATTAGAGACTGCTGACTACATTTATATCTTTTAGCCTGTAGCTACGGAGCCAGAACATTTTACAGTACAAATAAAACAAACAGTAGCACTAAGATATGCCTTGTATAATACATACATTTCTTAAAAACATTTCAACCCGCAGTATAAGTGAATGATGAATAGTCCGTTTTTTTCTATTTGCAATAGTATGTGACCACTAGGTCCCTTCAAAGATATAGCATTAGAAACAGGAGGCAAAGACAAAATAGAACAAGATGATCTTTCCAAGAATATTTACCCCTGCAGTCTATCTCATGACTTTCCCTCTCATGTGTCAAATCATGGGAACATAACAAGCTTGGACATAATGAAGCACTTGTGGCAGGGATGTGACGTAAAACACACGTCTTCTTCATCTTACAGAAGGCTGCGTTTACTCAGCTCTTGGTTGTTGGAGTTGTATTATTACTGACTAAAACAGGTACAATTAAAAGTTTAAAGTGGACCTATCATGCTATATTTTAAAAATATATTGTAGGGCCATACCTATATAAAACATGTCTGTGAAGTTTTTTTTTGAAAATACCAAACAGGTCCTGCATTTTAGCCATGCCTCATTTCGCTCTATTTGCTCTATTCCAGCCCTGTTTTTGCAGGGGCTGATTCTGTGACGAAGCTTTAATGCAAATGAGCTACAGATGACCACGCCCCCCTGCAGGAGAGGGGAGCTCAATAAATAACAAAGAAGACCTCTGACCGTCACTTTTCTAATTTTGTCCGGAAGATTTAAACTTTAACGGCCATGTTGACCGGCGAAAAAGAAATCAAACTGAAACTCTGCCGCACGGTCCCCTCGTCCCTTGGAAGAGGCGGAGAGGTGGGTGTTTTTCATCTGCTGGTGGACTACCGGAGAGAATTACAACAGCAGGAGCAAACGCTTGCCTCGGGGAGGGAGAAAAAGAGCCACTGCGGAGAATAAACAGAAGGGCAACTATGGCAACCATGCGCGGGAAGTCTTCTTCACTGCTTTTGTGGCAGACTACAGCGCCACTTACAGGCCTGGCATATGTACTACAGCGTCTCCAGCGCTTTCGAGCGGTCTCGTGTGAACGGACACGTTTCTGGTGCCTGTTGCGTGTGGACGGAAGACTTTTTTGATAACGATTGCGGTACGTTTGCAGGTGGAGCGTTGCCCATGTAGGCGGAGCGTCACCGCCCACTATTCCGGGCTGACGTCAGCTCGGATAGAATCTGTATCCGTTCGTTGTAGCCCCGTTTTTAAATGATTTGGGTACGGAGGAAAAGAGAGAGGGTTTTATTTTCTGACGCTGCATGAGTTCCCCGACACACAGGGGACACATATTTATGTATAAAAGACATCACAAAGTGCATTTTGCATGATAGGTCCCCTTTAAATCAGGGGTGTCCAAACTTTCTTCACCGAGGGCCACATACAGAAACATATACGAAGGGCTGGGCCACTCACTAGAGGTGAGGTATATTGCCTCATAAGTTAAGTTATAAGTTGGGAAAGTCAATCCAATCTAGGTAAATAATTCTTGATACTTGAAAATGCAACTTATACAGCCTACATCACAGCTCTCCAGAGGGCTTACTTTACTTTGTTGGCAGCTCATTCCTTAAAACAGAAGCTTCAGATTGATTTTAATTAGGGGAAATATGAAGGGTCTATTTCAAGGTTGTTATGTACATTTGTTAATGGGCTTTTTTCTTATCAACTTAGATTTGTTAGAACATGTTTTCAACTTTAATTGACTGAATGTATTTGAAAAGTGGGCTTATTAACGCATGAATACTACTGTGTAATATATTTGAACATATATATTTAAGAAGTAAGACAAGCAGAAGTTTATTATACTTAAGTCGTTATACTTTTTTTATTTGCTGAGTGAGGGCCGATGCAAAATGGTCCGCGGGCTGCATTTGGCCCCCGGGCTGTAGTTTGGACACCCCTGTTTTAAATGAAACAAATTGTCTATGTTTCTGTTTCTTACATAACGAGGACACACCGTCCCACAGGCCGGTCGGAAAAAGTTGGTTTGCATCCTTGTGGAGTTGGGTTGCCAATTTGCAAGGCAAAAACTCTCTCAGTGTGGCCTGGGTGCTGCCCATGTGACTGCAGAGCTACCTCGGGCTGAGCATCCTGCTGCTGGTCAGTAGGAAGAGCTCAAAGTCAGAGAGGAGGTGCTCCTCAGGGCAGAGATATAGTCACACTGCCATTTTAGCTTGTTACATCACAAATAACTAAGTGACATTAGCGTCAAACATCGAAGACAACTCCCAAGATCTCTGCCTGAAGACAAACATGTCTAACAAGGCGGGCTGACTTGATGCTCTGGCTCCACTGTGTCTACTCGCAGCTGTCATCTTAGCCCCACTGTGTTTGCAGAGTAAATAACTTTAAATACACAGAGAAAAGTGGGAAAACCAGTGTGGCATGTTAAAGATTAAGACTACACAGCGAGAAGTAGGAAAACCAGTGCGGTAATAAAGAGTTCCCCATGGTCCTAAAAGTTAGATTCTTTAGACCGAAGCTGATTCAATGCAAGTGGTTCTGCCAAACTTGAAGCGTAACAACTTCATGAAAAGATGAGGAGAGATGACGTCTTTAAAGTGCTTGCGTTGCCCATCAAAATGTTGACACATAAGACAGAAAAGAGCAGCACATTCTAACAATTTAGCGGGTGGAAAAGGGAAATCTTAGATATTAGAGTTTAAAAAATGACATTACACTTGATTCTAGCTAACAACCAGCCCAAACGCAACCCACAACTAGATACTTTGTTGAGTAGCTGAAGTGTTTTTACTGAAGTAATGCACTATTTCAGTATTTTATCATGTTATGCCTTTACTTCATTTAACTCCAAGTATCCAGAACACCTCTTTTTATTTGTATGCTTGTCATCCATCACAACTTAGATAAATATATGTAATAATTTTAAAACAGTAGATCATGAAGTAATGGCAAAGCTTGATCAGGAAGGCGTGAGTTGTAACAACGCCATGTACACCTCACAGTATTGAGGAATCTATCCAGCAGGCTTCACAGTAACAGCAGCATCTGACTCAGATTCACAGCAGCATATCCAAATGACCAATCATGTTGTTTCCCTGGAGACTTCCCAAAGTCATAACGAGATCAGGAATTCAATCTGTGCATCAAATGGCTATCATTCATTCACATATTGGCCATTGTTGGCCGGCTAAAACAGGGCTTTATCTGCCCCCTGTGCTATTCAATATCTTATATATTGCTCTTGTTTTATGATAGGGAGGACTGGAGGACGATTACTGAAGGGGAGAGATATGTCAGCGCTGGCAGCCTGGCCCAGCTCCCGTTCCTTCACTTTCTGAGTTTTCTCCGGGGGAAATTGAAACATTTCATCTTGGAGAAACAGGTGCAATAAAACTGAGATTGCTGTAGAGTGTCCCCTAAAAGTGGACTGGATTGAAATCCAGGGGATAACGCTGGACCTGGCAGTCAGAGCCAATATTGAACGATTGCTGCGGCTGGAGAAATTCCTCAGGAAAGATACGGCTTAACATAATTCTTCCTCTGGAAAGAGTCCAGCTGAAATGTATTTGACCTGTTAAGAGTTTAGTTTAAAAACAGTTACTATGCGGGGAAGGAGTGGTTCTTTTCACACTAATTGAAGGGTTTCATTACCAGAGAGGATTATACTGTGAGCTTCAGAGGTGCAAGAAGGCAGATCTTTTTTTAACCTTTGGACAAGAGAAGTAAGCCCTGGCGGTAGCTTCATATTTCATGGTTAGCACACAGAGATGCGATTGGTGTGTTCTCATATAACTCCTTGCAAGGAAGCATATTGATGTCAAACATATTTCTGGTTTCACAATATGTACAGGTGTTGAAAATGTAGCATCGCTCAAAGGCAGTAAAAAAGAAGATAGCAAGAGTGTAAACAAGAGGATATGTTTTCTGAGGAAACACAGGGCACCTTCAACCCCACTCTATATGTACATTTGAGCATTGAGATGACCTCCATACGGTTCTCAACATGGCGATGGCTGAGCTGGCTAACGATGCTAACACTGCTAAAGCTAATGGTGATAACCTGTTGGGTAACTGGATGGGGAGGGAGCGCTATGCTTCTGTCACAATGCCGTTGGTCACTATCAACGCTTAATCGACGTATGTGCACAGAGCAAAATGCCAGTGATTGGCTCGCCATACACAGGGACAAGTTGTCGGAGCATCTATGTAAAAAAAAATGAAGTTTGGATTACATAGAGAGATCGGACACCATTCCCTTCATAGCAAATGTGTTGTTTCCTGGTGTATTTCTGCTTTAAATGGACCTCAAAACTAAAAAAACACTCTCACTTCCTAAATATAGTCATCCCCCAGCATATCTGATGTCGATTGTTTTTGTTTTGCCCTTGGACGACTGAAATCTATCCACAACCTTTTTCCTGTCTAACCGAGGGTTTGAGTTGCGGGTCTAAACACTGCACATACCAAGCCTGAATAACTTTACAGGCCTCCTAATAGATCATACAAATCCCTTTTTCTCTTATCTTCGGACAGTAATTGAATGCTCATTCGGAGAGTTGTTGCCCTGAGGTGTAGATATGAATATTTTTCTTGAAGATCTCTGGTGAACTTTACAACAAAGGAGTCTTTCAATACAAGGACCCCGCTGTTGCTACATAACTCGGTGCTCTGATGGAACTGTAATGTAATACCTTTATAAAGCATCATTTATATCTTGACACCTTCTGGAGTGTTTATCCGTGTTTTGTGTGTGTGAAGGTACAGTGAGAAGAGAGATCATGTTAACGTGGGAGGGGTTTGTTGATGGAAAAGTGGGCGAACTGGTCTGACATCCATATGATGGTCTGTTGTTGTTTTTCTATACTTATGGTGAGTTTTATCACAGCTGCCAAGACAGGGTAGACATCATTATGGTGGGAATCTTCATTGCTACAATGGATGTTTGTCTAGCATGCTAAATAAAAAACTGGGGGCTTCCTCGTAAAAAAATGTTATTTTGTGGTAAATCCTACAAACTGAAAACAAGGTCCCCTTTCTCTAATCCGATCTAAAAAGCCGCAAAGATGATATGTTTAGCCTTGAAGCAAGAATTTGAAGCATATCTATTTTAATATCACTCCAAACTGAATATCTTTGGTACTAAAAACATCACTTTATAGACATTATTTTGGGCTCTGGACCTACACAATGGAGTTGACTTGAACACATCCTTTGAGGGAAGACAAGATTGAGAAGCCGCTTGTCTACATAGCCGCCTTACGTTTTTCCAAAACAAAAGAGCATGATGGGTCTCAGGAATACATAAGCTGTCCTTTTACTGACATAAGGGCAGATTGTATCACTGGACGTTGCTCAGAAAGATATGCAGAGGTATCACAATATCTCAACATTCCATTTAAGGCGATACATAATGATATGGAAATACTGGCGAGCCCCAACGGATGGTATAAAGTTGCATCCCTTATTTCGTACTTTGAAAAGCAAAAGGTACAGTGATCCAGTCTTTCTTATTGTCATATCAAATCATCCTGGTGCTAATTTAAACCTGATCTAAAATCCATTCCATTTCATTCAGCTGAAACTGGCTATTCTCCCATATCACAAATGAAGAAGAAGCACTTATTGGCAGGATTTCCTTGTAGCTGCCGGTGTTACCTCTGCATTTCTCTGCTGAGAGAAAACTACAGCATTCGATAAGCTGGTCAATGTAGCCTCTTATCAGCTTTTCAAATCAGCCTGAAATGTCAATACACCATTCTAAAGTCTGAGCAATGACAAGAAAAAGTGGCGCTGTCTCACCCGCTGCTTTATCCAGCTTTTAATAACCTGCATATACAGTAAATGAGATAACCTCCCACACCTGATAATGCTTCCCATAAAAGAGTGATGTCAGAGGGATGTTATTGTGTAACCTCACAATGACACACTTTTAAATATCTGTCAAATCATAATTCATTTTCAATTGATTTGGATGCGACGGGCTCACCTTTAACTGTCTTATGTGAATACGCCTGGTGCGATCAGGCAAGTGTATCCATGGTGAGTTGTCATGCCGACCAATTTATATGAATTTAACACTCGTAATGGATCAATTTAGATATGGATTTTCCGCCTACACAAGCAACTTACTCTACTCAAAGTAGTCCATGTACATTTTGGGAGGTCAAGCTCCAAACTTCTTTTTATTTGGCCTTGAGCTGCAGTCCGATGAAAACAAGCCATGTCTCCTCTCTATTACCCAGCAGCCCTCACTTATCAATACCCCCCCCCCCCCCCCCCCCCCCCCCCCCCCCCCCCTTTTCCCACCCCCCCCCCCCCCCCTCCTCTCACACTGCAAACAGACCTGCTGCTGTTTTTCCCCCCGTGGATCCTCCTGAGCCAGGAGCTCTTGATTATACTTTAAGCGAGTAAACAAACCTACGAAGACCTTGCTTTTATTTCATATAGAGCCAGTGATGTAGCTGTAAATAAAACAGGGGCGAAACAACATTTGTAACCATTCAATCAACTATAATATACACATTTCTTTTTTGTTAGTTTTTACGGAGATATATTTGCATACATTATCCAGGTTAATATTTACAGTAAGTGTGAATATACAAGTCAAAATAAGGCTGTGTGTTTTCTGATATTGTATAAGCAAAATAATCAATGTAATTCCTCATTAAGCATTAAATAAAAGTATCTATTAGTAGCAGCTTCAGATAGAAAGACATGCAGAGGAAGAGGGCACTTCTGACTGTCATGATTTTCTGTTTGATTTTGAAATGCCTTTTTTCTCATGTGTCATGGTCTTGTTTTACTTCCTGTGTTTTCCTGCCTGATTGTGTTCACCTGCTGCCCCTGTTTCCCCCCTCTCCAGCTGAGTCTTTTGTTCTTTGTCAGTACGTAGATGTTCCTGTGGGTTCTCCCTGATCCGCTTCTTGTGCTCTATGGTCTGTACAGGTTCCGTTATTATTTGTGCTGTTTTGCCTGGTTCCCAGTGGTGTAGTCTACTTTTTTGTAGTGGGTATACTGTAATAATTGTAGTAATTGTAATAAAAGCCCCAGATGTCCAAAAGTATTAACACAGAAGGGGCGAAAGCGTGAAAGCGCAGTCACAAAATGATGTTGTTACGTATCATCGCTCATTTCTAAGAGGGTATACGGCGTATACCAGCGTATCACGTAGACTACACCACTGCTGGTTCCCCTGTTTTTGTGTTAAACTGTTTTTTTTGTTTATCATGACATCATCTTTGTACTGCTTTTAGGCCCAACACCCTGTCAAATCCTGACAGTAACACAAGACATAACCCAAAAATATATATATTAATAGGCTTCTTTATTATGAAGTCTGTTTAGGAGCGGCAGTACACTCCCTTATCCGTTACATATTATAAAATGTTCTTGGAAATTCATTACACAATCTTTATCCGTGCAACAACAGCATTGAGATCGTTTCTCCTGTTTACATCCTGTTTCAGGTCGAGTCATCCATCCTGCTGCAAGGCAAACTAGCCCTTGGGCAAATAATATTTGCATACGCTTTTAATGGCTTGTTTTGTCTAATAGGCTGCCACATGGGTGGAGTCTGCCTCTAAAGCCAGGAAAATGTGTTTTCCAAACCGCAGCTGAGCATATTGTGTAAATCAATTGTCAGGATGTTGTAAATCTAGCCTGACTTGAGGTAAAAAAAAACTGACCAGAAAACCATCACGGCGTTTAAAGAGACATTTGATATATGAGAGCTGCTTGTAGACGGCGGTTAACATGAGTGTTGAGAGATAAACGGCAGACAGGACAGGTTTGCGCTCAAGCATCAAGTTTGTGTGCCTTTTTAAACGACCCAGGGTTCAGCGGGGCTACGTGTTAGATGTGCAAACATAGCCCAAGGCCGTGTACAGGAGCTCTGGTTAACTAATTCAAGACCACTCCTCGGCCTCTCCACTCCATCCTAACAAAGAACAAATGCCCCCCCATACCAGCCCTCCATTCACTCATTAACTTCACCTGCCTGCAGTGAATGTGTTCAGGCCTGGATGGAATGTATCAGCGTCTGTGTGTCACTTTAACAACATTGTAGGGACATATTGAAACTTTTATATATTTAGTTTTTACACAGATACACACATTATATTCTACTACAGCTGGTATGATTAGAGAACAGAAACTGATTGGCTAACATTTGCTTGTACCAGCTTTAGACATGTTTTACAGAGATTAGTTAAAAGGCCCATTCCAGTCCAAGATTATGTCTTTAAATATTTAGTTGTGTCCGTCCAAACCACAAAGATGTTCAGTTTAAGACGATATATAAAAAAGAAAATGATACTGCAAAAGCATATATTAGAGAGGCTATGTAAAATGTGTTATTTATGATTTTTCTGTCGATGAACAGTTAGTCGTCTAATCATTTCAGCTATGATTTAATATATATTACGGCTACTGAAATATATTTTGGTTTTTGAAATGTTCGTATAATAAGATGTTTTGATAAAGAAATGAATCAATAATGCAAAAGATCCTAAGTTAGATATAAAAACAAACACATGATGGGCCTTTTACAGCCTGATCACTATCTACAATATGTTGAAATATATAGTATTTGTCTGCCATAATTGTTTTACAAATAGGGACAATAAAGATGAAAATGTATAAAAGGATAAATTATCAAATACAAATATGAAAACACAACTTATTTGCTTTCTTTTAGTTACACTCATGCCTACTGACAGTTCATAAACTTATTGATAACTTATATGAATGTATTTTTTATTTTATAGTGTGTGCTAACAGCCATATGCCATTAAGTGCAACAGGTGTGCAGTGCACTCACATCTCCAAAGTGTGTCAAAAACTACATTTTGCGTAGGCTATCTAAAAACAAAAGCTGAAAGGGGTCTTATCATACTTTTTAATCTGTATTTACTATTTACCATTTCATACAGCCTTATAACAACCTTATTATCCATAGCTAGGTGACGTTATTGTATTTCTTTGTTTTTCAAAGCGACTCGGCATATGGCTGACATCACCACTCAGGGCTCACCTGTCGCTGTGAGGAACCGTCGAAGCGGAGCTCACCACGGTTTAACAACGCTTCAACAACACTTTTCACACTCTTTAAAGTTCATTCAGAACATTATTTTTGATGTGAGAAAGCCTTAAAGGATAGAAAATGTTTCGACCTACCTGTTGCGCTAAGCGAAGGTGTGGCACTTTGCCCTAGGTATCAAAAAAGCACGGATAACTTCAGTTGTCATCTAAGTCTTCTCGTTCGGTCTTAGTAGAAATCAATACACGTGTAAAAGTAAAGCTCCAATGAATTTCTTCTGACTGGATAAGACTTCTTTCCCTGTGTTTGTGTTGTTTTGGAGAAGAGTTTCCCCCCCTCGGTGATTCCACAGTCCCATGTCTCCTGTCTGAACACCGTCTGATGGTTAGTTAGCCTGGGAAACTAGTCACTAGTGGACCACTGTCATCGTAAACAAGGTGAACTACAACTGTTTCCGGTCAAAACTTTCAAAAGAAAACTCCTGTACCCTGAGAAACTTTTATTATTTACTGTATCTATCAAATATATAGTTTACTGAACTATCTGCTTGGTCTTTTAACACTGTAGTATTACTATTTACTTCAGTCCAGAGTACACCTTATTCCTACATTTTTTTGTAATTCAAATTATTATTGAATTTTCCATTCAGAACAAAGAAACATTGGCACTACACTGCATTAACACATCCCTCTCCCCCGGGGTCCTGGCATTGACATTAAAAGACATGGCATGGAAAGCGTAAAATAATAATCACAAAATAGAAAATTAGGTATATCAGCCTTATTCCTAAATGTTAAAGAAATGCTTTAAAGGAGATAAAGAGGTGAACACAATCTCAAACACAAGTATAATAAACAAGTTTTAAAAGATATTTCCACAATAATAACCATAACCTAAGAGGGGTTGCTTAATTTTAAGAGATGACAATGAAAAATCGGAACCATATTATAACTTATCAATGGCTTTGTGACAATTGTCATATCTTAAAATGCATCACACTGCATTTATTTAAAGTTATATTGTTGACAGTATGCCTAATACAAATATATAGGCTACCACCTGACCCCATCATTGCCAGTACACCATTAGTATACCTTATGAGCCTTTACTATGCTTGACTTCCTGTTTTGATGTTGTAAAGTTTCCAGCTTGACTCAGCTTAACCTGACAGCCTCTTCACAGTTTGATCATATGACTTGGATGCGATTAGTGTGGAATAACCCCTTAACACTTGCTACCTACTTAACAAAACCTGGTCTCAACCCAGAAAAGGGAACAAAGAAAATTAAGTCTTTGAGTGTGAGCCTGAAGCATGTACTGAAAAAAAATTACAACATAGTCATTGTGTTGTAATATATATTTGTACGTTTAACCTGTTTTCATGAATTACCCATGAAAAGGTGTCCTTGAACCATGTGTTTTTTTGTGTAGTTTTGCTGATTTTTATGCCTTCATAAACACATTTCTTTCCTGGGGATGAGACAATGGAAAAACCGGTTTGAGTGTTTACAGATACACAGACCATAACGTTTTATTTGGTGCTGCCTCATGAAGATGTTTCAAATGATAACACTAATGCAGGAGTAATTGGGTTAAAGGCCTTGTCTTTCTCCGGTGTTCTGCTTTTTAGTGCAAACTTATCTAAACAACTTGTGACTGTAATGTGCTCACAAGTAAGCCAGTGTTTTTGTGTCAACTTGTTTGTTGTTTGGAAATAAAATACTCTGAATATCATTGAAAAACATTGGAGAGGTTTTTCCTGCTCTGGCTGCGGATGACAGGACATTCTGGCACGGATGCAAAACATGACAACAATGTGACACATCAAATGCAAAATAGAGCCCTTCTAGACATTTTCAAAGATAGGGCCAGTGGTGGCGCATAAATGCTGTTCTCACTTCACTGCTTTCTCACTTTTTAAATGTTCTCTCCAGTGAAAATATTGAACATCGAAAGAAGAGAGTGGCCAAAAGTTATAATAATAAAACATTTAATATTGTTTTATTTTTGAGGAAATACAACTGTTTTGGTTTGTTGTAAAGAGGGGGATAAGAAGAACCGGAACCGGAAGACTGTTAGCTTAGCATGCTAAACACATAACCTCCCGTGAAATGACGACTTGTTGCTTTTACACTTTACATATTAAAGTGGTATGAGTGAGCTTCCAAAGTAAAACCTTAGTTCAGAGCAAGGCTAGTTGTTTCCCCCTATTTCCTGTTTTTATGCTAAGCTAAGCTAATTGTCTCCTCGCTGCAGCCTTGCTCATAAAATGCAGCCATGACAGTGGTATCAATTCAAGTTCAACTCTTACCAACCAACAACCAATCACATGAATGTCCCGCCCCGTTTACAGCATAGCTTGCTAGCTATGTTAACACTACGTAAACTGGATATAAAATCCCCAAACAGGCGAAAGCCTACCAGTTTCACCCACGTGACGTCACCCCATTCAAAGTGAATGGGCAGACGCGTTGGAAGCCGTTTTTGAAGCTGTCAAAGCTGTAGTGTGGACGGGCCGTTAATCTCCTAAACAGCTGCTGAATAGGTTGTGTGATTATATTGTTTTCTCAACTGCTATTTCCAAGTTTTGAAGACTACACTTTAAACTTGCTTAATATGGATTACAACGAACACATACTTTATATTGGGTGTGCATGACCTCAGACTAAATCTTAATGTTCGTCACCTTTTGTTATTTAAATGATTCTTCATACCAACAACATGTCCTTCATTTTTTTCATTGTAAAACATTGTGTTAAACATCCTCATTGTGCTTTGAAAGTGAAGTGTCAGTAGGGAAAACAAAATGATTGGACTTTGGTATACTGAGTGAGTCATTCCTGGACAGGTGCCATTGTCTAAAATCAAAAGAGACAGACAATCACGTCACTGTAATGATTAATTCACGATCATTAACTGCCATTGTTTGTACCCATTACCATGTTTAATTGCGTTTCCTGAACTAAAGTTAAGGCGTGTGGCACAGTGGACTAGTGCGTAGGTGTTCGGATCAGGGGGTCACAGGTTCAAACCCCAGTCAGTCAGCATGTCGGTGTGTCCCTGGGCAAGACACTTCACCCCAAATTGCTGCTGTGGGGATTGGCTACAGACAGTATTGAGTATGTAAGTCGCTTTGGATAAAAGCGTCTAACAATGTAATGTAATGAACTAAAGATAGAAAATCTGAAACGCTACAGCGCAAAGTGGAAGCAGGCAAACGGCTCTTCCGAGATCTTCTTGTGCACCTGCAATCAAAATAGAGCAAGGACGCCTTGACACAAGAGTCTCTCCTCCCAGCATACTTCAGAGGAATTAGGTCAGGGCCTGTTGTTCTTATCTTTTCCAAACTGGGGTCTAGCTTTGAGGCAATGGGGGAAATGTGGTGGAAGAAAGCAGAATAAAAGGAATTAAATGAAGTACGATTGTGTTTCATTGATCGGATTAAAAATTCACCTCACAGACAGGGAATGGTACTTTGTCTTTTTCGAGAGGCTTAAGGGGGGGTATAAGGAAAACAAAGACACTCATCACCGAGGTCATAATATCAATCGATCCAGCAGAGCAATAACCTATAGGCAATACACAGAAGATCAACAAAAGATATTACATAGAACTAGAGAATGCAATTCCTGAAGAAATTGCTAGTGGGAATGCTTTATGCTGAAAAGCTGACGCTATGCTGAAATGTAATGTGTAAGAAGAAAGTGAAGAATTTAGATTGAAATGATACATGAACACTGGGGGCTTGAATGTGTGATGAGAGAAGGAAAGAAAGAAAAAAGGCTTGGAATAGCAGCAGAATATTTGAACTGCAAACCTTTGAACTAACTTGATGGCGAATGATCTGTCGCCATGGCAACGGTATTTGATGACACCCCATAATACGCTTAGATGCGTTGATGGCTGCATCATTACCAAACCTGTGAAGTTTTGGGGCGTTTGGAGCAGTTTCACTGAAGTTATTAGAAAACCTTGTTTGAAGGCGAGCATTGTGTTGCCATGGTAACGGCATTCGAAGAAATCTCAAAACTGTCCCATTGATGTCTGGACTGTTAGCACACAGGTGAAGTTTGAGCACTTTTTGAACATTTTCATAGGAGTTATAGCATTAGGAGGTTACATTACTCTCTCTCTTCTCTTGATCGCCCTCTCTCTCTTCTCTCTCTTCTCTTGATCGCCCTCTCTCTCTTCGGCATATGATGATGACACCCCATAATTGAGTAGAGCTGTTGAGGGCAGCACCATTAACCATTATCTGAAGTCTGCTGCTCTGAGCATGTCAGTTGGAGCGATGACATCATCGTGTTCCATGACACAGGTGTTTGTATTTGAGCTAACGAGGCGTCCAGAGATCAAAGGTGTCCATTGTTCTGGATGAGAGATAAACCTCTTACATGTGAACGTTTTGTGGAAGAACCGTAACAGATATCTGTGAAATTTCAAAACGTGAAGCATGTCAAGGAAGTTGAGTATCTGAAGTGTAATTTTTGTGTAGTTTCGGGTTAATAATATGGCCTTTTTGGCAGTTTAACTAAAGGTGTGCGGCTGCTGCTCTGAGGAAATATCAGGCTGAAATTACAATGGGGTTTAATGGAGGCATATTGAATGTTTTTGTCACGTCATGCCCTCAAGAGGCAGTTTGTTTAATTATTTTGCTTAATTATTTGTAATTTTTCAAGCTACGAGATGTTTTCCTACGTTTGTCATGACAAATTATGTCTCAGGAATGTAGGGTTTGGGAATTATGGCAGTTTAAAAAAAATATATGAAGGCATATTTCAAGATTTCCTCCACTCTAGCTGTGACATCACGCACTCTAGTTAATGTTAAAATCTGAAGAAAACCTCTTTAACAAGGTCTGAACAATGTTCAATATCTCTAAAAGTAAGAATCTGATTTAAAAGTTGTTTTACACGGATAATGTCAGAAAGATGTGTAACATTTTAAAGTTGGAATGAGGTTTCGGAGTGAAAGTATGAATGAACAGTTAGCAGTTGAAGTCGCATGAAGATTTGTTGAAGTCTGAATATTCCTCCATTGACTTCAATGTTAAAAAATTGATGAATTATGGGATGTATCTCTGGAATTATGAAAGTTATGAATGAGAAAAGTAATAGCCATCGATT
>CALSBZ010004052.1:273074-287536 GCA_943591055.1 Gobionotothen gibberifrons
TATGTGTGTTTGGCGCAGAGGGCTGTACAGGTGCACTGCACACACATCGCCTAATTATGATGACAATGTCAGCCAGTGTTGGAGAAATATTCACCACGCTTGTCTGGCATTCGGCAACAAGCGCAGAGGAGCAATTACTGGCCTATCACATCATTTTATAGTTGTGTGTTTGTGTGTGTGTGTGTTTGTGTGTGTGTGTGTGTGTGTGTGTGTGTGTGTTTGTGTGTGTGTGAGGCTTTCAGCACTGTCAGGGTTTTCTGACAATGGGAAACAATATAAAAACACATGAATGACCTGTTTTGCAGCATGCTCTGCAACTTAATTTAAAGCCTGGACTTGGCTAGCCAATTAGAAGAGAGTTTGCTCTTTGCATCAGTTATTGTCTATGCAATCAGAAGCAGTTATTAAAATGCTTTCATGTCTAAAAGTAGAAACATGATCCCAAGGTTTTTTCCACAACCACTAATTAAAGTGAAACGCCCGAGGCAGTGCAGTGGAGGCAAAAAGTGAACCATTTTATTACATTAAAATGTTTCATACAAACGATGCATACACACTAGTTTCATATTGCTTCAGACATAAGTTTCTTTTCTTTTCTGAACTCCAGTTAAACAACTCTGTAACAAAATGTAAGTACAACATTTATGAAAATATAAATCTCTAAACAGGTAAGTCAGTCCTGACAATACAAAGAATACAATAGAAACATTCATTATACCAGTATGTCAACTATGAGTTGCAAACATGTAAGTTATTAAAAGTCATTCAAGTTACTTAACATACAATAATACCGTTTACTGGCTTCCATATGGACACATTCAAATATACTCTTAAACTGGCATTCCAATATATTTCATAAGAGGACTCTGTTTAAACTTTTTTTTAGCAAAGATAGCACATCGTCTCTATCATAAACATAATCACAGTAGAACACTGAAACGATTTGGTAACAATATAACTACAGTACAAGCCTCAAAAAACAAATGAGACAGTCAACAAAATAAAAACACAAACTATATTCGGGACTTTGGCAATTACATAATATATATATATATATTTATTTATTTAGAAACTCTTGAGTTGAAGAGAATTAAAGTACTTTAAAGCTTGATGCTGCTACCCGGGTTTGAAATAATTTAAGGGCCATTATCTCAAAAGTTCAAAACTAGTAAACATACAATAAGATGGAATAGCCCTTCAAAAGTATATGTCAAAGTGTAAGTGTGTTGTTTTCAATCATGCCTGGCAGATGATTCATCTCATCAGAGCTCAAAATTGCGTTTTGGGTTATTACAGACATGCTTTAAAAAGAAAGGTCACGGCACAACCTAATAGATTAACTCTTTGCAGCAGATTGTCAGCGAATTAGGTTTAAACAGCCTTTTTTCATCCTTTCATAATGTTACCCGTCACATGTTTATGGGCTCATATAAGGGTAAAAACATTTAGATCTTTTGAATGTATACATACAGTATACAGTACTGCAATGTGAATGTGTAGGAAAAATATTCAGACAGTCTATATAATATCTGTTAACAGTAAGTTAACTCATAGACTCAGAAAAAAAAGTGTTTTTAATGGTTAACCTCACAGTTGGTTTTATTTTTTAAATTATATTATTATTACTAATATTTATTTTGTAAGCCAAACATTTTTTTTGCATCAAGATTTTTCCTACACATTCACCAACTTGGATCTTCAATGCAAAGTTGTATCCACAGGTAAACAAACTGACACAAAGTTTTGGGATTTTTTTTAAATTCACAAATGCAAAATCTTATTGACCCTTATTTGATCCCATACATTTTTAAACGTCCTGTCTCTGCTGTCAAGTGGTTATTTTGTATTGATACCAAAAATATAAAAAACACTGTCACATTTCAAGTGAGTAAGCTATAGCCTCCAAGTAGCTAGATTGCCTGCTGTATAGTTTTAAGGCAAATCCAATACCTATTTTAAGACAACTCTAGATCACTTTAAACAATTTACACATTTCATATGAATAAATCTACATTTTCTCACAAACCACTCATAAAGTGCTTCCACCTACCGTCTAAACCTGTAAATATATTCACAATTTGTTTCAGTGAAACATTGGGCTAATCTTGTCCTTTTCTACCAGAACATTTGAACACACTCCACTAAACCTAAAGCAAGTACACTGGTTAAGGCGTGAATGTGTATGGTGCTATGCTACACTATGCTCAATAGTGGTGCTTCCCGTAAAACTAACAGCACAAAGACTGATGTAACTGCAAGTAAATTCACACCAAATGTACGTAAACTGCTCCAAGAAATCTCTACACCTATGTTACGTGCTCCCTTTTCTGTAGAGGGCGGGTCGTAACAACCTATCACTACAAAGAGCAATGCCATCGATCTCTCGCGCTGTTGACTGTATTTCAATACACTGATCGTTTAGATTTAACATCAATGCAAGTGTTAAGTAACTGTGTGTATACTGTGTTTACAAATTCCCTGCATTTTCATAAATCTTGTAATCCGCACATAAAGAACATTTTAAATTCCAGGCACTCACTTTGATTGCATTAAGCACAACATAACATTTTTAAGGAGTTGCACAAATTGCAGCAGCCAGAAAGGGATATGTACATATGTTCATAGTTCTTCCTTTTTTTTTGTACAGTACCGACTGATACAAACATAAATGTACTCTTAAACATTATGGCTTAATGTGCACGATGTAAATAAAGAAAGTGTACAATGAAAGTGGCTAAGATCACTGGAATGGCTTTGAAAATGTTTAACCGAGACATTTGAATAGTAACTTTGTTCTTCAAATGCAAAAGGACACATAATGGCAAACTAATACCTCACAGAATAAACTTTTTTCTTCTTTTCAAAAACATGGTATTTTTCTAACAGTCTTCGTGTGTAAAACAAACAGGAACTGTATCATATGTTGGAAGTAAGTAATACATAACTCGAGTGCAGCGTAAAACGGTCGGCCCATTAACTACCCAGAGGGCTGACATCTGCAGCTGAAACACGTGGCTGTAAACAAGAATCAACTGCAACCCCAGAGATTCTAAACTTTCTCACATATCTCCACTTCCTGTCCTAACTCCACCTGCTTCTCTAATCTCCACCTATCACTGCAGCAGTTCACTCTTTTTTTGTAGGCGTGGTCGTCTCACCCTCACCAGAGTCGGACACGTTGATAGGGCTGTCCCTGGAGAACACCTCGGTTGACTCCCTCCAAATGCAATCAGCAACAGTCTTAAAGGAATGGTTGCCACATTTTGGTCGCACCTTTTGCGAGGCATTGTTGACAATCTGTCGGCTGTTTGAGGTGGCTATCTTTATCTTGAGGGCAGCATCCACACGATCCACTACTGTGTATGTGCCAATGCTGCCGTCCTCGAAGCCAATGATGATGTTAAGTGCTCGCTGGGAGAGAGACAGGAAGGTAGGTGTCTTGTACAGGGAGCATGTGCCGATGCTCTTACCATCAGCAAGGCGCATCACGATCAGATTAGATACGACACCAGCTTCATCGTCTTCATCGCAGTTCCGGAAACAGATATACACTAGATAACGTCCATCTCTTGATAATTTCTGACGCCAAATTATACCAGCAGCATGGACAAGCCTCAGCTTGCCGCTGTGAAGATCCAGGACATTGATATTCTCATCGCCTTTGGAGACAATCCCTAATTTCCCATTGGGCGAGATCTGGAAGTCCTCTAGATTTTTAAGGAAATTGGTTGGCAGCTGAACTCGCCTGCAAACAGACTCATCGGCCACACTCCAGATGATGACGGTCTCTGTCGACGTGATGAACACCACACAGTCAGGGCAGTCAGGAATGAGCTTGAAGTTGACGATGGTAACGCCATCATCACAGACAAACTTCTTGGATACGCTGCCTGACCAAAGACTGACAGCAAGGAGCTTATTTTTGGTGGCTCCCACAAGGAAAGTGTTAGCTGTGGTGACCAGTGCATTCTGGAGGGTGACTAAAATGTTGCACACTTTGTGGCCAGTCCCAAGCCTCCAGACTCTGGATGCATTCTGCTCGCAGAGGGACACCACAAACTGGTCGTTGTGGGTGATTAGCAGCTGTGATATTCTCTGTCCATTGATGCGGAACATGTTTTCTCCAGTACTGGTTTGCCAGATGTACTGACTGGACTTGTCATCTGAAGTCACCATGAGATCCCCAGAAGAGCTGAGGACACAGTTCTCTACTATGCCCTCATGCTTGAAGACTGTCTCAATAAAGCCGGTGTTGAAGTTCCACTTGTGGACAGCTTCAGAACCGTCCATTGTAAACACATAATCCTCTCTGCCGGACAGCTGCAAGGTCTGGATCTTCTTGCCTGTTTTGTCAATATTTGACATGGCGGTGATGATATCAATGTCCCAAACAGACAACACCCCACTGCTGGCAACAGAAAGGAGCAGGTTGTGATGGGCTGATTTGATTAGTTTGACGATAGCCCCTGAGACCTCAATAAGGCTTGCCATGCACTGTCCACTGTCCCTTCTCCAGACAAAGATAGAGGAGGTGTTCTCCATGGAGGCCACAATGCTTTGTCCATTCTTGGAGAGAACAGCAGCGACAAAGCGTTCAGTGCGTTTGGCTTTGAACTTCTCTACCATTTTCCATACTTTTGTGTCCAGAACCTCAATACTTCTTGCCTTGCAAATGAGAATGGAGCGTTGGTCTTCAGATAACTCAATGCCCACCACTTCACTGTCATCCCCTCTACAATCGTAATCCTCCATCAGACGTGTGTTGGTGATATCTTTGGTGTTCCATACTGACAAACTGCCTTCATTGTCAACCATCACCATTTGGTTAAGGGTGTCCAGAACTAGAATGGACTTAACGAATCCCCCAGAAAACTCAGAGGTGACAGTGGCCAACTTGTCCCCATTTCCCAGATGAAAGATGGATGTAGTGTTGAGGTACTGGCCACAGAAGGCATACATTCCATCTGGAGAGCACTGGACACAAGTCACCTCATACCAGCAATGGAACTGGTAGAGAGGCCAACCGTAAAGTAGGTCAATAACATTGACATCTTTACTAGCCTCAAGCCAAGCCAAAGCATGATGGGTTGACAAGGTAAAACCATTGATGAAGGCCACCCCACCAGCGACACCACTTTGCTTGGACCCCTTGATTTCAACCTCAGATAAAAGGCAGGACTTGTGATTATCATAGATGAGCAACGTGTTTTTGGTTGTGGCCACGACCAGATACTTTTCATCAGTGGTTAGCCTGATTCCTAGCACAACAGATTTGGCTGTATCTATCTGTCTTTGAAGTTGTCTGCTCTCTACATCCCAGGTGCTGACAGACCCATCTTCGAGGGCTACAAGGACTATGTTTGGTGCTAGGGTTGGCAAGATCTCCACAATCTGCATGTAGCTAGAGCACAGAGGAAGCCTCTCTGGACTGTATGTGACGTCCATAGAGGAGTGTAGAGGCACGATGGAGCAGTACTTGGGGCCATCTTTGTCACACTCCAAGAGGAGGTGTCTGAGCTTTGGGAGGGAGGTGACAACTGGCAGGAGCCTTTGCTGCAGTTCTGCAGACAGTGATGCTGGGTTCTTTAGCACTTTTAATTTGACGCTACGGAGAGTTGTGGCGAGGAACTTCAGTTCTTTTTCTTGGGAATAGCTGTAAGCTAGGTCAATGTCAGTTAAAGCTTTGTCAAACTGGCCAATCTTGATCATTGTGTAGAGCCAGCTAAAGTTCATGATGACACCAAACATGAGGTCATCAGTGCGTCCACTCCTGGTTAGGTGGTACACCAACTCTGTCATCTTCCTATGGTTGACAAAGAAAATGTCAGGCTCCAATAGATTGCACTGAAACACCCACGGCTGCTCTGGAGTCTGCCTGTCATACGAGTACTTGTCAGATGATGTTTTCTCATGAGACTGCTGATTGTGGGGGTTTTTGTGAACAGATATATTCAGGGAAGTGAAATGGTTGTTGTCGTAGGTGAAGATCTTCTTTCTGCCTCCTGACCATGCCCCCAAGAAGTACTCAGCTAGGAGGCTGTGCATTTGATGGACGTCTTCCTCGTTGCTAAGATACAGCTTCTGGGCAATGAGATGTAGGTGTCGGTTGGCCCAAACCATCAAGGTGACGTTGCGTACCTGACGTTCCACCAGATAACCATACAGCTCCTCTCTAAGCCTTGCAACCAGATCATAAGAGATCCTCAAGGGGTTTTTGAGGTATGTTGCCACAATCACATCGCCAAGAACTATATTATCAAGGGACAGAATATCCTCCAGCTCCACCTCAGTTAGCCCAGCCTTGGCCATGGTGATGTATCCTAATGCTCGGAAGACAAAACGTTGGCCCAACTTGTTCTCCACTGAGTAGAAGAGCTGCTCTATGCTTTCATGCACTGTGGAGCATAGGGACCTGTCATCCACATCTTTGTGAGACCTCCAATGAACTACTTCTCTGTAGATAAGGTTGACAAACATTGGCAATGTACACTTGGCAAGTGCCTCATTGACATAGATCTGTTGGCCTGAGGTGACCTTTCGTTTCACCCCTAGCAACTGCTGTTTTAATGTTTGACTGCAGACCTTGCGATCCCTCTGGACTAATTCCACATAATTCCTCTCATCATGGACGAGTTGGCGAAGTTTCTGCAGGATACCATGTTTATTGGGCAATGTTGAGACTACAATGCGGACTGTCCGAGGCAGATGTACGGGAAGCCACCACAGCTTGCGGACATCATCGCCATCTGTAAGCTGCTCCAGGGCATCCAGGACAATGACCAAGGGCCTGTGAAATGTGGCTTCCCCTAGAAGGTTGGTCAGGAGCTCCTTCATCTCCTGGATTTGTGTAGGCAGAAAGTGAATCAGGCAGCGGTAGTTTATTGCAATCTGTTCACAAATGCTCTGGAGGAGGCTGCGTAGGTCTGTGGAGAGCTGGCTAGAGCCAACAAAACGGACAATAACCACTGGGTCGGTTTCAGGGCCCAACTCGTTCTGCAGCCATGTGTACGCCTGAAAAACAATGAGAGATGATTGTTAGAATATGTAGAGCTCTCTCTTTAATATTCTCTATTTAATGTTCCATATTTGAATGGCACAGTTACATTTAGTCAAAAAAAGTCTGTAAACTATAAATCTTAAGGAAAACATGTTTTTTTCACATTTGCTTTGAGTTTGTACTTGTAAGGAATGTAATTGTGTTCTGTTTGGTCCATTCAGAAAAACACAGTCAAATTAAATAATAGATTTAATTCAATTACTAAGTATTTTTGTCATCATGAGTAACACTCTGTGAATGAGCACTACCCCAATTGTTTAGGCTTCATTTGTATTATAATTTCATTCATGAATTCATTAAATGGCCCAGCTGAGATTTCTGGAAACATTTAGACGTCATTTGACACATTTAGGGCAATAGTCACGCCAACTACACATTTAGCTGTGTGCATGTGTGAGAGACGGGGACAGAAAGAATAAAGACCCATTGTCTGACAGTGGATTATTTACATTTAAAAGAAAAATATCATGTTACATATGTTACATTTAATACAGCTACAATGTGTTAGGATATGTGTAACAGAAAGGCAAGTTCATAGAGCTATAAAAAGCCAAATTCAAACATCTACAGGTAGCATTTGATCTAACAATAGCTTTGTTGAATCTGTATACCTACAAGCCAAACACCCACTATTACAATCAGACATAAATGAAAGTCTACAAAACTTTAATTAACCTGACTTTATGTGCAGTAACTGCCAGACATTACCATGGGCCCCAATTTCTGCAGTCTCTGGAGACTCATTCCTTCATTGGCAATATTCTCTAACTGAGCCAAAGCAGCCATTGCACCGTTATGAACCAGTTTACTACCTACCGCTGCATATTGTGCTATAATAGTCTATTTAACAACTAGTGTCATACATCATCCTGATTGTGTTTCTCTTATTCTGCACCTGTGTACAATTTGGCTGATGATATGAAAACAAGGCAACCTAACACACCTGTTATCTGCAATACAAGTCTCTACTGAAGCCTAAGGCTATGTGTTACTAACGTAGAAGCTCCAAAAGAAATACCTCCCAATCCCCTTTCCAAATCTGGCATTCTTGATAAAAATCCCGGTAAATCTGTACTTTAAGGGAATCAGCTTCTGAGAGAAAGTTGAGCAAACGCCTACTTCTTTTCTATAAACACATGCAGTTTTGTGTTTTGCTTGTGAATTTGCATCAAAGTTTTAGGGCTCATTGCAACTGAAGGAAAGAAATCCCACACATGTTTCATGACATTTTGACATAGATTCCTTCTGTTTCTGTGGACTGGTTTGAATTTGATATCAAACACAAGCTGTTAAATCTCCGGGGTTTATGTGATTCAAACTACAGTTATGCGTGAATGACACCATGTGGTGCTGTCCAAACAATTCAACAGCACATCTTTTAGTCAACCTTTAATCTTATAACATTTCCTTTAAACAACATGGCCGCATAGGTTTTAGTTTTAAATGTTAACTTGCTGTAAATGTCTTACAGTAAGACTTATATACAGTCCAACTACAGAACACTTAATTCCACATGTTAAAGCTTTGATTCACATCCAACGCTCGGTTCATCTTTATCCCGTGATTCTGGAACCAATTATTTTATGATCTAGTATTTCTTCCTTTAATTATGAAAATATAAAAAGACTAAATGATAACTGGAAAGCCCACTCACATGCTGTATGTGTATTAGTGTAAACTGTTTGTGTGATAAGTCAGTAGGCTAATCTGTGTGGGCAGCTATCATTTAAATTAGTTGTATTCTTGTGATGTTAATGTGCTGGTATTTATACATCTAAAATATGTGCTTTGATCTGTTTGATAACTGCTAGTGTGATAGGGACTACTGTACATAACGTATAAGTGTCCTTTGATTGTTTTGTGGTTACCTTCCCAAGGACTTCAGATTTAATTGTGAGAATTATAAATGGCTGAAATCAATATTGAGATTTTTTTTGCATTTCTGGTAATTTCAGGATTTAGATGTTCTCTTTTCTGTTAACAAAAATGTGTTTCCGCATGAGGACACATTCTGTTGTAGCAGAATAAGCCTGTAAACATATTTGGTTGCAGAATTCGCATGACTAATTTGGTATGAAATATCCCTATCTTCTCATTTCCTCTTTACCCTGCTCCATGCTCTCATACACACCTCCACCTTTATCACTTATCTTGAATCCACTGTACTGTATGAGCGTGTACAGTACATTGAGATATTTCACTTTCACTATGACGTCCCCGAGGTAATATAACGCTGAAGGCTTTGATCATGTTATTGCGTAACATTTTATACAACCACGCAATGAACTTGGATGATATGAATGGACTTATTATAAATGAGGGCACTAACACAACGTTTACGAGGAAAGGGTTGGACAGGAGGGGTAGATCTGTGGGCTGGTGCTGTGTGATCTTGGCTAGGTGTGATCTTAATGTAGCCGGGCAGCCAGATGGCACGCACAAACCCAGAGAACAGAGAACAAGGTTGTGCATAAACATGAAGCATTCACTTTAAGAAACAAATTGTCCATGACCTTTGTGATAACTCTACAGATGTTCATGTCTGAAAAAGCAGACCTGTGCACAGATGTGTACAGTTCGTAGGAAATTAAGAGACATGGCAATGGACTGTCTTTTTGGCAGACACACAGATGGTCAAGCAATCGTTTGATGAGAAGAGATGAACAGTTGCACGCCCCCTCACACTCCGCGGCACAAAGATGGACACATGCTCAGATCAGACAGAAAAGAGCGATGGGAAAGGCACAAAAGGAGCAAAATAACACCACCATTTTTTTCTATTTTTCTATTTTATCTCACCTGTTTGGCAACTTCAGATAGCAGCAAAGTCTTTCCCGTGCAAGGTCCCCCGAACACCACTAGGGGGCTCGTTCTGCTCCCTTTAGACGGCATGAGATACTCTTGTACGTAATCCAACGATTCCGACTTGAAATCGTAGAGTTCTGCGTAGCTTTTACAGAGCGACAGGTGCTGCAGGATCTCGTCGTACAGCGGGTCGGCCTCCGTGCCGAAGTTCTGCTGCACCGTGGCCTGAATGATATCCACCATGTCCTCGTAGAACTGTTTACACAGACCTTCTACGTAGTGGCTCTCCACTTCCTGGGAGTAACCGAGCTTCATGTCGCAGTGAGTGACGGAAGAGTAGACACGGAGGTTGGAGGCGGCGACGACGGTTGGGATAAACTCGTCCCGTATCTTCAGAAGGCGTTCGTAGGCTTCCTGGTTGCGCATGACGCGATCTTCGCTCACCACGGTGTCCATGTAGCGGGTCATCTCCGGGATTTTAGCGAAGCGGTCAAAGTTGGCAATCTTGCGAATGTAGCAGACACATTTCTTGAGAAAGGCAGGGGTTTGCTTCCCAAGGGCGAAGTCTAATTCATCCTCCAAGGCTGAAATAAAAGAAAATACAACGTTATGTTAACCTCTCCAAACTTCCCAGCTTTGTGTTTGGTACATTATATGCCGATAAGGACTATAATGTACTACTTTCAAAGGTAAATGTCCAACAGATGTAGGGTTTAGATTCCTTTCAGGAGCAAAGCCCAACAGATAAGAAGCCTTTAGGCTCCGATTAGATTCTTGAGCCTTATTTAAGAAGAAACAAAGATGATAAAATCATTTAAGCTAGCGCCACTGAACTGTATCAAAGGCTCGCCAACAAAGAGCTGGCCGACTGAAACTTTGCCAGTGTCTCTGTAGTTAAGCTCACATGGGGACTTGCTAATTAGGTGGGAGAGAGAAAAGTGTGAAAAGAAAGTTTTTCTCCTATTTAGTACAATGAAGCTAGCTTAAACCCCAATTAAAGTGCACACAATCTGCTGTTTCCTGACACAAAAAAGGGGCTTCTTTTTCACGTTGACTTACAAACTTGCAATTACTTATTTCTCTTTGTGTTATTCTTTATTTCCTCCATGAGAAAAGCAACATGCTGTGCCCGCTTTAGACGAACAGAAGCAATAAAACAAGGGCTTGTCATCGGATCCTGGTAGAATATTACTTAGATCATCTCGCACGATGACAGCCCGAGAAAAGAACAAGAGATGTCTTGAAAGATTAATTCTCTCCTGTCCAAACAGTTCAGTAATAACTGGGAGATCCCAAATGGAGTCTTTTTCAAACAAGAGCTGATATGAAACATGTTACAACCTCAAAGGGTGAACATAAAGTGTGGAAGAAACTCTTCAAACGTCACATTTTCTGTTGCTGTCACCTTTTACACCACCATTATTCTCTATGGAAGTATTGAGAATAGCCGTTAATTCTCTGTTTCCATGTTGTATCTTTAAAGGAGATTTCAAGTATTTTTGGAATCACGATGAATGGCAAATTGTGACTAACAATAATAAGCCTTTTAATCACACAACATGTTGCATAATAACTAGG
The DNA here is from genome assembly GCA_943591055.1 of Gobionotothen gibberifrons. Classification (NCBI taxonomy): domain Eukaryota; kingdom Metazoa; phylum Chordata; class Actinopteri; order Perciformes; family Nototheniidae; genus Gobionotothen; species Gobionotothen gibberifrons. The sequence goes on from CALSBZ010004052.1 coordinate 284,515, forward strand.
GCGGGGACTCGATTAAAAAAATGTATCTAATTAATTAGAGGCTTTGTAATTAATTAATCGAAATTAATCGCATTTTTAATCGCATATAAATATTTGACCTGAGAACAGTGAGAAGCAATTTTTTTCACATGAATTTTAATATACCATTGAATAATGACTGAATACATAAGCTTAAGCAACAAAACATTGTTTATTTTTTTTCAAGGTGGTACTTAACCAAGACCAACAGAAAAGTGCAATTTTTGCCATAAAGTGTAGCAATAGCATATTTAGGAATATAGTACATTTCAGAGATTCAGGTAGCCTATAGGTAGGTAGACCTTCTGTAAACTATAACACTTTGTTTTGAAGTAAAACACAATACTTTCAAGTACATTCAGAACATTGGAAACCCTGACTATTAGAAAACATCTCTCTGTTGCTTCAGAGGCCATAACAGACTTTGTTGATTTACCAACAGTTTTTTGCAGCCCCTTATCTTCTACCACTCCAAGTGGTCTACAGTCGAGTGCAATCCAGTGAGCCAGGGAGTTGGTTATTTGTTCAGACGTGGACTTAGTTATCCTGGCCCTGAAACCAGTCATCTGGTTGAGTGTGGGTTGGGTGTGTGGGTCCTTGTACTCGGAGTCGGGCTAACGTCCACGCTAGCTTCCACGCTAGCTGCTATATGTTTAGCATTGAGGTGATACTTGAGGCTTGATGTGCTGCGGTGATATGCGAATTCCTTTTTGCATAATTTGCACACAACCGTGCTCTTATCGACGCTTCCATCCGTCCGTTTTTTAAAACAAAATTTCCCATCTCATCAGCTTCTTCGTTCATGTTTGAATTTGTCACTGTCGTTTGTTGTCGTCTGAAGTCATGCACGTTAGTTGGTGCTCCAGTATAATCGGTATGCCTGAAACTCATCCAGTGAGAAACGTTCCGCGGTGCAAAAATAAGTGCGATTAAAATGCGTTTTTTTAACGCGTTAATTTGTGTGTAATTAATTCATCTTAATTAACGCGTTAAAGTCCCGGCCCTAATAATAACCTTTAAAAAGTGGACTTCTAAAGTCACAAAATCCTTTCTGTTTTCACCTGTCATTGCAAAACACTGTTTGGATTCATTACTGAGAGGTGAACCTACAGTGCAATCGATCCATCTCTGTCATCTGCTGAGCGCGGGCTGACACATCCTGATTGCTTCTCATTTCTAGTTGCATTTTTAGTGACAAGATTGCAATCTCCACAACAGCCCCACTTATTCACTTTGTGGCCTTTGCCATGTGAGGTTAATGTTATATTTAAACTGTTCTCATACATTATGATAGCAAAGGCTTTCTTTTTTCAGGTTAGAAAGATCCATGTACATTTTCTTTTAACTAGAGACACCCCTTGGTAGGATTTGTAAGATGACTTTGTTACTTTATCTACTGTAGCAATTAAGACTCCAACTAAGAATTATTATCATTATGGATCAATTACTTATTGTACCATGTGTTTGGTCTATACATTGTGAAACATTAAAGGTGGGGTAGGTTCAGATACCCTTTTTGTTATATTCCATGGAATGCTCTTAACATCCTGATAGCAATGAATATATTAAAAGCTTTGACAATAAATAAGAAATAAAAATGTCATCTGTGGAAGCCGTGGCGCTGTAAAAAGCACGACCAATCATCTTAGCCGGCCCAGCAAAAGTAACTGGATGGCCTACCTGCCTGTCAGCCTTCCATCTGTGCACAAACTTATCTCGTGCCCTCATTGGTCATGTGTGCGTTCGTGTGTGTTGGAGGAGGGGCTCTGAAAGGAAGTCTGAAGGAAGGGGCAGATTTCTTTCGGCTGCGTACTTTCAAATTCTAGCGCACTCGAGCTGGTTTCTCCATTCTTACCTACCCTACCTTTGAGAACAAATATGTTTTGAGATTGCTCATCTTGTCCGAACATTAGTCTATATCAAAATGTATTCTGTTTAATATCATAGCATAATAAAATGTAGCAAATATTTATATTTGTGAAGCTAAAACCCGTGGATTTTTCAAGATGTATGACTGAAAAATGACTTTAACAATTGATAAATAACAATGATAAGTTGTCACATTTTTGAATATGTTTGGGTCGTCTTAGTGAAATAATCAACTACATGCATTCAGAGCTTGACATTAGTATCATAAAATACTAAATGCCAAATAACTGTTTTATTTAACATGCAAGTACAATATGTCTAGCCCCAAATGGAAAAACCAAAAAGATAAAAGTGAGCTTCCCATCAGAAAATGTGTGACATTATAAGAAAGAGTTAACTGACCAGAGCAGAGGAATTTTTTGGCCTGAGGGCACTTCATGGTCCCTTTCTCCTGGAGCTGCAGCACCGCTGTTCGGAAGATCTTCTTGATCTCATCCGACACATTCCTCCAGGCCTTGTCATTCTTGGTCTTGGCTGCGCTGCTCGACTCCATCTAAACAGAAAGAGGACCGACACACATCACAGTTTACACGGAGCACTCTTCATCATGTACTGAGAGAATGTGGTTAACCATGTCTTGTGCTCAAATATACTGAAACAAAGGGAATATTGTTCTCTGGGTCAAGTGAGGAACATTGATTTAGAATCAGTGCTTTATGTAGGAACGTTCCTTCCTTTTTGGGGGATTCTGCTCATAGATAGATAGATAGATAGATAGATAGATAGAGAGATAGATAGAGAGATGTATAGATGTATAGATAGATAGAGAGATAGATATATAGATAGATAGATAGATAGATAGATAGACAGATAGAGAGATAGATAGATAGATAGATAGATAGATAGATGTATAGATAGATAGATAGAGAGATAGATAGAGAGATGGATAGATAGATGTATAGATAGATAGATAGATAGATAGATAGATAGATGTATAGATAGATAGATGTATAGATAGATAGATAGATAGACAGATAGATAGATGTATAGATAGATGTATAGATAGATAGATAGAGAGATAGATAGATAGATGTATAGATAGATGTATAGATGTATAGATAGATAAATAGATAGA
>CALSBZ010004052.1:307053-318768 GCA_943591055.1 Gobionotothen gibberifrons
AATTCCATTGCAACCAGTGCTTATTATGCGTAGAGTCAAAAAGGTCAACATATCTTATTCTAATATTCTCATCTCCCAGCTGCCCTTTGGCTCAACTTCACCTAAAACCGTTGTTCCGTAATTAAGTGTGCATTTTTAAATAGATAACGGGACTGAATATCCTGAGGCATTCAGGCTTTATTTTTGCATTTTTACCAAGCAGAAACCTGACAGTGTGTACACTGTAATGGTGCGGGTACTAGGGGTGTAACGGTTCACAAACATTTCTGTTCGGTACGTACCTCGGTTTTTAGGTCACGGTTCGGTTCGGTACGTTTTCGGTACAGCAGAAACAATTATCACAAAACATAAAATATTTGTGTTTTTTTTTTATTATTATTAAACTGTGAATAATCTATTCACTCAAATAAATACAAAATATATATAGGCATATAGGCATTTCGTTCGGTACACTTCGGTACACACGTGTACCGAACCGAAGGAAACAGGTACGTATACCGTTACACCCATAGCGGGTACACAAATGATACAAGATGCCGCTTGAAATGAATGCCATTCAACTTCACATAAAGATAATTGATTTTAAACATTGGTAAGATATCCTTGAACATCTTTAAACATTAAGCATTGGTATGCATATTTATTTTTATAGTTAATTTATGATGATAGCGAGCAGCATCTGTATCATGTTTATCCATGCCTTTCTATCCAACTGCTGACAACAGATAAACTGACAAGGGTGAAAATACAATCACGATGGTGACAGTAATGAGAATGAATAGTTTTCCCAAGGGTCTTACAAACAGAGTGTAACTGAAACCTTGGAGGCATTTCGTATTAGATTTTTGATCATCTTTGCTGATCGTCAGCAGTGGAGGTATTTGGCATGTTGATGTGTTTCTGTAGAGACTCAAAAGAACAGAACAACGGTCTCAGAGCAGGAGAGTGAATGGAGATGATGGCAGACTGCCAAGCAGCGGAAGAAATAGACTGAGAAAAATGGCAGCCAGGTAAACAGATGGAAGAGCGATGAATACGTCATGCTTTGAAGGGGTTCTCCTTTGGAGGTTTTTCATCTTAAAATATCATTCTGGGCACACAACAAAAAGTTATCTCCTCCTTTATACCAAAAAGACAAGTGGCAAACTGTCCGGAAATGTTATGATTAGCTGTATGCAGTTGTACCACCAGGTGGCGTACAGGGTGTGTTTAGTGACCCCTATTAGGGTCGTTCAAACTATAAAACAAACGCACCTCCCTGCCCCATGTGGCAAAAGCGAATATAAAATCAGAAATGATAGTTGTGAGAACTCAAGAGTTTTCGTTAGATGACTGTGTGGTTTAGCTATCGGCTCATGCTAATGCTAAACCACCATGTTGAACCAAAGCAGCTGCTATTTAAACACATGAAGATATTTTTTTTGAAAACCAACCAGACTAAATACCGTTGTCTGTTACGGGTTATTCACTGTTGAAAGCAAGCTGGAAATGATTAATTGATTATTGTCCATTAGATATATTGTTTAACAAAATGCTTAAAATGTGCTTCCTGGACTCACATGAAAAGGCTTTTTTGTTTAAATCATCGTGAAATGTAATCTTGTGTTGTGGGTTGTAAAAGACGTCGGAGTGACAGCCGTTAAACAGAATCGAACAGCTGTGGCCAGGGGACTTATTATAAATGCACTGTCTGTGTGTGTGTGTGTGTGTGTGTGTGTGTGTGTGTGTGTGTGTGTGTGTGTGTGTGTGTGTGTGTGTGTGTGTGTGAGCCAGAGAGTTTGGCAACCATAGAGAGGTCCAGCCACATGATTAACAGAGCTACTTCCAGTGAACCTTTAGATTCAGTTAGGTCTCCTGCATGTGGGAGGAGGTGATCGCATTGTAAGAGGATGATTTATGAGAGTAAGAAATGCCGGATGGGTTAAGATAATAGGAACTGAGATTTCAAAGCTAGATGGGAAACTGACCTCTAGCATGTGCGCCATGATAAAAACTGGGCTGTGCTGTGGAGTGAATCTATAGACTAATCCAGGTTGTAGGTGGAAGTAAAGCAGCTGCCATAACTGCAGTGTGGCCATAGACATTTACATGATTTGTGTCAATGTGTAATATTACCAATATATATGTTTTTACTAACTGCTCGTCTGTAGACAATAAAAAAAATGATATTTGTATTTAATTTTCCTCCAAAAATGTGCCTATTTCTTTTTCGGCTGCACATCAACAATACCAGCTTAAAGGTGGGGTAGGTAAGTTTGAGAAACCGGCTCGAGATACACTTTGTGTTATATTCCATGGAATGCTCTTAACATCCCGATAGCAATGAATATCTTAAGTGCTTTGACAAAAAGTCCATGCAAGAATGTCATCTGTGGAAGCCGTAGTACTGTAAAAAGCACGACCAATCATCTGAGCCGGCCCGGCTAAAATAACTGGATGGCCTACCTGCCTGTCAGCCTCCCATCTGTGCACAAACTTATCTCGTGCCCTCAATGGTCATGTGTGCGTTCGTGTGCGTTGGAGGAGGGGCTCTGTGAGGAAGTGGCAGATTTGTTCCGGCTGTGTATTTTCAAATTCTAGCGCACTCGAGCTTCTCCAAAATTACCTACCCCACCTTTAATGAGCTTTACTCAATTTTAAACCAAACTCTCTGCAAAGTCATGCATCATTGGCACAAATAGGAGCTCATGGACATTTAAGACTATCTACCAAATAAATAATTGACTATTCATTGAAAACAACCTAACCACATCCAAATAAAGCTGAGCATAATTAAACCCAATGCAGAATTTGGTGAAGCAAAAAATGAAAAAGCGAGAGAACACTATCTCTGGCAGATTCAACACCAGTTAACCAGCAGCCACGGTGGAAAAGAGCAGTCATTTGTGTCCCCAGCAAAGCACAGTTCACACTCTCTGTCCCGCGTGAAAAACCCACTTTTGTCTTGAGATGATTAAAATGCGGCATGTGTCTCACTATCTTCTCCTTCAGGCGTTGGGGCCAAGATAGGTGTCAATACCACAGGACCTGATTCAATTAAAAATGCTTTTTATACACCTTGGCTGAGTTTGATTTCAGACTAGAGACAGAATAAAGGGGTGAAGACCAAATGAGCCAGGCTGAAATCCACTGCTCAATGTCTTGGAAAAAAGCACAGGCGGAAACCTTGTGTGACCCGGATCCTCTCTGTGTCTTAACATGTGTCTGTTTGTGTAATTTACAAAGCTTATAAAAGAAAAGCGAGAAAGAGCAAGGATAGATATGGTGACAAGGGATCACAGAGGCAAGCTGCTGACTGAATGAAGACTTGGCCCTCGGGGCTGGATTACCACGACCTCTTCTTCCCTCGCCATCTCCTGCGATTCCCTCCATCCTCTTTAGGAAACGTTCTGCATGGAGTCAAGTGATGAGGGAACGGGAAGAATAGGGTTTCATCAGCTTGGCATATGTGTGTCAGTGGGCGCCAGCGGATGTGTGTGAGAGACGGAGCACGCGTGTGTGAAAGGGACGGCCGGATCACACATGACAAGTAAACGGGAAACCATATATTACACGTAAAATGCTTTATAAGCTACATTTTGGCTAGCACTATTCATCATCCAGTAAATGGTGGTTTTAGCCAAGGTGCCAATTCTCACTTTTGCGTGGGTGGGGATAAGGAGTATGGGGGTTCGGTCAGAGGAGGAGGAGGAGGAGGGAGAGTAAGTGAGTCATAGTTTAAACTCCCAGGCCTTCTGCATAATCATTTTGCTCACGCTTCGTCACAGTGCGCTGAATCACCAGACAGACACGTGGCCACAGAAACCGGAGCCAAAACGTCTCTGCCTGGTCCGTCTCACTTTATCTCGCACTTCTCTATCACACACACAGATTAGAGGGGTTAGTAGATCTTTCTGTACGTCTTTTGACTTTATATAATTGAAGCTTTTAATAGTAGTTATCTATGCTAATTCATGCAACTGGCTCTGGGTGCCAGACATACTGTTTATAACATGCTTGGCGCTAAACACTGCGGTTTCGTGTGTGGCGTCACGTGTGTGTAGAATCTGCTTATGGAGCTTTGGAGCCATAGATTCAAGGGTCTTTGCATTCAGTAACGGGGGCTTATCGCCTCACAAAGCCATTTCAACCCAGATTTGCCAATCGACAGGATAGAAATGAGCGAAGAAGATTTGGTATTGTAATCGCTTTTAAATTCAAATCGACAAAAAGTCTGACAACCAGGAGTAAGTCATGTGGTCTGATTGAGGGTTGCCCTACAGAAGACAGTGAACTAAATTAATTCCTTCAACAAATCGTAAAAGAATATAGCGTTTTTCAATCTCAAATTGCCCCTACATGGCGTCCACTCAAGTAAACATCGGCGTGATAAAACTAGAATTGTATGTTTTTTTATTTAACCTTTAGACATAAAACAAGCCTCATCACACAGGACCTTCATCCCTCCTTCACAACTCACTCCAAGTCCTCCAATCAGGCCAGCCTTATAAGAACCCTCAGCCTTCAGACACATGTGTTTAAAAAACAGATTCAATCAGACTGACGTTAAATATACCACTCAAACAAATGTTCATATTTTCGCATTGGCATTGTATTCTAAAGCCATACTATTGTACTGTGTTTTCTAGTGGGAGCCATAGCAAATACACAGCATCATCTTTAATGAAGTTCTTTATGAACAAAACATTTTATGACATGATTGAATTGGCCTGCTTTGAAAACAGTGTTTTCCCTTTCTGTTTCCTTGCTCAAATAATTCAAAAATAGGATTCTGCGCTAGAATCTATAACCAGAATCACAAATTCAACGTCTGAACTCACACCCTGTAAAAGGCTGGACAATCCCTGCGTACATTGGAGGTATTAATAACCACCATTGTAATAAGTCTTGTGAAAACAACTTTAGATGGTATGCGCTCGGAGCTGTTAATGATGCAAACATACTTAGCGTGAAATGAGAATTAGCTGCAGACCCCCTGCTGACTACAGCTTTTACGTAAACAATCTCATCGGAAAACAAATCTCCTGAAACCCTTCCAGGAACAATCTACGGCAGAAATCTCCCCCTGACTCGAGGGCTCTTCTAGATTTGTTAAACAAACAATAAAAAACCTCTGATAGCGATCTCTCCGTGTACTCCGATGCTGATTTGCAATGCAAATGATCCCCATCAGTGGGCACCACCACGGGGAGAATTCTGCAATCCTCCGACAACAACAAAGGGATGGCCCTTGCATCATACTGCCTTATCCACAGCTAGATTTGTACCTTCCTCCGATGCGAGCCTTATCTCTGCCGGCCTTCTGTCCGCTTAAAGGGACAGGGACCTCTGCACGGCGCTCTGGGGCCCCTCCAGGCTCTGTTTAATGCCACGGTGTAGATTTGGAGGCACTTAACAGTCATTGCTGGCAAAATACAGTTACAGATCCCTTTAAGCTGGAGGGAGGTAAGGTAGAAATAAAAGGTAGAAAACTAGAATGCAGCCAGTTACCTGGAATTCAATCCCATAGTTCTCCCTGCAGAAGTCTCGTAGTTTCGGGTAGACGTGCTCTTTCAATGCGTTCCTCTCTGCCTCTGTGTCTGCAATCGAAAGAAAAGAAGTGTTAAAATAACAAATACCAAAAAGCAAACTTTAGCGACTCATGTATAGTAGGGATGCCAGAAACTGATCATGATCAAATTCGAAAATCGGACAGCCCTGGCTTCCTCCAAGTTTACAGTAAAACAAACTGGTGGTGTGACCAATGGCCATTTACAATTATTAATATTATTACTATTATTAGTATTAGTCTATATTTTGGTTGAAACTAAGCCACGTAAAAAAAGAAAAACATAAATAATAATAAAAATATATATAAATAAAATCGAATTTAAATTTTTTTTTTCGATTATGGAGACTGTAACGAATATTCGAAAAATCGAATAATCGCTGGCATCCCTACTGTATAGTAGTACAAGAAAAAAAAAAACTCGTATATATGTACAGTTTAATTAAAAGTAGAGCAAATGACAGGTAATAGCGAGTAACAGTAAAAAAACGCGTCCCCCTCGTAGAAATGTTCAATACCCGTTCAATTGTGGCTTTTCTTCTTGGTCTGAACTTTCTTTTGTTGTTGTGACAAACAGGTGAATATTATGAGTGATTTGCCAAATTCCTGCTTGATCAACTATGGATTCATCTTATATAATTCATGCCGGTATAAACCTAAACCCTATATTATTGTTTGGCATTTTTAAGACCCTCACAAAATATGATATCCAAGAAAAGAGAGTCCTGACACACCCTGTTAAAGACTGTGGGATTATGCAGGATTCACAGAGGCAGTGATCATATTGGACAGTCTGAGTGAGCGCCCACGGCTTCTTGTTGTGTCCCACTTTCCTTCCTCCCTGTCCTCTCGTTTTCACTGTCTTCCAAATGGTCACTGTAATGTATTCGGACAGTCTCTTCCTCCCTCTCTTTTTTTCTGAAGGGTGTGGACGGATGGTTAAAAACAGAACATGCCCGACAGAGAGGCCCCCTTGTGACCAAGAAGCCCCCACGTGCACCGCATTATGCGCGCGAAGAACACACACATGGCGGACGCCAAACATCCCCTCAGCCGCTAACCGTGTCATACGCAGCGTGAGCAGAAGAGCCCGCACATTTGGTCTGACGAATCTTGCTCTCGTCTATCTTTAGTAAGGCTTTGGGCCGTGACCGTACACATATCCGCCCACAGCTACCTGGGCGAAATGTCAAATCAAAACTGAACGTATGCACTGAAACAAATGGCTGCTTCAGTGGAGCTCTCGTCTAATTCCATCACAGATACATTACAGGAAATGTATAATATCAAACAGTGAGTTGTGTAGAGTGTTTGCGTGTGTGGAAGTGTTGAAAGTAGTGGAATCCAAATGTGATACACACACTCGATGTAACCTGACAGAACTGTGTTGTTGTTTGTATTGTGCTGATAACGGCAAGACTTTCTCTCCCTCTATTTTGTGGGATGATGATGAGTTATGGCAGCCTGACGTATGCGTGTGTCTGTTGTGTACACACCCACACGCAAAGAAACAAAGACTGGATGGTGCTACATTCCCCCTCTTTCTCGCTGTGTGTGTCCCTCCCTCACATTTCCATTACAATAGTGTGGACCAATTTATCTTTTCTTTCAGAATTGTCCTGTGAGCTTTTATTTTTTCTCTTTATCTATCAGAGAACTTATGGCACTCCAATAAGCATTGAAATATAGTCAGAATATGTTGGAGAAAATAAAATATCACAGTATTTATGACTGAGTGAATACCCCGTTATCTTTATAAAAAGACATCAGTAATCTAGATTCAATGAATACACAACTAGAATCTAAGAAGTGTTTTAATGGAATCATATCCAGATATCATGATGCACAATTAATTAGTCTAAATTGATAACGAGAAGCACTCACTAACTCCTATATTTTAGAAAATATTCCCTACTACTTTTGATTTGCCAGGTTTATAATTCACACAGGAGTATACACAAATAGGCTGGACCATGTGGTTAGGCATGACGAATACATCAATCAATTGGGATGGAAGATTTTTGTTGTGACTCAACAGTTATGTTAGGTTAAGTTATGTTTTTTAGGCCGTTTCTCAATCGCGAGGATTTTGGCTTCCAAGCCAATATTTCAAGGATGCTACGTCATCGAGTGCCGCCGAAGGACTGTTCCAATCTCCAGCATACTTGGAATTCCACCGAGGCCGCGTCCTTGGTTTGGGGGAAATTTCGAGGCTGCACATGGGTAGACTTCGCGTCCTTAAAATCCCCACAATGCTTTGCGCACGGACCAATTTCAAAAACCCTTGCGGAGAAAGGCTGAGCCGACGCAGCACACATTTAAATGTAAGTATGTAGTGGCGTAGAACATGTGTTGGTAAATATGTGACTTTGTTACATTTGTTATCACCAAAAATGTGTTCCGTGAAAGTAAAGCAAGTTCATAATTAGATAGACATCGTGAGGTATTTATTTTCGGTACAGTTTATGTTGAAACCGTTAGAGAGAGTGGCACACTTGTTAGCCTGTTCCATTCTTCTTCGTTTTCCGAAGCCGTGGCTTGGAAGCATACTTGCTTAGTTTCTGAAGGAAGTGACTTGGAAGTACGCGACTACCAAGCCAGCATCCTCGCGATTGAGAAACACCCTTTCTCTAGTCTTGTGTTTTGATCTTGTCACTTCCCGTTTTTATTTTGAAAGTAATCCTTCCCTCTCATTCCAGATCCCACATGTCCTGCCTTTGTGTGTTTCCCGCTCTTGAGATTGCTTGGCCCTGCCCTGATAAGTTTTCACCTGTGCCCATCCTCCTCACCTATAAATAGCCCTTGTGTTTCTTTGTTCCCTTGTCAGTTCGTTATGTTTCATGTCGTGAGAACCTGGGCCTTTACTTTGAGAATTATACCTTTTTCCAAGTGAGTTTTGTTTTGATGTACAACTTAGTTTTTCTTATTTAACTACTTTCTATTTTCGGACAACTGTCTCCGAGTCCTGCTTTTGGGTCCTGTGTCCTGCGTCTCAGTTCATAACAATTTTGGATTTGATTTGCCAGGCCCGAGTGTAAAGATACAGCTTCTGTTTTGAAATGTTGGATGTTTGACACGTCCTAGCCTCTTAAAATGATTCAAGTTGTTGAAGCTAATTCCATCAACTGCTCTTATGAAAAGAATGACCGCAACTACAACTATTTTGATACTGGGTTAGTTGTTGAAGTCAATTATTTTCTTGAAGGCATTACTTTGGGTGCTTTTTTCTGGCATTTTACAGACGGTCAACGGCATACATGTCTACCTACATCAGATGAAACACCATGAGACTAAAAGATGTAAGCAACACATTTCTTTCTCAGTATAGACATGGCTTAAGCTCAAACAAACTCTCTAAAGTGCAGATCTGAACATGAACCGCAACGATGCGAATGCACAGACGGTGAGCAAATCGATACTATATGACCTGGAAGATGCTAAGGGCAAATTGTGGCGGTGTAATCCAGCCATCCGTAAAGGCCAGATGTTCCTGAGCACATGGAGAGCCTACAGGTTATCTGAATACCACTGAGTCAGGATGAAGGGAATCCACTGGAGGTTATCGTTCCACCATCCATGTTAATCATCGCGGAAAGAAGTGGGAATTTACAGTGAAAGATGGAAATAGGGGACTTAAAGTGAAAGGGAATTCCTTGTTTATCGGCCAACAACATTAATTACGTATGATTAAAAACCATCAAAGTGGTTGCTGGAAGAAGTCTACTTAACATAAAAATAAACTACAAGTTCATTGGGCAACATCTGCGCTGCAAGCTGTTGCCTTTCAGCCATTGGTGAGGCTTCGTCATATAATCACATTTGTGCAGGGAACACACTACACATTTTACAGCTCAATTATGGTAAGCCACGGTGGCTGATTCTCAAGATAGTGGAGACTCTGTAACCATGGACACCACATGTTATCTTGTGGGTTTAAGATTCAAATATCTTGCCTCCTCAGACCAGTTGGTTGGTCCAATCAAACATGATTATATCAAACGTGAGATGTCATGTTGAATATGTTACTGTAGACAGTGCAATGGTACAATGCCCCGCTTTTCAAAAATATCTAGCTTTTCGGTCAGGGACATAAATATGGGTATGGTTGCTAGGTAGTTGTGCCTATGGATATTTTCAATGTTCTCAAACCAATCGTTAACTGCCAACCGGTGCAGGAAATATTTGCCAGGCCTTTTTTATGTTCTGTATAAAAGTAGGAGTGGTTTATTGGAGAATTGCGGACTTGGTATGTTAAGATTATTTACAAGTTGTATAAAGTATAGTGACTATACAATTTTTTGATACACATTTAGTTATTCAATTTGACTCCAGCCCTGTTTTGGCCAAGAGACAGTGTTTGCAGAATAATGCTCTCTCGTCGTTTGACAAACAATGTCCTTACCACTGTTAAAACATATCCCATGGTTAGGCTCCATACACAGTAGGCGGTAAGCTTGTCAAGGTGTTTGCATTGTTTTAACATAAGGAACTCCTTTTGATAAAGTTGTGTAATGAAATGCAACATTTGCAGTTTTGTCTGTTATCACATTTATTTTGTACTGCCTTACATAGGATCTTTGTTATGTTGGGATCGAGCGAAGCGAATTAGCAGTGTACCAAAGTGTGGGAGATGTGTTGAATATTCATGTGGTTTTCAAGTGAAGTTGCTGTTCCTCAGTTTGCGGGATTTCATCAACATATCTTGACAATGAAATCTGGAAATTAGAGCTCTGAAGGCCATGAATAAACATGCCTGACTTGAAGCAAAAGAAGATGCACGGATTTGATATAGCCACATTTTGATGTGCAACACTAAAGAAAAAGTGAAAAGACAGTGTTTGACTTGAATCCTTTCCGCAAAATATTATAGTGATGTTAAAAGTAGACCAAAGGTGAGAGGTTCCAAAATATTAACATATATTCCATAAAGACTTCAAATGAAACATTAATTTGAAGTTAGTGGTAATAATTTGTTCACTTTCAATCACAATTATCGCTATTCAACCCCCAAACTCTCCCCAACAGAGCCCTTGATGTGCACATAATATAAATGTCCCATTAGTTAGAAACCACACTGGTTGCCTGGGGTTAATTCAGCTGCTTATAAGTGGATCATTTCATTTTACTCAGGTATAATCCAGCGGGCCGCTTGTTATCTTCGCCATCATTCCCTGATGGGATATTTTTACAGTGTGTTCCGTGAAATAGCTCAAACACCAAGGGAGTTGGACGTGTGTGTGTGTGAGGCCAAACGCTGAATTTGTCAGAACGATGGCCTGGGGGGTATAGCAATGCTCCAAAGCACTCTGGGAAACTCACAGAGAGGTCGCTAAAATAGCTGTTGCCAAACGAGATCTCCCGCCCTGCAAGGAGGCAGAGGACGGCACAAGGGGCAGAAATAAGCCCGCCGGCACGCGCCATAAACTCCACATTCTGCAGAACGGGGGGGCCGGGCTCAGCCAAAGAAACTGGCACACACCTGCCCCCTGAAAAGCAATTTATTAAACAAAAGCCACCCCTGACACAGTATGTCCACCTGACAGCTCTCCCTATTTTCTCCTTGCCATACCTCCCATTCTCTCCTTTGTTCTCTGCCACCAGAGTCAATTGAAAAAAGTGGACGATTAGTGAGATATACAAGTGAAAAGACAGGAATTTGAGCAAAAGACCTCCAACATTTAAAAAGAAAAAGACAAATAGAGCAGATTGACACAGTTGGAATAGATCTGGGGTAATATGTAATGTAATTAGTGGTCTCCGTGGTGACGTACTATACCCTTGACGATGGTGCGTTGAAGGGGTAGATGATTTCACGCATGGCGTCCCTAAGGCTTCTTGCTTTTATCAACTTTAAACAGCTTAAGTGATAGCTTGCATACAAAGCATATTATATCATTCAACCCCTGCCAGAGACCCTGGGGTGACTACAGCAAGGTAATGGAGTTGTCTAGATATGCTTATATGGATCAACGTGAACACACATATTGACAGAGGAGACGGGCTGCACAATGCACTGAGCGCTACACACAAACACACAAATAAATCATGTTAGGCCTTTCTCTGGTTTGTTGCTGCCGTCTGGCTACTGGCAAGAACAGATAGCGGGGGTTTAATTGATCGACTGTGGCCACACACACACACACACACACACACACACACACACACAC
>CALSBZ010004052.1:319168-329998 GCA_943591055.1 Gobionotothen gibberifrons
CCCCCTGAAAAGCAATTTATTAAACAAAAGCCACCCCTGACACAGTATGTCCACCTGACAGCTCTCCCTATTTTCTCCTTGCCATACCTCCCATTCTCTCCTTTGTTCTCTGCCACCAGAGTCAATTGAAAAAAGTGGACGATTAGTGAGATATACAAGTGAAAAGACAGGAATTTGAGCAAAAGACCTCCAACATTTAAAAAGAAAAAGACAAATAGAGCAGATTGACACAGTTGGAATAGAATATGTAATGTAATTAGTGGTCTCCGTGGTGACGTACTATACCCTTGACGATGGTGCGTTGAAGGGGTAGATGATTTCACGCATGGCGTCCCTAAGGCTTCTTGCTTTTATCAACTTTAAACAGCTTAAGTGATAGCTTGCATACAAAGCATATTATATCATTCAACCCCTGCCAGAGACCCTGGGGTGACTACAGCAAGGTAATGGAGTTGTCTAGATATGCTTATATGGATCAACGTGAACACACATATTGACAGAGGAGACGGGCTGCACAATGCACTGAGCGCTACACACAAACACACAAATAAATCATGTTAGGCCTTTCTCTGGTTTGTTGCTGCCGTCTGGCTACTGGCAAGAACAGATAGCGGGGGTTTAATTGATCGACTGTGGCCACACACACACACACACACACACACACACACACACACACACACACACACACACACACACACACACACACACACAGATTCATCCACCTGAGCCAAGAACTTGAGTGATTCATTAACATCATGGAAGGAGGATGTAAATCCACTCAAATTAGTTGTTTGGCTTACATTGTGGCAAACACTTTGGGATACTTATAACGTTTATAATACGGTATTGTAGAGGATATGCAGAATAGTCGACGATCAAAACCACTAGCGGCACTTGTTGCATCGTTGTAGATGCATTGTGTGTTTCTGGTTTAGCAACATGTAGTCATAAGGCAGTGGAAATGCACATGGAATTGAATGTATTTAGAGAATAAATGACACCTGCTAAACTTGCAAGAAAGTAGCTGAATTGTAGCCCAGTAACTTTCGTCACTTATGCTGTGGATCCAAGGATTTCTAATTGTGGCTACTCTCCTCTACACAGGAGCATGCAAGGGACAAAACCAAGGAGACACGTTAGCCAAATGAGAAGCACCCAGTATCTTCAGCTGGGGATTTTGTCCAATCAGATCGCGGCTAATTTGTAAACAGCCTTTCAGATCCAATCATGTATTTCACCTAGGTCACGCCTACATTTGTAACCCTTTACTAGTTGTATTGTTGAGTATTTTTGATAATATGGACTATATCACGCAATAAATCCACTACTTTTCTGGTAGTTCAGTTATTAATGTATGGTATTATCGAGTGGTTCTTCTATTTTAGAATCTGCATGCTGTGCTGTTGCTCAAACCACACTCTTCCATCAACGTATTCAGAGAAAAGACAATGTGCTTTTTAAACATATTAATATAATTGGGTGTCATGCCACTTTACAGGTGGTGCAAACGCAACAGAGGTCCCTGAGGGTGGATGAAAACAGTGGGAGTGCACTGCAGACTGTCTGTGGCTTTTGATTAAGGGCATTAGGGCCAGTATATTCAGCAGAGCCAACACTATAACCAGCGAGCGCATAAAACTCTTGGCACTGTGGATGAAAGCACAGAGGTCCCCCACTCACACAGACACAATAAAAAAATCGCAGCTGTTCGGTTGATATTATCACTGCGGATAGCAACGTTCACCTTTGCAGTTTCTGAAACAGTGAAATAAAACTGGTATGTGTAAAGGTTATCAAAAAAATAGGGATCTGCCCAACTTTTAGAGTTTATTTGTCAAAAGGGAGATGGCGCAAAAAGGGGCACTTGGTTTGTCTAAATTAAAACATTATCGTGGTACAGTAAGGTGAATGCTATGATGCAGTATGTGTATGGACAGCCCCCTCTAGTGAACATGGAGAAACAGGTTATGCAGCAGTGCTGAGGGCACACCTGGGTCACAGATATGAGTAATGGTTTGGTGCATGAGACTACAGGAGGTTAGAAAAGTTTTAGGTGCAGGAAAGTTTGTCAAATACTGTGTTGGAGTGATAGACTCAGAAAAGGTTGAAGTAAGACAGAGTCTGTGCCTCAATGGCTTCATTACCAGTAATATGGCAGTGGACACCAGCACCTCGCTTCACTGGGAACAGCAGCAGATAACTAGCTCTTTTCACAACTCAGGCTTCCATTTGTGCCGACGGTGTGAAAAGAACCGCTTGGAATAGCCCCCTCATCGCTTTTCCATCCATGTGTAAATCGGAGCGTTTAAATTCCTGCTGTGTCGGGATGGTCTGAATGACTGAGTCAGCTACAGGTGGCTAAACAGTGGCAGACTTTTCACATTCTACTACAATAAGCGTGCAATAATCTGAGGACAATTCATTTTTTGTATGGGTCTTTTGCCGTTTGTGTGATGTAGAGTGATGAATCGACTGAAGCAGCATCCCTTTTCTCCCTCTCATAGCCTACTCTACTTCCATCGCCTTGTTTACTCCAGTTTTACCCAGCCTATTTTTACCCCTTGCCCAGAGGGCATATTCAAATACAGAGCTCTATCTGGGTGTCTCCCTCACCACCCGACTGTCTTGCACTCTGCTCACACCATGACTCTATTTTGAGAGCAATCTGTTGTTTCCATGTGTTATTGGATAAATCATGTGCCAAATTGTTTTTTTTGTCAAGTTGTCACATGGCTAATTAAAGACTTCATGCAGTTTTTCTATTAGGTTAAGTGGCTTTTTTTTTTTGTACATGTCATGGTTTAACGCCTTGCAATTAGATTACCTTAATCTGCACCCTGACTTTTTTCAAAATAGGCCTAAATCAATACTGGATCAAAATCCATCCTGACACATTACCTTTTACTTTACTGTGCATGTGCAAGTGTTTTATGACCATTTCTTAAGAACTTTCAAGTATCCTTTTAATCATATGCTATTTTACAATCTCAATTTCCACTGCAGAAAATTGTACTTACACATACTAAAAAGCCAAATACAGGCTACAGTACGTCAGTAAGCATATGGGTAACCTATTTCCATAATTGTAAAATGAGTTAGAAAACTATCTTGTGTAATTTGAGGGTGTGCAGGCTTCAAGAGAGGATAGGGAACTGGGGGGGTGGGGGGTCTCACACTGACTCTTACCGTCCGGGTTGGCACAGATGAAGACCCGCACGCTGCGGCCGGTGGGGACGTGTTGCGGCAGGGCGTTGATGTTGCCGCTGATGGCCGCCTTGCGCAGCGCCGACTCCCTCGGGCAGGGCTGCCTGCTCCCCACTCCCGACGGCCACATGGGGGGCGACTTCCAGCGTGGCTGCACACACGCACACAAATATACACACACACACACACGCACAGAAGGGGCTTGTTAGCGCGGCCAGAGGCGCACACGCAGGGACAGACTTGCATGCTTGCGCGCAGACTCCCCTGAACCATCCACACGCATGGGGCGTTAATTATGGCAAAGGAATGGAGATGCATGTTGTTTGTAATTTGCTTATAACTTTGGACTCGTTGACATAATGATTTCCAGGCTTTACAAATGAAATTGCACTATTTGGTCCACTTGTCATTTGTTTAACATATGACTTTGAAAGATGTTTTTCACATAATTCGTTTTTCTGGGACAAAACCTTGCCATACGTTTTAACGCCCATTTCACACACACACATCTGTCAAATATTCTCCAAACACAGGAATGAGATTGTATGTCTTTCTTGTTTCATTCATGTGGTAGGGATACAATAATAGTATATTACGCACAGACTACTACCGCCATGGTGCATGCGTAATTTGTATACATGTCCTTGGACGCATTCATGAATTTTCATGCCACTGTGGGACAAACAGACAAACAGAACGAGACGATACAAAACTCGGACAGACGAGCATGGCAAGCATCAGTCGTATTCCCACCACAGAGAAGATGCTTGTAAAGGCAAATAACCGCTAAGAATGGTTATTCCGCCAGGAGTAGATGTCAAGACGCTGGTTTTCCGGAGTTGGTCTATCCTGAAATCTTTGTTTCTAAGACGGAAAACCTCGGAAAAAGACAACAAAAAGCTGGGGGAAAGTTGGGTAGTCCACTACAGAACACTACATACAATCCTGTGAAAGCAGACAACTAAAAATCACCGCATCCACCGGGAAGGACTTGGCTACTAGTGATGCTGGACTGGAGACGGGCACAATAACAGGACACTTCTTGTTGCTCACATTCATTAGCTTCGTTTCGTGGCTTCCGAAAATATCCAAGCGTCGAGGACGGTAAAAGGAAGATAAAAACGCCCATCAGAGTGTCTGTGGTCGAGAGACGACGCCGGGACTCGGTAAAACGGATATGTGTCGGAGCGCTCCCCTTGGCATCCTCCTGTCTCTGCGAGCCGACCGAGCTCAGAGAGATGGAGAGTGTGAAGTCTGGTGAAATAAAAGCGCTACTACCGGCTGGAACTTTCAAAATAAAATAGTAGTTCCAGCATATACATTACTACATACTACTGAAGGCAACACATGCTTTAAAGTAAAAACAGATAATGTCTTTAAGCATATCCTTATTTAGAGCTTATAACTATGACGCAGTTTTAATTAAAAGTGTGTTTGCTCAGTGTCCGTGAACTCACCTGTCTTGTCCCAGGAGTTAGCCCTTTTACGTTGAAGGCTTAGTGTTTAATTCCGGTCGTTGTCTTCACTTTGACTTGATGAAGAGGACAGAGGAGATCCGGAGGCTCTTCATGTCTCTCTCCCTGTGTCTCCCTCCTCTCCGGTGGACAGACTTGTGCTTACAGACCCCGATAATAAAATTGCTCTGGACCGCGGAGTCAGCAGGGTGGTGTCATAAAATGACATTACGACTGTTAACTGTTACCAGTCATGCACAAAGTATAGAGTAACGGCATTTGTAGTTACAAATACGTCATTAACGTCCTATTTACTTCTCACTAGTAGTCAAACGTGAATTACAGTTTACTTAGCCACATAAATGTGAATTTAAAATACTTTTTTCCACTTTAATGTGTTATTTTTCACCATAATAAATGCTACCCTAACTCTTCAATTTTCCCCATTTTCATGGATATGGTTAGTAAGCTTAAATAACAACTAGCATACATGTTACTTTAGTTTAGCTTATGTGTCAGTTTCTGCTTCAGTCTAGTTGCCAAACTTGTAAACCCGGAAATGTTGACTAACCCAAAGTTCGAAATGTTCGAAATGTGTATTACGGGGCCCTAGCACATATACTTCCGGATGCTAACTTGCATGTGTCAGGCAATTTGCACTAGCACAAGTTGCATTGATTATCATTAATTAGCATTATGGCCTATAAGGAAAATAGTTTTAAAATGGCTTGGCCGATTTTGACAATTTTGGAATGGTTTTGGGGAATATTGAAAAATAAATGCACTTTTAACCAGAAAGTGGCAATATTTGTATATCCGGTGGGCTGATTTTGATGAATTTTTGGTCTATTTTTAAGTTTAAGAGGACATTGGATCATTTCTATTGGACAGCTTATATTTGTAGGCTATAGTTTGTTTACATCTCAGTTCAAAGTTGTAGGACATCTGACCAAAATTATTCTAACAATTCGGAACTGTGCATTTTAATTCACAGTTATTGCAGATAACAAAGGCAAGTATACCAACTTAAATAGTGAGACTATGGCTACTACTATGGCTCATTTGTCATCTAAAAGCAGCTCCATAGCTAATTTCTGAGGTGTTATAAAAGCCATTGCTCTATGAGAGTTTGAGAGGAGGAATTGGTTTTCTTTTATAAAAGTAACGTGTAAGCATTACTTATTGCAGTACCTCAGTGCCCTTTGCCGCGGGAGGGGGGGAAGCAGCAGCAGCAGTAGAAGGAGGAAAAGGTGGTGGTGGTGGGGAGGAGTTTGAATTAATTGCTTTATCGATAAATGTACCTCTGCTCTGCAGCCTCTGGTTATTCACGCTGGAAGTTTAAGTGCATTGGATTTGTACTAAACAGAATTGATTACTGTGCTGTTCTTGTGAGGGGGAAACACTGAACCATATATTTCCCCCACCTCTCAGTCTCAGTGTGCAGCGGGCAGCAGCAAGCATTTCTCTGAATCTGATGAGTGAGTCTGTCGCCTGAACCTCAAGTTCAGCCTCTGCACTAATGCTTTTAAGTTAAGTTCGTATAAAAGAATAATCAAGCATATGGAAGCACAATGTCTTTGACTAAAAATTCATACAAGATAATTACCATCTTACTGATGAAAATATGCTTTTAACATCACTCTCAGCTGCTTACGCCCACATCTGACATATCCAGATTGAATACAAGGGAAATATTGCTGCTGCATAGATCAGAACATTTTCAAATAACAAAA
The DNA here is from genome assembly GCA_943591055.1 of Gobionotothen gibberifrons. NCBI lineage: Eukaryota > Metazoa > Chordata > Actinopteri > Perciformes > Nototheniidae > Gobionotothen > Gobionotothen gibberifrons. The sequence continues at coordinate 325,560 of CALSBZ010004052.1, forward strand.
CATATCTGAATCAAAAAAATTGTGTAGGCATTGAACTTGTTTGCAACTAGTTCGTATCAATTTCTCTTATTATTCCAAATCAATAATACCATAAGGACTAGTGACTATTGCAATAATTTAACATTTTATTCAACACACTGAGGCATCTACAGCATCTAATGCTTAATATAACTTATCTTAATGATATCTTGCATATTTCAAAGTCTAGCGGACATATTCCTATGACCACACATTTCTAATTAAACAAATTACTTGCATATAAGCCACAAGTAATGTGGCGCTAGATGACTTACTGTTCTGCTGTAGGTCTTGAGGATGATTCTGGGGCTGTGTTGGTTTACGCCGACCCATTTAAAGCAGCCTGCAGCGCCACCGACTCACACCAGAACAACATTGAAGGCTCCGGAAAAGCTCCAGTGGAGCACCCAGGGACTGTAACTTTGTTCCCAACAGCGTTATGACCTTTCTCTACTTGATTGTTGTTCCTCTCCCTCTCATAATCCCCAGTCAGTTAATCATGGGAGCACCTGCACTGGATTAATGCACCACAGTCTTTTCCGAAGGATGCACTTTACACAGCTTGTTGGCATGATGTGATGTGGCAGGGGAACATTTCGATTTTAGGATGTGTGTCTGTATGCAGGGCTGCTTCTCGAATGTTGGGCCGCTGTGAAAACCACTTGGGGAGTCAGAATACAGTAAAAAATATATAACCTCTGGCTTCCCTGCAGAGGCACATTTAGCATCTCTCCCCAATGGTGTAAGTACACATCTTTGGGTGTGTGTCTGAGCATTTCTGTGTGCATTCAGGCATGTTTTACAGTAATTGCAAGTTGTCGAGTTTATTGGTCAGTATGTATGTGTATGTGCTCATGTTCCTGTCCCCCAAACCCCGGACCACTCCGAGCTAATGTGAGTCACCGCAGTGACAAGATGCGATGTGTCACCTGGGAGACACAAAGGACAGACACTAGCTGTTCACTTGGCAAACGTCCACATGCACACATTTATTTTTACACACAATCACTTCACAAATGGCTGGTGATGGATGGTTGTTTCTGCAAAACAGCTGGAAAGAAAGGGAGGGATTGGAGTCAGGGGAGGAAGTTGTCTATTTCTGTGCGACCCACATTAAATTGAAATGCCCACTTGGTATTGGAATTTTCTAATTAGCTGATTCAGAGATCAAGGGTACGTGGCAATGATTTTTAAGTCATTGATAGGAATGCTAATTTAAGGATGCTTTCACAAGCAATAGTATGTTTGGCTGATTCAAATCAATGTGTAATTGATACTTTTGGTTCGTTTTGTAATTCATCTAGTGGTTTGGTTTTACAGAGCACAAATGAATAGCAAATCAATAAGCACATTTTGCTGAGGGGAGTGTACATTGGACTATTGCTTGCAATGTACTTGCAAAAGTCTTTATTAGTCAGAAATGTAGCAGTGGAAAACATAAACATGGAAATAACCAAGTACAGAGCAAAGACATACCAAGAAATAGTGAGTAGAAAGCGAGTTACTTCACCAGTTTATTATTTTATAAACGTCACTATTTTTGTGGACCTTGTGGATATTCTGTTTGTTCTTTATTGCTAGAGTCCAAGTTTCCAAGTCAGACCTAAAGCCAGTCCTTGAATGGTAGCGGTATGTGGTCTTGGATTGTTGTTTGGTCTTCAGAAGGTAAAAATAACTTTGATCAAATGGCCCAAACAAACCACACCAGGTTAAAATAAAACAGACTTAATGCTGACGTGTGAAAGTGGTAAACACAAAGTACAGCTAATGGGAATATAGATTAGCAGTTATTTGGTCAAAACACGAACCTATTGGATACATTTTAAATATGGACCTGATGGTTAACTAGAAGTCAGGTGATCACAGGCCAATACAAATCAATTTTCATCGTGTGACCTTTCCTTGTGCAATTTATTTCCAATACGCTTATGTATTTTTAGTTGCTAAAAAGTTCTGTTAGATATTGAACAAGAGAGAGTAAATGAAATATTGGATATTAGGACATGCCTGAAATATGTGGTACTGGTGGCAGACCGTTTGAATACCATCCTTTAATAGAAACTCTATATATTATTATATAACTGATCCTTTGATCTTTCTTTGGAACGTCCTTGAGTCTCAACCTGCTCCAGGGACATCATTCGAGTGAGACCCTGCACTCTGACCCCACTTCATTTCTTTCCTCCGGTGTTCATTTCCATAGAGCATTGAATGAATTAGTATTGGCTCGAACATCACTGATTGCCCACAGAATCCCTTCCAACTATCTCCTACCCTGCACACCTTTTGTACCATCATCTTATTTGCATTTTTAATACTTTCATTTACACGTTCAGGTTTGTCAGTAGTCTATGAATAATTAGGTAATTTTCAGATTTCCTGACTTCTATTTCAAGCCTAGAGAAGGAGCAGATGCTGCTTACCAATTTATGTATGCAAGGTAGATTAACTTTGGCACCTTGCAAATCACCAAGTTTATTCATGAGTGAGGAGTCCACACAATCGATTAACGAGAATTGCTCTTAGTGCTTTCTGATTGTGATGTGTAAAAATGATTCGAACACTTTGAGTATTTTTCACATCTGTCCTCCTCCACAGTTTCTCCAGACAATGTTTACGCTCACACATCCGATAACTCTGCTTTCATGACATACCCGAGCTATAACTAAATAAAAACCTGGCAGCGCAGGCTTAGGAGGACTCAGGCATAATCCTGCTATTAGCCGAGACAGGATTCCAATCAGAACAACAACTATTTCCCTCGCTCTTCCTCTCTTTCAGGAGAAAAACACGGGATTAAGATGTGACAAGCAACCTACCACATATGGGATCAATGCAAACACAATCCCGGTTTGAAAAGCAGGTGTCAGTGACTCCATGAATACACAAGCAAGTCAAATAACAGGTAAACACATATCTTTTTTTTTTTTTAGCACATTTTCTAACACATGTGTAACTATTCAAAATAATGTCTCATGTAATATTATAATCGTGTAGTGCAGTGGAAGACAATGAGGATGCTCCGTGTGTACCATTGTCTTGGAGGTGGAGGAGGCTCAAGGTGTTATAATTGTTTTTCTTTTTAAATTTTTTTTTAATATATATATATATATATAGCACCAAATTGCAACTAATCTATATCTACTGTCACCCCTCCCCCACTCAGGGAGCACCCCCCCCCCCAAAGCAGTAAACCTAGGGGGAAACATTGAGGTTTTACAAAATGTGTCTTCATAATGCAAGTACTACAAAGTGCAGAACACTTTGCTTTCTAACACAAGTTACTTTTCATGCATATTTATGAATGTAATGTCCGGGTTGGAATAGGCCCTGATTCTGGAGGAACCCAAAATGCTAACATCAGCTATGCATTTTTACCACAGTCATCATCTTAAATGAGCGTGTTAGCAATGTGACACAGTTACAGCGCTAAAGTTACAGGAGGTTAATTATTCAGTGCTTACCTTAATGTGAAGAATCCTTTTTACATTGATCACAACTTATGATTGTTTTCAACAGCAAGACTTTCAGTGACAATGTTTTCTGTTGTATTCTTGACAAAAACATTAGACCATTGCTGCTCACTCATCTAAAGTCATTCTTACAATAATATCAGCCAAATATCTGAGGCCAAAATAATTATTAATTAAACCCAGATTCAAACAGACTTTTAAACCAAATGTGCAAATCTCCTCCTACTCCTCTTGCTAACAAGTACATCCAAGACACTGTAGTTATATTTGGTCCCTTGGAGTGTGAAATGCTTTTTATGTCTTTCCCTGCATTACCTTTTTGCCAAACCAAAGCCTAGATGAGGGCTGCAGCTATTTATGGCCACGTAAACCGAGGCAGTTTTCACCACCCACCAATTAGTGGTTTTGTTTGTGCTCTCACTGTGACCTTTGGCGTGTAATTGATTTGATACGATGTTTTCTTTTTTTCAAGTGGCTGAAGGGAAAGCGTAATGATTGCGATACAGACCTAACCACACACAGGCCGAAAACACAAACATGCATGTGCTTGTTGTTTACTGCACACACATTTGCACACAGATAGACAAACACATCCACTCTTACACATACATACAATCAGTGGCGTTTTCTCCTGGAAGCCAACGCCCCACTTCATTTACTTTGGGTTATTTTTCTCTGCTGTTTGTTAGTGCCTTTTTCCCTTTCCTTTTGCATGTGTGCTGTCTCACTGTCACACCTGTTCCAGATTGTTCTTATAAATTACAATATACATTTTATTTTCTAAATGTAATTCATTCTTAAATCATGAGTGTTTTTTCATTTGTATTTTTTAAATCCAAACACTCTAAACAAGCAAGGTACGCATGGTAAATACCAAAAATAGGGACACCATGGTTAAAAAACAAGTACCGTACTTTCCGGACTATAAGCCGCTACTTTTTCCCCACG
>CALSBZ010004052.1:344998-360134 GCA_943591055.1 Gobionotothen gibberifrons
ACTCCAAGGTGATTGTGAATGTGTGTGAAAGAAAGTAAAAAGCCGTGAGTGTGTGCACTGAGAGTGAGGGTGTGTTTTGTAGCAATTGGCAACTCCTGTGCATGAAAAATGAAGCCAATAAAGCATTCTTTCAAATGGCCAGAAGTGGGCGACCTGCAAAAAGCTCAATTGTATGGAAGTCTATGACAAAATGACCTTACTACTCCCTTTGTTAATTCCAAACATTTTGCTTATCAGTTTTTTTTTTTATTACCTTTTTCAAGTATTTGTCAATACAGCATGATTTTTATATTGTGAATTTGTGTTATTTTTAAGAATAAAATACACAATAAAGCACAGTCTTTTTTCGGGCATGGCTACTATATGATTGACAGGCTACTATTGAAGCATTGTCTGGTTTTGGTGCTGTCCTTGTTTTCGTCTTACAGCTTTTACCAACCCTTTTACAATGTATTTTTAGGTATCCAAAGTGAATTGTACCTTTCATGTAAGTTAACTGTAGCATTTTGTAACCTTAAAGGTGGGGTAGGTAAGTTTGAGAAACCGGCTCGAGATACACTTTTTGTTATATTCCATGGAATGCTCTTAACATCCCGATAGCAATGAATATCTGAAAGTGCTTTGACAAAAAATCCATTAAAAAACGTCACCTGTGGAAGCCGTGGCGCTGTAAAAAGCACGACCAATCATCTGAGCCGGCCCGGCTAAAATAACTGGATGGCCTACCTGCCTGTCAGCCTTCCATCTGTGCACTAACTTATCTTGTGCCCTCATTGGTCATGTGCGCGTTCGTGTGTGTTGGAGGAGGGGCTCTGCAAGGAAGTGGCAGATTTCTTCCGGCTGTGTATTTTCTAATTCTAGCGCACTCGAGTCGGTTTCTCCAAAATTACCTACCCCACCTTTAAGATGTATTTCTCAGCGACTGGTTGTATTTAGCTCCATCTTCTTTTGTCCCTCAGAGGCATTGCAACTGTAATCCATAAACCACTGGCTGAAGAAGTCACAGTGATACCTCCACTTCTTATTGTACAAGGGCTTTGAGGTACTTTGCCATCGTTCAAGGTGAGGCATGGTCTTTCTAACAGCGTATACATTTCTTCAGGAGTGAAATATCCATTGTTGTAAATGCTTTTTTATTGACCTTGAGGGTTATTACCAATTGTGCCACAACTCCTTGTTTCCTAATGACAGCTTAGTCTATTGCAAAAAGCGCCGAGCTGTCCTGATATTACCATCACACCTATCGGCTGTCAGAGCTATTGATGTGTCCGTTGAATGGGTTGCACTCATCCATTGTGCATGTGTGTAGGTGATGGAGATTGGGTGGTGTGTAGTTGTCTTCTTTTCTTATTGTGTGTAGACTAGATGTTTATTATCACTGCATTCTTGGCTTAAAGGCAGTTCAGTATCTTAGGTGCAACAAGGTGACACGATGAGTAAGGCCCAATCCCAAACCACTCCCTCGACCCTACCCCTCCGTGACGGAGTGAACTCCGTCTGTAGCCACACTCGCAGCTCAACGAGGCTCCCTCCTGTCAGATGGAGGGAGTAAATACAGCAGCAAGCTTTGGGACGGCCTCCCCTCTCTCCGGCAGAAACAGGAAATGCCGTAACTGTATGTAACAACGGTTTCAAATCAGCATCTCTTAGACAAAAAGTTTAAATTATTAACTCAAATAAAACTCCAAACATCTTTCATTGTGTTTCAAAGCTCTTTTAGTTTTAAACCTGATGTTTGTAAGCTTCTTAGTTTTTGCAATAGTCTATAAATATACACAACTTTATAATAAAATGCACACATTTACCTTTTTCTAAACACAGGTATGATCCTAAGTTAAAATCATATGAGGTTATCATGAGGTTGTTAACATCGCAGTTTATCAGTGGATGTTTGTTGGAACTACTTGTTAACAGCTTGTTTCCTGACGGACACACACAGCGTGACTCCGGTCAGGTAGAGACCGGTCTCAAGTCAACACCGCTGCAGACTCGCTGTTTGAGGGCTTGATAGCCCACTCCCCCTCCACACCGCTCCACACTCGTTGCTTTGGAACAGCCCTCAATATGGCGGACCCTCCGTGTGAACGTGCAAACGGAGGGGTAGGGTGTAGGGGGCGGTTTGGGAATGGGCCTTAGACTGAAGCAGCGCTAAAGCTACAGAAGGTGTAGTAACCAACATTTAAGCTATTTCTTCTATCAAAATGTCATAATTAACTCTCAATACAGCAACAACTGACAGCCATTAATATGATTGCAATGCCAATATGATTCCTAAATACATAATACAAATCGTAATTGAAGGACAGCATTGCTTAAACCTCTCCAGTTAATGGCTATTACATGATACAAACCAAGCTGGAAATGAATGTGAGGCAATCATGTTTGGCAATGGGCCTAACAACATCCGTGACAATAAAGCGCCTGATAATCCACGGGCTCTCAATAATCATTAGACATGATATTAAATATATATATATATATATATATATATTAAATGCTGATATGGATTTTCCTGTCGATTTCATTCTCAATTTGTCCAGCCAAATGGAAACGGCAAAGCAGGAAATTGAAAGACGCACTTTTCACATATGCCAGCGACATTCACAGTTTCATATAAAACATTAACCAGAGCTGCGCTAGGACTTTTGTTCTTGATGGTAATGTCAGCAGGTTTCCCCCCCCTTCTGTGGGACGGAGACGCCTTTGAAAGCTTTGACGCTGACAGCTGGGGTCTTACAGGGAAATCAACCAGAAGCAGCCAAAGGTGGACTCAATCCTTCTTTTCAGGATTTGTGACAGTTTCTCTCCTTTGATTTCAGAGGATGGAGAAAACTGGACCTTTACTTTATTCCATCTGTTTGTCAGGGACATTAATCAACAGATGTTTCAGGTCAGCTTTAAAAAAAATCACCATTTACTAATGTTGAAAGTAGGGATGTCCCGATCACCTTTTTTTGCTCCCGATCCGATTCCGATCATTTGATTTTGAAAATTTGCCGATACCGATTTTTCCCGATCCGATCTTCATGCAATGCATTAAGAGAAAAAAAAGGAAAAAAGCATTCAAGTTGTCCCTTAAGGTTATTTTTTTATTTAAATGACAGTACCCAACTACCCATTCTATCCAACATGGATATAGCTTCTTTTTTTCACAGCAGCATTGGATCAGTTCAGTTGTGCAGCAATAAAGCTTATCAGTACTCATTAGCTTACTGCTACTATTAGACACTGCGCCCACTCTGTTGCCAGATTTGAGAGAAATAAGCAACCAGGTCTATGAAAACAATATACAAAAACACATACATGATGTTGTGTAATTTGAAACCAAAACTAAGGCCTCAGGATGACTTTAAGACGTGAACATGGTCATTTTTGTTTTGTAACATTAAATAAAATAATTTAAAAAAAGTATTAAAAAAAAAAGAAATTCCGATCCCCGATTTTTTCACCCGATTCCGAATCGGGACATATCTAGTTGAAAGCTTTGGTTAAAGTTGTCTCATTAGCAGTATACCATCTTTTTCAGAGATCACAAGCAATGTCACAAGTTATTCGAAATAAAAAGCATATTATATTTATACATTACATGCATTTTCTGGCAATAAATCTATACGTTTTCATCTCTAATTTCAACACTAATCTTAAATCATGAATAAAATAACATATATTCTGAACTAATCTTAAAAAGTGGGATGGCTGTGGCTCAGTGGGTAGTGCGCTGAACTTCGAATCAGGGGGTAGCAAGTTCAACTCCCACTGCAGTCAGCATGTCATTGTGTCCCTGGGTAAACGTAATGTAATGTGAACAAATAGCACATTTTTTGATAGACTAAAAGCATGATAAAAAGCCTAAAACACCTGCAAAATTCATAACAGTGCAAGTGTGAAGTTAGTTTAAAAAAACATGTGACTATACACTTTTTAAAACTTGTAAACTGAAACTGTAAATATGTGAGAAATTCACATTCAATGTGTGATCGCCAAATGCCAAATGTATTCTGTATTATACATGGGATGAGACTCACAGCCACAGCCAGACTGAAAGCTGTATGTGTTTAGAATGCCCCCGACTTAAGGGATTTAAGTCAAGGAATTCCCCCAGGTAATCAACAGTCAATGAAAATGTCTCTTCTGCCTCCCTAAACCCCAAATCCAATACAGAGATGGTCTCCGTCTTCCCAAAAATAGACCTTTAGAGACACAATAATGCAGGCCGAAATACTTCTAAAAAGCAACCCATATATTCTCACACACACGCACACAGACATGTCTTTACCAAAATGCTCGCTCTCTGTCAGCAGTGGGCTAGAGTCCAGCTGAGCGGCGCCCTGGAAATTGCCGGTGATTACAGCAGTCTCGCAAAATTCAGTGGAGGAGAGAGGGAAAGGAAGAAAGAGGAGGAGACAGAAAGGCAAGGCAATCAATAAAATGTGAGCGGTGTCGAAGGAACACACTTTTTCTAACCATTTCTCCTCGTCCGCGGGGGTTTGTGTTTTGACCAGGCAGGGCTGTGCATGGGCAGAATCAAAGGTATTTGTTGATGGATGAGATTTCTGAAGGGGCTTTTTATGTTTTCCGCCTGAGATTATTCCTGAAAGGAAAGATGAAGGGGAATCCGATCAATAACCATTTAAGAGCCCATTTCTCTCCTCCCAAATGAATGAATCCCTGAAGAGAAGGATTGTTCAGGCGGTGTTGTGTGCATCCTGAATGCTTGCTTAGATATTAGGCTAACAGTCTTATACAAGCCAGCTCAGATTGCCCTTCATTTTAAGAAATACACCTTGTCTCCTTCTTTGCAAAGTGTATATTTGAAATAGCTTTGACTGTGACATTGGTTGAAATCAATATTTGTCAGAACTTATTAGCAATATTAGCAAATGAGCTAAATCAGGAAAATGCTAGCCTCACTTGGTTTGGTAACAACTTAAGCAAACAAGTTTTAACATGTTAATTGTTGAGTTTATAAACGTTGCCAGGCAGATATATTTGACCTTTGGACAACACCTCCTTAAGCTAAGCTAACTAGCTGCTGTCTCTGTGATGTAATTTAAAATGGAAACTATCAATCTTCTCTTGTAACTCACAATAAATGATCTAACCCCCAAGTTTCAACAGAGAAATACGACATTCTGCTACAACCCCCCCCCCAGCTCTGTGTAAAAAGCACTGAGGCTGTGCAAGGCAAGACGGCAGATGATTTGAAATATTGAAATGCAGACGTTTTTATTCAAAGTCAAATTTTCATTTCAATTTCCACCTTTGCCAAGACATGTGGAGCACAGCAGACGCCTGAAGGAATCTCCCTCTCATTCTGTTTCCCCCACACTCCCTCTCTATCTCTTGATCTCGTACCAACTGCACACTTTCAGATGGTTAGTATAAAAAAAAGCGCCTCGTAAAAAAGCACAAATGGAAGAAAGAGGGAACTCCGTAAGCACAGAGGCTCGCCTCCAAGCGCTGTCACAACATGAAGGGGGATTTGGCAAATCACAGCTTGGATGACACTTTGTCATTTTTGCTAAGGCAAGAAAAAGGAAGGCAAAAACCAAAAAATCAAAGGCCATCATTTCATATTTTTCGCTGGGTCTTTATTTTTCTGTACTCTGCACTTTTTTCTGCTCTCTCTGTCTTTTTGTCCTTGTCGCTCTGATTCTTTATCTGTCATTTTTTATCTTTCGTTCCCTTCTCTTTGTCCTAATCCTCTGTTGTGTGTAGTCATGAGGGTAAGTGTCCACTGTCCCCCCCCCCACACTTTCCCCTGTCCTTGCTTTTGTTCTCTGTTTTCCCTATTTGCGCCAGTAGCGGAGATAGACTCATATGTGGTGGTTAAAAACTGTGTGTGTGTGTGTGTGTGTGTGTGTGTGTGTGTGTGTGTGTGTGTTCCCTGCAGTCCAGGCCCTGAGGCAGAGCTGTCTAACTGGGTATTGATCCGACACACACACACACACACACACACACACACACACACACACACACACGGACATGAAACGCACACACGGTGAGCCATGCTTTGCAGAAGGGAGGTTGGCTGACCTGAGAACAGATCAGACACTGATTCAGCCTCCTTCTGAGATGAACATGCCTTTGATTTTTCCACACTGTGTAAATGTGTGTGTCCACTCTGATGTGTGTTACAGGGACACAGAGGGATAATGATGGCTGTTGGCTTTTTATCCCAGAAATGTGTGAAGGTGTGTGTGCTCAAACAAACTGAATACACAGTATATGGACATGGATATCAATTCACTGACCTTTCTGCTTCAGAACAATATTGGACAGAGCACTAGCCAACTAGCTGCTAACTACATGGTCGATAAACCGCCCTAATATGATGTTTTAAAAAAAAGGAAATCGAGAAGGGGCGAAAACAATTTATCCATTCAACGCAACATTTTGTAATTATTATGCAAAGGTACAATAGGGAAATGGTTTCTCACTATGCCGATCTACCTTAATGATGATTATCATTAATGTAAAATTAATATTACCTCTTCCACTCACAATTTTAACGCAACAATAAAACAATTAAATTAAGTAAAATGTGTTTTTTACAGTGCATTATGTGAGCTCATAATGACATATTTTCCATTTTGAGCGCACTAAATTTGATTTTATGCCATACTTAGTACTATGAATGCAATGTTAGTATCCTCAGGAGCGCAGAGTTAACCAATACAGTACAGGGCAGACCAAAGCATTTTCTGACATTTGTAAATAATATAAATAATGACGGCTGAATTCCATTGAGCTGCTTTGATTTTAGTTTCCTGGTGTCATGCATGTACTCTCACTGGGAAGGTTGAATAGAACAGAGCCATCGTTGATGTTATTAGTAACACCTGTCAAATGTCAGCTGTGAATAAGGTAATAATGTATACTATAGCCAGATTTAGGCAAAAATAATACCTGGTTGAATATTGTGGATATGGTAAAAAAACAGACACATCTATGCAGTATGGCTGGGATTGGGCTGCAATTATGCAACCTGATAAACATACCTTGATATTATGGAGCTCAGTGGGAATAATTGTTGTGTGAGCAAACATATCTCCTGATCTCAATATAACAAGGCTTGACACAGTAACATTTCTGTGACTAAAAGAAAATATATATTTATCGAAAAGTGTTTCAAAGTACTTATTTTGTGATTTAGCATGTTGATAATGGTAGAATATCTTCTATCTAAACACACAGCTAATGATGTTGTCTCCACCATTTGCTAAATCTCTGCTTACTGTGTCTTCCTTCCTTTTCCCCCCTTCCTTCGGGCTGCGTTGACCTTGGACAACAATCCTCACCACAGACTCTTTCCGCTCCGCTTGCAAAGCCATGATAAACAATCCTCAAATGCTAATTATGCAGTGACAACAGTGTTCCATAAATCAGTGACCGGCTAATGAATTCCCACAGATTCTGAATGTGTGTGAAAGAGAGAGTGGGGTGGTAGAAATGGAAGAAGTGCTCTTGTTTTTGCTTAAGTTCCCTTCTCTTTTTTTCATTTTTGGTGCTGCTCCCATAGCAGGGAATAAATGAGCGATCATTGCACGGACAGTGTGTAATGATTAGTATCTGGAAACAAGACAATTAACAAGCAGCACGCTTGGAGATACAGTCCATAAATAGAGAACATTAAACAATGAATGAATTGTATCTGGGTTGCTACAATTCAGATAATGTGTTCAATATTTAATGTTTAACAGCATCCGTGAGAATGAACATCTCAATGAATATTTACTTAAACCTCAACAAAAGTTCTTCAAAATTAACACATGCTGTAAAGTAGGCTAATATTAGTATGATAATTGACTTTTTTGAACTGACCATAAAGAAGGATGGATTGTATAACAAGACCAAGACGTCACATCGTTGCTAGCCTTGTTCTATACTTTGAGCTAAAGTATAGGTGTGTGTTCCAAGATGGCAGCACGTTGATTTGTCTCTGTTAGTATTTATCTCATTCTCGTTTTTTGGCATTGACTACCTCTTGTGCATACTGACTTTTTATAAATTTTACTTAGCTTTTTAGACACGTTTCTTTAATTGGTCTGCTGCGCTTTTAAAACGTTTTTGGGCTGTTTTGCGTCGTTTTGTGCCGGTGCCTCGCTGTGACTGGATTGCTTGCTCTCTGCCTGAGCTGTCGCTCTTTCGGACTCTGGATTGCTGTCTGTCCGGCCGTGCTTATCGACCTGAGCTGCTGATCTGGAATTAGGTGTGTTGCAGGACAATGTTGCAGAAAGAAAACACACAACATCCTTAACCCTATGGATTCAGATCAAAGCACAGTACTGTGACTGCCAGTCTGAAAGTCTTAGATGATATTAAGGCTGCTTTTGATACAAAATATGTTTGTGTTGCATTGTTTATTGACTTAGCCAAAGCATTTGACACTGTAGATCACCACATTCTGTCTAATGTTATGTTGATGTCTCGTTTAGGTCGTACTCAAAGTGTCAGGTTGGGTAGTACTGTCTCTGACCCTGTCACCTTGGAGAAGGGAGTTCCACAGGGCTCTATTTTGGGGCCCTTGCTCTTTTTATTATATGTAAACAATATTTGTAATCAGATGCAATTTTCTACCTTTCATATGTATGCTGATGACACTATTGTATACTCATGTGCTCCTTCTCTGGATATGGCCATTTCCAATTGAAAAACTGATGTTATCACGCTGCAGCATGCGCTTCTTGATTTCTAAACTGCTATTGAACAGTAAGAAAACCAGAGCAATGCTTTTTTCTCCCAAGTCAGCGTCCTCTTGCCTCTCCATTGACACCCTTGATGGTGTCTCTGTTGAGTTTGTTGATACATACAAATATCTGGGCTTGTGGTTGGACAGAAATCTAAACTTTAAACATCACATTGAAGTTCTAACAAAGAAATTAAAATTCACTCTTGGCTTCCTTTACAGACTTAAATGTTGTTTTTCAATTTCTTCCCGTAAAAGGTTGGTCTCTGGCTTATTCCTGTCCCAGCTGGACTACGGTGATGCAATCTATGGATTTGCCTGTCCCACTGTTTTGGCCAAACTTGACCCACTCTACCATGCTGCACTGCGATATATATCAAATGCACCCTATAGGACTCATCATTGCAAACTGTATACCCTAACTGGATGGTCCTCACTCACTATGCGTAGGATGCAGCATTGTTTTTTTATTAATGTATAAAGCCATTTTAGGTAAGCTTCCACTGTACATATGTGCCAGATTTGTTCCGGTTTGTGACTCTTACAACCTCAGATCCAGTGCCTGGATACGGTTCCAGGTTCCTGCCGTGCGGACTGAGGCTGGAAAAAGGAGTATTTTTTATGATGGTCCTTGGTCTTGGAATGACCTTCAATCAAGCCTCAAACTGACTGCACTTGTCCCAATAGCCTCTTTTAAATTGAAGTTGTCTGAGGTCCTTACCACCAGCTGCTCTTGCAGTAATAACTAGTGCACATTTCTTACTGTCCCAAATGTGCACAATGTAGTGACTGCTTTTTCGTCTTTTGTTTTCTTAGTTGTGTTCTCTGTTTATCTGGTTGAATAAAGGTTAAATAAAAATAAAAATGCTTAAGGCGACATGCTAATGCTAACATGCTAACACCCTGATTCCTGAACAGGTTTAATTTGTACGATAATCACCATCATAACCGAGCATTTAGCATGATAGCAATCGCCCATTAGCACTCATGAACTGAGAATAAAAGAAATGTCATTGGTTTATGTAGCAACCATTACAGTTTTTTAATCTTCTAACCCCCTGATATGCTAAATGTTTTTGGGAAAATTAAATCCAATATGGGGACATGCCACCTCACATTTTCATTATACTTTCCAGTGCATAAACAGTTTGGGTTGATGCATATTGCAGCGTGCAAGGGGGTTAGATGGTATTGTCTATCTATGCTAATAGTAGCGGGACCATATAAATAGAGCCGTTAAAGTGCAAAGGCTGTCTCATACAATGATTTATTCAGATTTGTTACGAGCACATACACAGTGGCCATGTGGGTACTTCCAGGACAGAGCTGACATGCGACTAGCCTCTCTTTTTGCTGCCTTTGTAGAGCAATAAGACATACTGTACTTATTTGCTTTCATCCTACAGTGAGCAGGAGCTTCAGGACACTATTAATAAAATAGTGCCCTGTTGTAAGTCAGACTTTGCATTGCTGAAAAGCCTCACAAAGGGCATTTTCAATTATTTGGCTGTCCACAACAATTACTTCCAGGTCGCACATCCCTGTCTTCTATGAATACGCTACAATCCAGTGACATTTCCGCAAATGTCATTGATTGGATGCCACCAATATTCATGAACCACCACCCATTTTCATTTTTAAATCATTAATAAAAGGGACTCTACATACATTGCTGCCCAAGATTCTCAGCTGTCTTGTCTTTATCTCCTCTGCTTGTGTCGTTCTGGAATTTACTTCTAAGCTGTCCCCATTCTGCGACTACTCACTTAATTCACCATCTTTTTTTCGCTCTCTGACCAACAACCTTGCCAATCTCTGTCCTTCTCTCTTTTTCTCTTCCTTCCTTTCCGTCTCTAGACATGAGTGAAGAGGCCCGCTGAGATAAAACACAATGTCAGAGCATGCCTCAGCTCTCACCGCTGAGTGGGAAAATTGACTGGGATTGTCTGTGGCAGTCCCCATTCGCAGCAGTCTGTGGCCCGTGATGCTTAAAGTGCTGCGCTAATTAGTTTTCTCTCTGTCCTTCCCTCCATCCCAACACACACTTCTCTCACACACACACCAGAGTAGTCTCCCTCTTTCTTTTGTGCTGCCTTTGCTGTAGCCTATCTATTATGTAACAGCTTATGGAAAGTGCGGATGCACCTTCTCTGGGGTTTTCTGTGTGTGGCTTGTCACACAAGCAATGTCTCTTTCTATATTTGCCTAAGCAGCACATGAAGCAGAAGTGGGGGCAGAGGCCAGCGCAGCAGAACGACACAACGAGATAGCACATGACAGCGCACAGCACTTGTTGCAGGAGGACTTAAAGCCAGCTCCTATTGGTTCTTATTTGGCGACCCAGACTGTGGTTCAGTTGTATGGTGATTAAGACTTCTTTTATTTTTTCTCCACTTACAAATACATTGTAGGCTCAGCTTAGCTATACTGATTTCAATGTAAAACAGTATACATTTTATGTAGCATCACAAACCTCGCAAAAATGTGTGCAACAACATTAAAACCTACAAGAGTGTGCACATGCTCAACAATGTAAATCCAAAGTGGATCCTTCTAAAACTGTTAAATGGGCATTCATATTATAAAATATAAAATTGGCATGTATCTCTCTATAACATATTGTGATAACATTCTTGGCCATACAGTATGGTCCAGTCCTAATGGTATTGGTATTTTGATATCTGGGGAAATTATGTAATTTGAGGACAAACACCACATCTCATTCTCATCCAATCCATCCACCCCCATGGCACCAAAGCTCCCTTCCTTCTCATTACAAGAACCACATGTGGGAATACGACTTGCTGGGATCCTCACCATGACATTTTCCCATTTGCAAACACTAACAATTCACAATAATAGTAAGCATCGGGGCTCACTAGTTCAGTTGTTTTAGCAGCATTGTTAGCATATAGACGATACAACTTGAGCTTCAGCCTCAGCTTTGCGTGTTGGAGCTTGCTGTCACGTGCAGTGTGCCGTGCATTCAAGCAGAGATGCTAGTGGCTACAGTAGCTGTTGAAAAATTCAGGACTGTTAATAAATGTATGGCATCTGTTTCAGATTGTATGAATATGGTTTGCCATTTTGCTGGACTGCAGTGACCAAAAGTAATCCGTAAAGCCGTGGCAGCTCAGCAGGTCAGGCTGTACTCTGAATAGTGAATGAACGTTGACAACCATATTTGCTGTCTATATGAGAAGATTGCAACCATTTTGTACATTAAATATATAGCCTTAAATTTGTCTTATTAGTTTAGAGTGACTGGAGATGTGTAAAAAACAGGTCAAGCTCTGTATGGTAGTGTTAATTTCATAAAAGATAATCATTTTGGTATATTTGTACAAAGCAAACTAGTCTGAGGTTAACTTGATAAATTGCATGAAAACCAGGAATTGTACCGACCCTTTCAGAAGAAAAATAAGTCATAAACAACTAAATAGCATTTTTTTAAAGGACACATAATGCCACCTGAAATGCAGGACCGTGTGTTTTTGGGATGCCTGGACGGTCACATGGTTACACCAACATTTAAAGACATCAAAACTTTCCTTTTTTTGCATCAAGTTCAGCTAAAATTACCTTTTGACCTACGAGTTTCTGCTGTTCAACAAATAGCAAATGGTTGGACAGTGCTGACCTTTGATGGAACGGAGAGCTGGAGAGAGTACACCATGCTCTTTTGTTGTGCACCATTCATATTTATTTAACCTCCTCTCTCTGAGAATAAGCTGCTACCAAGAAGAGGAATGCTTTTCAGACAGTAACAAAATCAAAGTCGAAAGCACAAATAGGAATTGAACAAACAGTGGTAACTCATTGCTCCTTGAACGAGCCAACACGCTTTTAGCTCGATCATTCATAACTGCTAACTCAAGTTCTCAAAAATGGGGCGAAGCCTGCGAGCTAGTTCAGGCAGTCAACTCGAGCACTTATGCTGCATTCATACATAACGCCCCTTGCCACTCTACAACCAACCAAACAGAGTCTCCTTAATATGCCACTCTATTTAACCTGCCAGATCTCTCTCCATGCATTGCTTGCTGCAGCTACTCTACGTCGCTGCTGCTTGCCCGCCCCAGCTTCCGCCCCAGCTTCCACCCCAGCTTCCAGCTTCCACCCCAGCTTCCACCAGTAGGCTCGGGGGTTAGTTATTTAATCATCACTCATCGTGCTATGTATATCTATGGAGTGATGATGCCCGAGCCTAGTCGCCACACTCAACTATATGCTGCTTCTATTAAACATGTTAAAGAGTTGTCTGACTGAACTGCTAATTGTCCACAAGCAAGCTCTTTGCTTGTTAGCTGGAACAAGATTTGTTGAATTAATAATCGTGAGAACCAAATACCAGAGGGAGGAAGCAACCAGTAGGCTACAGAGAAAGTAGAGACTTGTTTTAGCATGTTCCTGGCTGGCTAACATGTTAGCATTTAGCTTGAAAGCTACAGTAGTTTACCAACAAACTCTGCGAAATGCGTATGTGGTTCTTGAAGTTTAGGAACTACGAACAAACACTTTGGATTAAAATCCTTGTAGCCTACAGTATTACAAATGTACAATGTGGGAATATAAATGATAGTAACAACGTTTTAATAATTGTTAATGTAGCTTTAGTGACATGTAGCCTGGAAACGCAACAACACATGTACGCTTCAAACTGAGTTGTTACATAACCTTTCGTAAAATCAAAATCAATTTAAGGGAACAAATTATTTTATGAAAATATAATAACAGCCAGTGAGGAGGTGACAGAATGTAACATTACTCACTCTTAACCCCTGTTCAAACGCTGGCCTGTCCTCTGAAAGCATTTCCCTCCTGTAATCACAACCAAACCTCCTAAGAGCAAGCTGACACATTTTCCTAACACCCCCCGCCTCCCTCCCTCTTTTCTTTTTCTTTTTTTTGCTGCACACACACTTGCCGCTGCGTCAAAGCACTCTGCGTGAACAGGCAGATTGCTGTGAGAGCTAATGAATTGTGCTGTCAGGGAAGAAACAGATTTATTTACATCTAGAAACGGAAATCTCTTCCAGCCAATCCTGGAGAGCTGAGCTGGTGGGGCTTTACGCTATAGGGCTGCTAATGGATGAGGAGCACAGAAAGTGAGGAAGAAAAACAAACAAACAGGAGGAAATATCCAGGAAACAGCATGGGCTCGGACGGCGTGCTGGTACGCAGCAACACTAGAAATTGGAGAGAGAATAAAATAGCCAGAGGGCGGTGAGAAGTAACTTGAAGGGTATTAGTTGGAAATCCACTTTAAGAGGTGTCGCGCTGGAGAAACACACACTTCCATGCACACAGAGAAATGGCTTTGGAGGAAGGTAGGCATTTGTGGCCTATGTAATGGTGTTGAAGGAGGAAAAATTGCACGAAAACACACACTACTAAGGGTACATCTTATTTTAACAACAACATATATAGAATAATTAATGGCCTTTGATGAAAAAAGAGAGTAATGACGCAAATGATGGGCAGACAGGCGGCTGTGACCTGGAGTGTGTGTGCAGCTGGCATCATCATCAGTTGGCCATGCTCAGATCTGTCACAAGGGTTTATGTCATGCAAACTATAACACACCACGCATTCAAGCAGAAAAAAAAAAACAGAGAGACAACCAAGAGACCATAAGAGAAAACAGGTATCCAGGGATAATCTGTTTATCATCTTTCTCCCTGGAAATCTCAATCCATCTTTTGATCTGTTTCATACATCCCCATTTCTCTCCCTCCATGTCTTTGTCATGTGCAGTGCTGTGTATGTCGTGAGAGAAACAGTGTGTGATGTTGCAGTGTACATTATGGTATTGTGTGATGTCCCCGCTCTGTACTGAAACAGACAGTGTACACACTTTTCAAATGTTTTGCTAAATCTGGGGAAGGTGCAGCTCACTGCTAATCACAGTGCGATGTAGCGTGGTGTAAAATTAAACCCTCGCAACACAGTGAGGAAAGTGTTGGAGAGGGCAGGAAAGGACGAGCCTCGGGCTGGTGTGTGTGTGTGTGTGTGTGTGTGTGTGTGTGTGTGTGTGTGTGTGTGTGTGTGTGTGTGTGTGTGTGTGTGTGTGTCTGTGTGTGTGTGGTCGGTCTTGGATGTTATCAGTCATGTCGGCTGCTGCCCACAGATGAGGTCATTAGGCCCTTTAGCAAGGCAGATTTTTTCCCTCCTGTCCGTTTCTGTTAATACATCTCCTTGGATGCTTGCATGTTGCGGTCAGTTGTGTGTCTGTGTGTGTGTAAGCATGCGACTTTGTGTATGCTGTTTGTATAAAGCGTGTTTAAATACCTGTTTACGTGTATCTGGGGAATCCCTCTCCCTGTGCATGTAGATGTGTGTGCACTGTATGAGCCGTGTGTGTTCGTGAGGCGAGGACTTTTGTCTGCTTGCATTTCGGTGAAGCAGCCTGGGGATTCAGTGCAGCCGATTCTGTCTCAACATGAT
>CALSBZ010004052.1:366299-377661 GCA_943591055.1 Gobionotothen gibberifrons
GTGTGTGTGTGTGTGTGTGTGTGTGTGTGTGTGTGTGTGTGTGTGTGGCCCACTTCCCCTGCCAGCCACGCAAAAGGAATGAGCAATGAAAGTGGTGGCAAGGGATTTTCTAATTGACAAGCTGTCTAATTCATTCTGTCTTCATGTATATGCACACCGCCACCATCACCGACGCATACATCGAAAATTCAAACGCTAATTGCCCGAGACAGAATAGTGGAATTCAGTTATAATATCTTTAGAAAGCCTAATGAGTGTGGCCTTGTCATTGCCGGGCTCCAGTCTCTTTGTTCCCCTTTTTATGCACGGCATAGCATTCAGAAATAATGACACGCATACACACACGTGCGCACAAATGAATGGGAGCCAAATAATCTGGGTGCAGCGGAAGCAATTGGGATTCTTCTGTAGAGAGGTGTTTTGAAGCGCGAGAGAGGGAGAAAATAGGGCTAATTTGAATTGCCAGATTTGATTGGGTTCTATTGTGTGGTCTGGGTTGGCTAATGGGTGGAAGTCAAAGGAGAGGCAGGAGTTAGGAAGAGTGAGGAAGCGAAGGCGGAGGGGGAAAAGGAAGAAAAGCCTTGATGTGCAGAGCTTATTAGGGCAGGGCTGCTGAATTGGACTTGATCACTGGGGGTTCTTTAGAAAAGCCGATACATCAGCAGACGCTCTCACTGAAATACTGCCGTGTGACTCTCCTCCATATACAGAACAGAACAGAACACAAACACACAGAATGCGATGCGTATTCTCTGAGGGTATACTGTACACACACATACATTTATTACAGATAATAACACACAAATCATCTCAGTGTTCCCCAACAGATAATCCAATAGCCTTGATTTTATAGGGGAAACCATGCCTGTCGACTGTACTGAGGCAGAGTATATCTGCACAGCTTACTTGTTTGTCACAATATGTCACATCAACCGGCATATCATGGAATGTTTTGGTCTTAATCTGCTTTGGATGTTGCCATGGGAATATACTGTTAAAATGCCCTTCCATAGAAGAACTGCATGTTGTATTTGTAATACGTATAGAACAGGTAGAACTATAGCAATTCCTGATTGAATCCAGGTTAATTGATTAACATCTGCACACTCCACTTATAGGGAGTGTTTTCGATTACCAACACCCTTGTAAATTAGCTGCTTCATTTCATTTTAAGTGAGGCTTGCTTTGCACGACAGATGGATTCTCCCAATATCACCTTATCACGCAAGATCCATCTTGTCAGGCTTAAAGTGATGCTTTTGTGTCCTAATGACCAGTGTGCGTACCAATCAGTGTCCTGTGAGGAACTAATGGCAGCATGGGCATGAGTTAGGTGTTTGTGGAGCAACATGAAAAGGCAACCGTTGGCTTAAAAACAACAATGGCGGCTCCTAAAGAGCAAAAAACAAGTACAATACTTGAGTCTTGAACAAGAGTTTGATTGACGGGTAATTATTCCAATTATCTTCCAAGTAAGTGCCTGCTCTTTTCCAAACACTTCCAAACACTGGCAACAATTCAAGTGTTTACCTCTGCAAGAGATTCTTTGCTATTCTGAAGCACGCAAAATTAATTGTTTGACATTGTTTTTAACATTTGCATCTGAAGTTTATATTAGGTAATGCTTGAACTTACCAATCATGACTACGAGTCTGCAGAGCATGGCAGCAGCTATCTGAGGCTTGGAAGTGGCGCTGTACCATCTTAGTTTGGCGTGTTAGCATGCTAACATTGGCATTTAGCATTTACTACAAAGTACAGTGGGGCTAGAGGGGAGGCTTACAAAACCCACAGCAGACATTAGCAGCTGTTTTCACTGTGAAGTTTAAGCAGCATCACCTTGGTGACTGTGAAGCATGAATCAGCAGTTAGTTGACGGGGGAGCTTTCAACATGAATCCAAACAGTCTGAAGACAATGTGTTGTTAATGAGAAGGACATAAGTAGAAGATATCTTACTCCTCTCATTCTTTCTCATCCGCACCCTCACCCTTTTATGTTTTCAACAAAGCATCCTTTAATCACTTTGACTTTGAACACAAACCCCTAATGGCTCCCAGGGGTACGTTACGGCAGCCATCATTACAAATTCCTTCAGTCCAAAAATAGAAAGTGATTCAATATTAATAAGTACACTGTTGGTCTAAAAGCACGTGTGCAGTGATGAAAGCATGATGAAATGCTGCATCATGGGAAATATTCAAGACGATGGGAGAGGAAAGGGTTTTATAAACAGAACATGAAATTTGATGTGTAAGCCTGGCTAGTTGTTTCAGTACTACATGTAAGAACACATTAAATACCTTGACTAGCTTTTTGAAATATGCTAGGTTGTCATAAAATGCATTAATTACCATAGTCCTTCAAATTGTAATGAAGCTGCTAATTTGTTTAATGGTTTGGATTGTTTGTTTGTTTGTATATCATTTGTCTCTCAATTATGGAAAAACTCCTGTTCCAATTTGGATTATAACACTTGGAACAGTTGTGTAACAAAGACTTATGTTGGTGTGGTTGGAAACATCAAGTTCGTTAGGTGCTAAATGCTACACTATGTTTATGTTGTTTATGATCTTGTTTCAGAGCTTCTCTGGAGCTGGGTAGGACATCATATATGTCTACAAGGGAACTTTCTGACATAGAAGTTATCATTTTATCCATTGTTAATATAGAAAAATGAATGCTTAAACCAAATGAGTGTCTCTTTTCATAGTACAAATTCACATTCCTATACAATACTATAGAGAAAATCTACCCTAAAACAATTCTGTTTCAATAATTTTTCAGAAAGTTAAATCAACACCGATGCTCACGGGCAACTTAAGCCAGAAATCAGGACGTCAAGATGAACATTGATGACTTAATTTTGAGCAGCTCTGTTGGCATAAAAGAATTGACTAATCCTGTTTTTGTTCCAGCCATCACAAACACAATTGTGAATTAAAAACGTCTCCACATCCTGGAAAATCACAGTGTGTGCTATCATACTGTCTTAGGAGTTGTTCTGTTTCTTACTGTCATGCAGCAGCTCAAGGATGTGCCACTGGATGACATCATCGTTTCTCTGATGCACTAATCCGATAAAGGAAATCTGGGCTGCAAACATCAATCAGCTTCAGATAATAGGAGCTGGATGTTTAGTTTTTAGTAAATCAATCTTGATTCTATAAATACAATAAGATACAGGAGAGGAAACGATTGACATTTTTTTTGCTTTAAAAATAGTAACTCATTCTTCAAGCACATTTGGTTTTTAATTCAACCATTTTGTAAGAGTTGTTACTTATAGAATGTTGAAGAAACACCCACAAGTGCACACATTTTATATTTAGTCACCCTCGCTATTCCAGAGATTTCAGTCCCTTGATACAGCTGCCACACTACAGGGTGCTGCCTCTGACATGTGCCAATCCGGCGTGTTTACACTTATTAAATGCTTAAAGGCACTTCCTCCAGACGCAGTGCCCCCATCATGGCAACAGAAGACTATGATTAGATGGTCCTTGTTTGTTTGTGCTGCTGGAGCAAACACACAGTTCAGACGGAGAACAAAGCATTGCAGATAAATCGCTAATTATGCCTGTTTGTGAATTCTAGCAATGAGCTTTTGCCATTTAGCCATTATGTGAGACATGCATAGACTACTGAGATTTTCATGCATTTTTGTCATGGCAAATAAGATGTGTTCTGTAATAATAGATTTCTTTCTACTTGGTCATAATATTTTTCTGGTTGTTTAAAGGAATTACGAAGAGTGAACATCTGGTTAAAAACCTCGGCAAACAGAACATGTTTGGGGGAATCCATCACTTGGTGTTGGCCTACCTTGTTAGTGTTCCTGTTTAGCAGAATCCTCTGGAGAAATATTTCCACTGTGAGCCTCCAGGACGAGCTGTCATCATAAATATAGTCTGAGCAGGCCCCTGGGTTTAGTTAAACACACATTTCCCCCCCATATGATGCTCAGAGATTGTACAGTGTCATTCAGAACCCAATAGGGAAAGGTAATATGTTAGCTATTTCAAATGATTAATAAAAAGCCCTTGGCATACCTGTAGTGGTGTTTGTTTTCCTATGCTCATGACATCAATTTACTGCAGTGCCTGTATCATCTTGGATGAAAACTACCGATTTATACAGGAAACAAAAGGATTTAATTGGCTATTTATGAAGCAAAGTAATCATGTGGGAATGCTAGAATGAAGGTCAACTCAGTTATTTTGTCTGGCTGTAATATTTCACTGGAGACTGTTATTGAATGTCGGACGAGCTCAGTTTCAATTCAGCTCATTCGGAAATAAATTGCCGCCCAGTAGTTAATTAATTCTTGAACTGTTTTCCAGGCAACTTAATGTCCTCTAATCATGGAGCGCACAGCACATTGTTGTGGGTAATAGCGCAATGCCACATTGACTGTTTGCTAATCTGCTAATATGAAAAACCACTGGACAAGCAATTTGTTCAACTGGAGGAGTTAAATCAGAGATTAAGCTCTGCAAATGTGTCGGAGCTTGCTCTCTCATATCCCAACCAGGCTGTCAAATCCACACTAACCCCTAGATTCCACCGGGTCCGTCTGCGCCGCGGTTTTGGTCCGGCCTCCTCCGGCGTCATACCCTACCGGGCGCGTTTCAGAAGCATTACGGAAGCGGAGCGTCTTGCCTGCCGGCTCGCAGTTTTTGTTGATTTGGGCATATTTCCTGGACAGGCTACTTTGTACAGACAAAGTTAATAATAATTGTAATATCCCAGTTATAAACGACATGAATCAAAGATATGTTGCTGTATTTTAGTGGTAAAAAAATGCATTCATCATCATAATTATTCTATATATATAATTTACACAGTGCCTGTAAACCGGAGGAGAACGCTGGCATTTCTCCTCCTACTTGAAAGACTACGGAGGGATAGGGGCTGCAAAATTAGTTTGTGTGTGTATATTTAAATATGCTATATATGCTCTGAACGTTCCACTTCCTGCCTGCCCGACATTACCTTACGGCTGCGCCGCGACAAAAATAGGATTCATCCTAATTTTAGAGGAGCCCTGCGCCGAGCCGCTTCTGGGACGCGTCTGGGACGTAACGCGTGTGGTGGAATAGCACCCATTGACTAGAGTGGCTGCTATCCTTGCGGACGCCGCGTCGCAGCCGTAACGCGCCGCAGACGGACCCGGTGGAATCTAGGGGTAATAATTAGAATCCACAGCTATTCGTGCTAGTGGCTAAAAGCTAAATTAGCTGAAGAATATGAAACGATAATGAAATGCTAATTCGTTTTTGTATTATTTCTGTAAAACCTATAATAGCCTGCTAAATGTACCTACATAAACATTGAGCTTATTATACATAAATGATTGAGTCATGAGCTTAAAGAGGCCTGACAGAAAATATTTTTGAATTGTCTGCTATGTTTAAAGGTGTTCCCCAGGGTTGGGTGCTTGGTCCTCTTTGGTTTCCTCACTGGTCATTCAGCCCGATCTCACCAGAATGCGTACAAATGACACGACTTTGCAAAGTCGTGCAATAGATAAGCAGAAGTCCGTTTTTGCGTGCATATGATACGCCCACGTTACGTTAGTTATGAACGTATGTCAAATACGTTTTTTTTCTACAATTTTCTCCCACGTTACGTTTGTTGTGAACGTATCTTAAATGCGTTTATTTTCTACATATCTTTGCCATTTATTTAACCCTAACCATAACCCAATAAACTGCGGTGTCGTTTATTGCACCGCAAACATTAAAATCATTGGAACGGCGATCAAGCCTGAAGCCACAGAGCTATTTGTTTTAACGTTTGAGGTGCAATATCAGCGTATCATATGCACGCAAAAACGGAGTTCTGCGTATCTATTGCACGACTTTGCAAAGTCGTGTCATTTGTACGCATTCTGGTGAGATCAGGTTGGGTCATTTGACATTGTAATCATATACAGGAGTAATTTGGAAGATTAGGACACCACCTGAAGTAAACCAATCCTACATATACAGCATAAAAGCTCCCATTATTTCATGTGGGCACACTCTATATGGGCATAAATAAAAAGATGGGCTTCATCATCACAGAACACAGCATGATAGCGCTTTAGGATGTCATTAAAAATCCTAAATGATGTGCTAATCCGAGGAGCGCTGCGTGTATAGGGCATGTCCGCATTGAGATGCAAAGCTGTGATGGAAGGCGCCTATTTGCCTCTCCAGACGACGCTGGAGCTTTCCTGTTTGACACCGGATTAATAACAACAATACAGAGATGTATTTGCATGCGTGAAGCTTGAGGTCGCTCTTGCTTCCTCTCTCTCTTTAGTGGCTTTAATATTTGCCTAATTCCACACACTACCAACGTGTTCAGGCAGAAGCAGGAGATTGTAAGAAAACTATGATAATGAGTGCATGTTGTAACCTTTTTGAAGTTGCGTGTAAAATGGTATGTGTTTGAATTGCACAGGAAAACTTTGTCAAAATTAAATAAAGAGCTCTCCGACAGCTAATACAATCATTAAGATGCATTTTTGTGGACTAATAAAGCAGCACTTGGTGAGGCAGTGCTGGCTTTCTTGGAGCTTTTAAGAACAGGGCACCATCTCTTCTGTTTTGCCTGTGCACAACTTAATCGAATTTGTTGAAGAAAACAACAGATGAAAGCTTGTCTGAGGCATTTCCTTTTTGTGTGTGCGCAGCTCGACTTCTCTTTTTTGCTGCATGTGTGTGAGCGTGCATCTGTATCAATCCATCCAATCTTCTAGCCGACCAGCATCTTGTGAAGTGCTGTGGTAGCTCAATTAGTGAAGCAGCCAGCGAATCAGGGAGATTTTTTTTTTCTTTTTTCTTCCCACTCGCTTCCATTTATTTAGTTTTCCTCTAATACAGACTTTTTTCTCAGTGAACAGTGAAAAGACAAAAAGTGGAGTTTAAAAAAAGCTAATTATACATGTGCACACACTCACATAAGTCCAGAAACACACAGTCCTATTCACAGATATTACCAGACAGCCTACAGAGTACTATATCACCTTTTAGCCTCAACCATTGACACCACTGTACTCGGTGTCTGCTCAGACTCAATGACCTGTGAAGGCGAAATCCAGAGAAGCCAATTAGAGCGCACAAGAACCATCCAGTGCCTCTGTCTTTCTATACATCACCCATATATCCAGCTGCTCCACTCAGCAGCTTCCTGGAACATATTTTTCTATATGGTCCGCATTATTATTTAAAACGTTTGTACAATTATAATATCAGTTCGAAGGGTCTTGATTGGCTATGGTGCAGCAAGCTTGACAACCTTCCGACCCAGTAACACAGGTCGCTTGGAGTGGTGTCAGCGGAGGCTAATCGCTTATGTGGAGACCATTTTCGTGTGTAATTAGTCTTGAGTGCTTGCTGGGGGGAGCTCAGGTGGAACTGTTGACACCATGGTCCTCAGTTATTATGTAACGCCACTCGGTTGTACAAAGCCATCGACAGGTGTCAAAACGCATGTGTGTCTCGGGCTCTGTGTGATTACCTTTCAGGTTGTTGAGGGTGATCCGGAAATGATCTGGAGTTTGAAACACTATTGTTGTTGATTACAGGACAAACCCCTGCCATACAATAAGTACTTTTGGCACAACCTCAGAACATTAACTCCCTACACAGGACAAATTATAGGTGTGTACGGTTGAATCAAAACAAACAAGTTTATACAGTTAATATGCAACACCTAACAGCTGTAGCTTAGCTTAGCATACACTTAATACATGTTTTTGTTTGTTTGTCTGTTTAATGAATGCATGATTTGTACAACTCTATGGAAAAGTCAGACATGCAACAGATTGTAACTTATTTCTCGTCGTGGAGAACAAAAAGGCAAAACAAATCAAAAGGTCATGGTAATTGTGAGAATATCAAGAAAAGGTCACTACAGCTCTGAGAATCATTTATTATCCTCAATCACTGTCTAAGTGAAGTTAAACTAATGATTAAATGTACCATTTCATCGACATTGAGGAGCAGCCGTGAGAGAAATAAAAGGTTTCCAGTCTGAGTAAAAATGGAAATCCATGCTTGAGTGACTTTTTTGTTGAACAACGATTACCTTGGCCCTGCATTTTCCTTTTGAATTACATAACCTTGAAATGTAGCTCTACTTGAAGACTTGTGTGGAAATCATCTTTAGAAATCATTGTAACAATAGCTTTAACTCTCCAAACCTTGCGCATAAAAAGGAACATGATCTCAAAGTAACTATCAGACTTTTATAACAACCCTGTTTAAGTTTATTCCAGGCAATGTTTGCAACGTTTGTCCATCACTTTATTTAAAGAGGCCCTAGTAGGCTTTCTTTTGGTTTTTACCTTTCGTTATAGGTTTTTCTGCATTTAAACGGTCTGTAAAGACTCCCAAAGTTCCCTCGAAAGGGAATTGGTTTGCTTCCGTGACATAGTGACATCACTATATAACACTCGCGCCTCTATTGGGTAGCGGTACAACACATTGCACGTGATAGGCTAAGGGGCGGGACATCTCTAAGCGGTTGACCAATCACAACAGAGCCAGCCAGTTTACCAATCAGAGCAGACTGGGCCCTGGTTTCTGAGGCAGTATGAGAAAAATAAAGCACTTTCTGAACATTAATGCATGTAAACTTGTCACAGTAGAGACACAACATACAAATATGAACCTCAAACCTTTAATCAATAATAGTGTGCACTCCTCAGCTTTGTGTCCATGTGTTTAAAGTCGAGATGTGTGGATGCATAATTTCTCTGTGTGAATTTTCGATGGTTCACAGGACTCCCCCTTTTCGCTGTTATAGTCTGATAAAACAAA
Organism: Gobionotothen gibberifrons; assembly: GCA_943591055.1. Classification (NCBI taxonomy): domain Eukaryota; kingdom Metazoa; phylum Chordata; class Actinopteri; order Perciformes; family Nototheniidae; genus Gobionotothen; species Gobionotothen gibberifrons. The sequence goes on from CALSBZ010004052.1 coordinate 375,112, forward strand.
CACAAGTCCTCGCTCAACCCTGCTGTGCTCAGTCCAGCGATCAGCAAAAGCATAAATGAGCAGCAGTCGCCACTGATAGAAGCTTCTGGCATCCTCATGAGTTATCAGGCCAATCCTACCCGCTGTAGGCGAGGCGTGCGGGGGCCCCGAGGCTAAACGCTGCAGTACAGAGCTCAATAAGCGCCTCTTGGCCCCGGGAGCAGCTTACTAAATGAAAGAGGATATTGGGGAGATTGTTTAGTATTATCATCGTTCATCATCGCTCCTCGGTTGCCTGTAACAATATGGTGCTTGGTTATTGCGCTTCCCCTGAGGAAGACTAGCAGCTGCCACTGATAAAGATATATGAGCTGATTGTGCAGATTGGAGGGAGACAAAAATAGTGGTTGAAAGTCAGCGGACGGATTTGTGACAGGAGCAGGAAGTGAATTAAAGGCTAAAGGGTCTGAGGATAGAAATGAATGAGAGGTAAGATGGTTGTTTGTGGATTTTGTGTATCTTAACACAGTCCAATCAATTAGATGTGGCTGTTCTTTGCCGACGATGCAGCACTTAAATGGTGGCTTCAGGTAGGATAAACAAACTGGTGAGGAGGGGAGAAAAACGGGCTAGTTCTGCCTGGACACCCTGGAGGCAGCAGCAGCAGCAAAAAGAGTGGAGGATGAGGATTAAACTGAACTCCATCACCCCCGCCACCACCCACTCTCTCTTTAGTGAGCCGATGCACTGCCTCATTCCTCAAAAGATGCAACCCCGTGGCAGCCACACTGTACAAAGCTTTCAGCGTCATCAAGGCCATTAATATAGTCAGAAAAACGGTCTGTTTTTTGCCGATTAGCAACATTGTGAATTACTCGGTTTAACAGTGCAGAGCAAGGATGTGATAAAGGTCATGAGCCAGATTCAAACTCATTGTGATTCAATTACATGATATAGATCAGATGCAGCCCAGCTAACAGAATAAGAAAAGGGTTATTTTTATTTTAACTGTTAAAATGGTCGCATAATGGCTAGTCCTGGTTGACATTGAATCTGATTAAAATGACCATTTACACATTGATTTGACACACTCTGCATCAAGTGAGCTACATTAGCCGAGGCCAAATAAAAGGGTTGTACCAAGCACGACTCAACTAACACCTCTGTTAGCCATATTAGCATTACAACAAGTCCTCCAACTAATACAACCAAATAGGTCGATTATTATTCTTCGTAATATCTATCAAACTATAGATCCTACACATCGACCGGACGTGGATTCTAAGAGTACAATATACACTTCTCGCAAGAAATCTAATCAAAAAGCATTTTAATGGCCAAACTATTCTACAATTTAGGATTTTCCAGAGAGGGTTATTTGTGAATAAACGAATAAACGGGAGCATGTTGTTTCTTACACGACCACTAGAGGTGCTACACTTTAAAACGTGGCTATGGGTCGTAATGTCGTAATCTAAGATGTTTAAACAATCGACCTATTTGGTCGTTTTTTGTAGGAGGACAGGCTCTAGCATTAGGGAGTGATACCCCCAAGTGGATAAAAAATTGAAAGCAGGTTTAATTGGGCGCCATTTATTTTGTTAATTTGAAGTATTTGCCGACTGTATTGTTATCCTTAATATCGTTCTGCTAACTATTACCTCCCGAAATAATTTCCTTTGAATAAATAGGCAAGTTCAAGATGAGTCAGAGGGAATACTTAACTGCATAAGTTTGGCATTTAAGAAGAGAACAGGGCACTGAACTGATGTTTAGCTCACTTTTAAAGACAATACTATATGTGACAATGCCTTTTAAAAAGTGACTATACTTTTCTACGGAGAACATCCTGAAGCTAAGTCCCTTGAAGTGACTCATAGAGGACCTTTAAGATGTCTGTCATCTTGTGTAGTCACGATTGTAGGCCTGAGCTGCAGGGCAATGACATCATGACGGCGATGCAGAGAAGCACCCCTCAGTCAGTGACATCATCGATACCCTGAGTGATGTCACCGAGCGAGGGGGCACACAATCATCCTTTTGCTGCGCTTTAAATAGTCTTCCTTATCTCCCCCCTCCCTCCTTCCTCACTCACCCCCTCCTGTCATTCCCTCCTCCGCTCATTTGTCCCCTACACTTTCTATCCTCCAAATTGTTCCTCCACTCACTGGACAATACAGCAGCAGCAGCTTATCTCCCTCTCTCTACTTCTTCCCCCTATGTGTCTCCCTCTCTTCCTCTCTCCCAAGTCTTTTAGAAAGGGAGGAGGGTTGTAAAGCGGGGGGTTCAGCGCGGCCACATCCCAGGCTCTTTGCTAGATTAATTTGCGGGGGCTCTGGCCTGCGCTGCACTGCTTACTGTACGCAGTGAAAGTCACTCAGGGATTAACGGAAGGCAGGGAGGCAGCGGCCCCCACCCACTTGCTGCCTCTGCAAAAAAAAACCTAACCTCCATCTCTCTTTCCTCTCTCACTCCAAACCACTTTCTCTATCTCTCATACTTCTTTCTCTACCCTAACCCCTCTTTCCTTCCTTCTTTCCCTCCTTCTTCTTTCCATCCCATCAACCCCCT
>CALSBZ010004052.1:384986-402949 GCA_943591055.1 Gobionotothen gibberifrons
CACACGCACAGAGATATAGTGGGCTGGAGTCAGGCCAAGTTGTGAGTCAGAGGATCACCCCTGAGACTTGGTCCATCGTGTTTTTGTATGAGCGGGCAGCCACACAGGAGCTGTCTCCATTTTTCACCCATCAAAGGGTTCAAGACCGCACAGTGACCTCCATCGCCCTCGGGACCTCATGATGCTGTTACACTAGTGTTTTCCAGGGTACATTTTGAAATGTATGTCCATTCGGATAAAAATAACAACTTTTGAATGTTTGTTCAGTGAATAGGAAGATATTGCCAGCAGCAAGCTAGCTAGCATAACAACTGTAAACAAAGGACACAGGAAGTAGCCATAGAGAACCAAAAACTAGTAATGTTTTTCTTTTACGCTTTTTACGTGTTAATAATCAAGCTTTGCATGTGCTGGGTTCACACGTTACATTTGGACATAGACTAGCTAGCTGTCTTGCTCTGTTTCCAGTCTGGGTCCTAAGCTAAGTTAGCTGGCTGCTAGCTGTAGCTTCATATTTACCCAACACACAAGAGGGGCATTCATATTCTTATTTAACTAGCAAGAAAGCAAATCATGCAAAAGAGCCTTTCCCAAAACAATATCTTTAATGAGTCTAGAGTCATTTCGGAAGAACACAAGTTGAAAGAAGAAGTTAATTTGCACTGTTAGTTTAATTAAGATTGTTTCATGTTCATAACTTCACTGTGTTGTTCAGAGACTGGAACCAATAAGCATTAAAAAATGTATCTGAACATCTAATCTTTATGAGAACTTGGCTGTGCTTGGATCTAAATGAGTCTACTGTGAGGCAGTATGGTGTGTATGATTGCCTGGGTGAAAACAGCAGCCGTGAATCATAAAATAATCAGCCAAACAACTCACACAGATACACTCGTATAACTATTGCCTTCCACTTTCACAACTCTTATGCTGCCAATTTAACACATTTGAGTTTTTTTATTTCCCCCAGATGTGAATTATACGGTCTACTAACTCGCAGGATGAGCTCTGACAGTGCATATGTTCATTCACGGTTCTTTTTGCACCTCAATCGCGTCCTACCTCGACAGCTGAAACTAAGGAAGTGAGGATTCCTTAAAGAAGAAGCGCTCTGACGGAGGAAGAGAATGATGAAATGAGTGATGAGGTTTAATCAGAATCTCTTTATGCTGACACACCATGGGAATTCTTCACCTCATCAGCCCTTTGTACCCCCTACCCCCACACCCTGGACGATGGGCAACCTCCCAGCATGCCTTGCTGCGTGGCCTTTTCAATAATGTAGCAGGGGAGAGAAGGGAAACTAAATGAGAGGGGAAACGATTTCCCAGCGCTGTAGGAGCCCCCTCTATGACATTTACCTCTAGCATGCTCCTCAATGTGTGTGTGTGTTGGATGGCCCTCTGCCAGACTAATGATACCCCCCTCTGGCACACACTCAAGGCTCCAAAACCCTCCTGCTAGAGATGACTCACATGTCCACACTGAAGGGAGAGAAAAGTGGGTATAATGGCAAAGGAATTGTAAAGCGTTTGAAAGAGAAATATAAGAGTCGTATAGTTCAATATGTGTCCAGCTGAGGAACAATCGAAGGGCAAGGAATAAAGGTTGGAGGCGACAGAAAGTAGCAGGAGCGACTATCATCGGCTACACCTGTTACCATTCCGTACTTCATTAAGCGCGCCCCCCCCCCCTTCGTGTGCAGCACTGGGTGTTATCCACGGGAAGCCCCCTACCCCCCACCTGGGCACATGGCATCTATCATTACCCCCATGCTCCAGCTCAGAGCCTGCATAATGTCACACAGCTGGAGCGAGAGGCTCTGAAGATGGATGAAAAAGAAAACCCCTTGCGAGCGTCATTAAAAAGGAAAGACCATACTTCTGCTACCCACAATATAGTTGTACAAGGGATTCACGATGCATAAAACGGACTTCAACCAAAGATACAATTAATATGTGAAACATAATGGGTGATGAATTCATCTCACCTCAAGGTCCCGTTATTGTCTGAATCATTTCACACAATCTTTGTTATCAGATCAGGTTTAACAGGAGAAGATATAGACATATAAAATAAGCGTTCTGTCATTTCTCACAAGCTTTTAGGCCTCAGCTCAAAGACATTTTTTCTTATACCAACATGACAGTAAAGACCATGTGATGTTCAAAAACTCCAAACGTGTTACTAAATAACCAATTTTTAGAATGCACATTTACAAATATGCAAAGGATGTGTATGCATATCAGATTTTTTGTTTTAAAGAAGAATTTTCAAACAGTTATAAATCATTCATATATCTTCCATGTTTTTTCCAACTCGTATCCAAACATAGATGCACCTTCTTAGGCTGAGAAACAAGCTGTTGTTGTCCAATCAATCATAAACAGACACTGTCAAGCCTTAAAGATGACTCGTGTCATGGAGCTAAAAATAGGTCGCGGCTCGGTGCCAGCAACTGTTTACACAGAGAAGAGATGGCTGACTGCTCGTGTGAATCACCTACCTGTCTGAGGAGATAAACTACAAAATGAAGTGAGTTTGTGAAGACGCTGAAGAGAAGAATGCTTATGAGAAAAAGAAAAATCTACGAACAAATAAGCTTAGAAAAGTTGTAGGAATACAAGCTAACATTAAGAGTGTGTTAAAGTATCAGCTACACAGCTTAGGTAACTTCAAGAAAAGTAATACCTTTCGAATTTAATAATGTATTCAAATAGCATTAAATTCTGAATCAAGTAATACAGATACATCTTCCTGCTCGAATCCAGAGATTAATTGCATTAAAACGCATGATATGAGGTAAGTTGTATTGCCTATCACTAATATGCTAATAAGTGTCACGTGTCACATACAATGCTTAGAAATATAACCAGCACCACTTAACCCAGACGAGGGTTTGGTCACAAGACAAAAATTAGACAATTGCCAATTGAGGTAAGCAGACAAATATCATTTTCTATACTAATTTGAATAATTTGAGGTATACAATAAGCTTTTTAACTGTATAACATTAAGTCTTCAGGCCTCTAAATGCACTCTGTGAACTTACTCGTGCCTCAAAAATAATCGACACAATTCTGGATGGGAGCACATACACTCACAGTACGATGCTGACCTCTAGTGGATAAACAGAATACTGCCATCTTCACATTTGGCAGGCCCAGATGCGCTTGACAACAATCATACAGTGTGATTTCTACTTTCTCGTCTATTCCAGTGATCCCTGGCTGGGGGGAGGGGCGGCCTGGCGCAGCAGCAGCTCCCTGGCCAGGTCCGGCCTGCCGCTCTTGGCGAGGCAGTGGGCGAGCTGAGAGGCTTTGGGATGGTGGGTGGCAGCAGGAAGCCCCCTCCTCCACATGGCCAGGAGGTGGAAGGCCTGGGTGGAGAGGCTGTCCCCGGCCCGCAGCTTCACCAGCTGAGCGGCGCTTCGACGGAGACGCAGGGAGACCACCAGCAGAGAGACCTCCTCCTCTGAAAGCTCCGCCGACAGCCAGAGGAGGAGAGAGTCTGACAGGGAGTCTGGGGGGGATGGAGGCAGCTTTTTTATGGAAATTAAAATAGGAACAGGTAATCAGTATTTTGTTGTTAAGGGCATGGTGGAGATCACATTTAATCAACACACTGAACAAAGATATATCAATACAAAATACCAGAAATACTAATATCATTAGCTTTTCAACTGTAGTATAACCAAAACCTCAAGGGGTATACATTTTAATTTAAATTCACGAACAAAAGCTTTGACAATTCTAAATTGTTATTGGGTAGAAGTATAAAGTGGGGAAAAGGGAAAAAACTCAAGTAAAGCACACCAAAACCTTTCACCCACCTGTGTCCTCGCGTAACCTCACCCTGGCTGTGATTGGCCGATTAATGGTTCTCACTTTCTGCGATGCAACAGAATAAAATGTTAGCATATCTTTTATTTTGAACGTCTTAAACAGCTTCTCTAATGTATGATTCCTTGGGAATGTGTCTGCACCTTGGGTAAAGTCAGAGACAGCTTACAGACGGGGTCTCCAAGGAGCTTTGTGTCCATGGCGACCAGTTTATCACCTCGCCACTCCAGCTGACCTCTGGTGACCTTGTAGAACATTGCCGTGCCCTTGTAGTGGGGGGAGCTGTAGTTCCCAAACGGGTCCACTTCTGTCAGACGCACCATGAGGTGATTCTTCTGCTGACTGTGGAAGCTGATTCGCTCGTTTGGGACATCATGTCCTTCGTTTTGAGTTCCTTTTGTAAAACAAGGACACACACAATCTTCAACATTCTGAAAAAGAATTCTTATGTGGTCTTCACGTGATAACATTAAAACAAACATACATGAGTGGGGATTTCATGCATTCTGCTGGCTGCCTGTGCAAACAAAAATGCATTCACTTAAGATAACAGGATTGTAGCTGACATCTTCGTGGATTCATCTTCTTATTACAGACACACGCATTTCCTAACATTCGGTGTGTAAATCGAAGTAAAAATACATTTTACAGCCGTCTATAGGCTGTAAAATGTATTATCTCTTCGATTTACACACCGCATTTCTTGCACGTCTGTCCGTCCTGGGAGAGGGATCCCTCCTCTGTTGCTCTCCCTGAGGTTTCTCCCATTTTTTCCCCTTTAAAACTGTGGGTTTTGCGCGGAAGTTTTTCCTTGTACGATGTGATGGTCTAAGGATAGAGGGTGTCGTTTTTCTCATACTGATATTCTGAACAATCTGTGCTGTTGTATTTGCTGTAAAGTGTCCCTACTGTAGGCTATTTTTATTATATGTACAGCACTTTGGCTCGATCAAAAATCGTTTATAAATGTGCTATATAAATAAAACTTGATTTGATTTGATTTGATAACAACATATGCAGATAGAGAAGGGACATGGAGGGAAAAATTTAACTTTTTACAAAAAAAACAACAAAGTATGTTCTTCCGTAGCTCGGTAAGAAAAGGCTCTTCTGATAATATAAATAAAAAGTAATGAATGACATTTCAAAATCTAACAACATTTGAAACCGAAAAGGATCTACAGCTGCTGTGTGCTTGAGCTAAATGCTAGCAATGCTGATATACTGTCATCAAGAGTTGATGAGACATTGAAGTCCTGATTTATTTATTTTCTTTCAAAGATTTCGGCCCAATGATGGTGCTATAGGAAAAGCCCAAAATGTCCAAAGGTATACGGATTAATAAATACCTCTACCAATGGTATTATCCATCCACCAGCACATTATCACCATTAATAAAATACAATCCTTATAAGGTCTTCAGACTAACAACAATCAGGAGAAAGTTGAGAAAGTGACTGTGGTCATATAAGAATTAATTTGTGCTTTTCTTTTTAATATATTGCACATTCTTTTCTTACGACTTGAGAGCCTTTCTCATTAGTGTGCATGCATCTTTTCATCATGTCTAGTTTATCCTCACACCCTACCTGAGGAGGTGATGTTGCCGCTGAAGCGCAGGAGGAGCTGGTCTCCCTCACACATGGAGATCTCCTCCGATGTCTCCGGCAGCCCGCTGTATCCCTGGGCTCGCAGTTTGGACGTCTCCCAGCTGAGGTCTCTGTTGGGGAGGACAGCCACCAGGAGGACGTGCGGCTCATCCTGTCTCCGCTGGAGGACGACGGTGACCGCATGGCAGCAGACCGACTCCTCCAGCTCCTCTGCCAGGGAGGAGAGCTGGAGGGGCTGCAGGGGAGACAGGAGACGCACCACCAGCAGTCTGAGGCGGGGGGAGGTAAGGCGTTAAGCTCAGAGGAGATATGAGATTATTGCTGAATAAAAGGAAGAGATGATCCATTATCATGGGCCTGAATACAGACTTAATATACTTAAGATAGAATAAAACATTCTTATTACATACTGTAGAAGTCTGTTGAAGATAAGAAAGAGGAGAGCAATAATGAGAATCTATCCGGAGCAGTTCACAGTATATCACTAGGTAGAATATTCGTAACTGCATTTTTCTAAACTGGACAGAAAAACACTAAATATCTTTACTGTTAAATCTTTAAAAATGGCAGAAGAGCATTTCACTTTTGTTTTAAACTTTACTGTTTTGTATATTTACTTTATTAACCATGCTGTGAATTACAGTATGGCCTGGTAATCTACTGTAATGGTTAACACAGCATTACCTGTTAATTCACATAATGACGGTCGGTTATTCAAAAGTGTTTCACAATCATTTTTTAAAACTGTAAGATAAATCCAAAATAAATTCACATCATTTCATAGAAGAAGAAACACAACTAAATACCTTTAAATTCTTGTTGTTTATGAATTCTTGAAAGATAACTTACATTTTCACAATGTTCTTATTTTCTGATAGAAATGTGAAAGCCTGGCATTCAAAATATTTAACCCCCCTTTTATCCATACTGACTTTCTGACTTAAACCCTTTGTGTGAAGCAAAGCTTTTCTAAGTCACGTTAGTTGTATTGTTCTCCATTTCACTTTGTGTCATGCTGCACCTACACTGTGTGTAAATGAGAAGCATAAAACCCTGAAGAAGTGGAACAGAAGTTGCTTGAGTGGTGAGTTCTTCTTCTTGTCAATGTATTTGAGTTTATTTTAAACAGGGCAAGTTAAGAAATAATGTGATGATTGCATGTGTGATGTTTACAAGTTAGGGGGATTAGCAACTATAGCAAAGTAGGGCTAAGGAGTTGAATGGAAACACTGTCGCTAATTATCTAGATTTTCTGCTTTCATGGTATGTGAAATACTGCTTTTGTAATACAGGATATGTCTAGTTTGTTTAGTACTTCTCTGTTATTGTATGTATGTGTTAATTGCGACTTGCCAGAAGAATCCAGATGAAAATTAGCTTTAAGCTAAATCTGGCCCCTATTTCTCTCCACTAAACATAGCTATAAAAATATACATTTGGAATAAAATCCCATAGCTGTAACCTCAAATATCTTACATGTATTAAACAAAATGCATCTGAAACCATTCTAAAATGATCTTTGCCTCAACATGTTTCCTAGAGATTTGTTCCTGTGGAGTCTCGCATCAAACCTCTTCATGTTAAAGTGTCCAACAGAGCTAATTGTCCACAAGTAAGGATTTTTCACAGGACTTCAAACATAAACAATAACACTCATATATGTAAATCAACCCTCCTTAACTGTCTGTCTTTCTGTGGTCAGGGACAATGTTTGCTACTTCCTCTATGTGGTCGGGGGCCTCCTGATGACGGTCACTGGTGGGAGTGTGTATGCGGATGTGACGTCGGCCCAGAACCCTGCCTACCTGCAGCGACTGTCGAACACACTCCTGGGGCTCATGGGTCTTCGACACAAAACACATGTTGTAAGAAACCTACAACTTTAACTGTTCTTACTGTAATCTTATGAGGAAAATATCAAATCATGCACCATGTGACTCATGGGGGGATTGTAAGACCGCCTGGCACAGACATGCAAAAGCCCCCACCTCTCCTTCATAGGAGCAAAACACACAGACTTAAGAGTTGTTTAGCCTTTTTTTTCATTTTTGAATTTGACACATAATTCACTGTGGTTATTTGATGTCTGTGTTGTTGTTTTGTGTCACTGCCTAATAGTTTTTTTGGTTAACTTTTGTCTGTGGTTGTTTCCCCCCTCCTTGTGTGTGTCTTTTTACTTGTTTTGTGTCTCTTTGTAGTAATTTTGAGACTGAAATGAATGTGAAAGTATTCCAATTTCCTGTCATATCATGATAATTGTTTACTAATGTTGTTTTTTTTGCACATTACAGGCTAACTCTGTGGTGAAACGAAAACTAAAAAGGCTGTTTTTCACTGAAAGGTGAGGGGAGATATCAAGTTATTCATCATTATCATCAAAAACAAATTGCCAAATGTCCAACCTTGTCTTTATGAAATGTTGCTTAATGGCCTCTATTTGTGATGTAGTTTCAACAGCCTCCTTGATATGATGAAAACAACACTGCAAATAACTCAACATCATTACAAGCTTATAGTCTGGTGTCCTGAGAAGCAGACACACCTGGACTCTGCTAACTGCATCTTAGCAAGAAGGTACAAAATGAAGTGATTACAATGAAATGAAAACTGTTTTGCTTTCACTTCTATTAATCTGTGGTGCCTGCTGACAGTGTTTCCTTTTCTGTGGTCAGGTACAGGATTTATTACATCCTTATTTGTGGTGCGTCAAGCAAAAACGTTCTTACCCTACGCATAGGGAACAAGAGCAACAAGCTAAAAGCCTACAATCCGTCAAATCAACTACAGTGGTTGATCAGCTTTATCAGCAAGGCAAGGGAACAAAGAGATGTGGTAAGAGTCTTCTGGCATCCAAACACAACTGATGTATTATTTAGGATAATCAATAAAGTCTTTTTTTACATATAATATTGTTTGTTTGGCAGGTTTATCTTTTAATGGATGGACAAATCAGCAGTGGATCTGACAATAATGGTGCTACAAATAAGCGTCCTCCTTCCAGTCTGACCCTGGCCTTATCTGCACTTTCTGTAGTCTTTCTGTGGATGTTTCTGCCTCATTTTGCAGTTTTTGCTGTGATCTGTTTAGGTTGGAAAGTACAACAACATCTCCACTGACTACTGCGATCACAAAGAAAATCATCCTGGCTTTTATATCTGATTTAACGCAACTCAATCATTTTTGTACTGCTTCCGACTGGCTCCCAAGCACTGCAACAAGGCTTCTAATGAGATCAGAAAAATATACCTTTTCTCCTGCGTCCCTGCAGTGGCTGTCTTGTTTGCTCTAGGATTGAGTCTTCCATTATAATATTTATCCACCAAGTGCTATGTGGTCCCTAAACTTGTAATGTATGACCGAGCTCTGTTACCAAAAAACTGTAATAAATAACAATCTCTCATTTTAATGTTGTGTGTTTTGTTTGTGCTATTATTATGTGTATATTTTTTGAATAATGTATTTGTTCCAGATGCTGTATATCCCTTTGGATCAGCTGTCCCTTGGACCTTTTTTTAAAAGGACTAATCTTCTCTGGTCTCATTCTCCTGATCCATTTAGATTTGTACGGATGATGATTTCACAAACCTGTCAAAGTGCTCCGTCAGCTCAAAAGACACCAGCCCATTTTGCTGGTTCCTGACTGTGACTTTATCCAGGATGCTCCACTGTTTGTCTCTTGAACCCAGAACAATCGGCGGCTCGTTTGACATCTCTTTAGACTTCCCAGAGGCTCTGACAAAAACATTAAAAACAAATTATATTTTTAACAAGACCTAAATCATCAGGGAGGCAGTTCAAGTTGCACTGAGCACTTGACAGACTTATATCTCTTTAGTAAAGTTGATTACATGACCATCAATTAAACTTTGAGGAATTTGTATCAATTATTCATCTCTGGTCGCCCTTTTTTAGCCACATCTCATGACGAAGACACGCTTAACTCACCTCCTTCTGTGGGAAGCAGGTTGATCCCATGATGGAGAACCACTGACAGGCCACATTTGGTGGTCTTGCCCCTCTTCTTGTCCCCTTGTCTGCCTTTTCTTTTCAGTGTTTGGGGGACAGGGAAGGGTGAGAGTGAGAGGTCTTCTCAGGGGCTTAGAGGATGGGTGGGTGAGGTAGAGAAACGGACTCGTAGACACCACCGCGTGGTAGGCATCGCTCCTAGTCTTGACGGCAGCTAGAAGAACAGCATCTACTGGCTGGATCTGAGGCAGTTTATACAATTATATAATTGTTATTTAAGCAGCACTTTGGACAATGTGTGATACTGTATGAACATTGTTTTATCCAAGAAAGGCTTGATCTGAAACGTACTCCCAAACATCCCACAATACATAACAAATCAGTGAAATAAACCAATGCTTGATGTTATGATACGCTATAGTGTTAAAAGTAATGTTACCTCCTTACCATGGTTTGTGCTATAACTGGAGCAGCGAAGGCTCCTGGGAGGTAGTTCAGGCAAATCCGGGGGTCCATGGGTAGCTTTAGTGACAAACCTTTTGTGGTAACTGTGTAATTTTCTCTTTTTAGACAGGACACCACTGCAAACAGGCCAAGGGAATACACCCTCACATCTGCAAATGAGCCCTGTCAAACAGGTACAAAGAAAATAAATTGAATAATCTTTTTTTATCAGTAGTTGAATAATTTATTAACAGAAAACAATATTACCCGCGATGTCCAGTCTGGCTTAAGGCAAGGACAATTATAACAATGTAAGTTATTATTGCTTCCACCAACATTGTGGAGCTGTATTTCCCTTGGGGTCTGTTAAAGTCATGTTATTTTTACAGCTGGAAAAGTGAAATGGTTTCAGCAAAGATGCAAAAGGATGGTTCAGAACATTTTCAGACAGAACACAAAGGGTTTTGGTTGGTCATTCTAAATTCAAAGTACTATCATATTAGGTGGACCACAAGGCTCTATAATAGCACCCCTTATGTTTGACATTTTATTTAAAGAAATTAAAGAAAGGCACATCCAATTCTTTCTGAAGTTGACCACTCAAAAGTGCCTTTTATAAACTGTAGTTATAATTGTATTATTTAAACCAACCCTAATTAGTAACAAAAACAAATGTACCACTCATAAATACTGTAACATAGTTAAAAAGGGATTATAACTTTTTAGTTCACAGCATCTCTTTTAGTTACCCTGTGACCTCCATACGTGCCCTCTGTGGTTACAGGAGTGACGTAGCTTGCCCTCCTCTCCCTGTCAACTATCTTCACTGCAACATCCCTGTAGTTGCCGCGGTAACGTGCGCAGAAAGGCACAACTACAGTCATGGGGAAGTGTACGTTAGCTCCCTCCTGAACTTTGAGCCTGATCACTCTGCTGACCAGCTCCTCTGAACCCGTCACCATCAGGCAGCTCAGGGTGTCGGCCACCTCACATCTCAGGACCTCAGCCACACCCATAGGTGCTCTGATGAAGCATGTGTCCGGTACATCTGATTGGCTGTCTCCCTGTTGGCCGCTGAGCCTGGAAATCAGTTTAGAATAGACATATTTACACAAATACAATGCTGATGATGTACAGTTGACATTTTGAAGTAAACATTGAAAAATAATGCGCTGAAGAACAAGAATTGCATATTTGTCTCCCTGCATATAGTCTTTAATGTGACTCAAAGTATAAAGTATATTTCTAGTAAAAAGTGCAACCATCTTAAATATTTCTCAAATGCTGTAGCATGCACATTCTCATATCAGCTTCTCCCAGACTTGGCCTCTCCCTCTGATCTGTATTTCTGTATTTGTTTGGCTTTTGGACGGATCCGGGCATTGACCTGACAATGACCTGAAATAGCCTGCTAAGGATGCCATGTGGTCAATGTGTGTGAACCTGGTGCTGAGCCACATTCCTTCAACACATTCCTGTTTGCTCCCTTAGTTGATGGGGGAAAGATGATGAATAGTATGTCAACTTACCCTACTGTGATCCATTCATTTGTTTCCTCTTTTGCCTTTTCTGTCCCCTCCAGAAAATCTGTCTTTCTTTCTTGAGAATGACAGTCCTCAGTATCACTCCCTTGATCACCTTTGACCACTAATTCTTGCCCCGTCTCTTTCACATCATTGCAGTCAGAACTGCAGAGTCTGTTGTCTGATGTTTGCTCAGTGTCCTGTGATGGCATTGTATTTTGATCATTTCTATCCTCCTGTTCATGCCCAGAGTTAGCTTCAAGGGGATCGCAGGAGTTTAGGTGATTTTGATCATCTTCAGGAGGCTCTGGTTCTTTTATATTTCTGGTCTCCTGAACTTCTGCATCCATAGTTGAGGCCTTCTCTGCACATAATTTGAGGATTTCTCCATCCAGTTTAGCTATAATTGTGTTCAGTGTGTCCATAATGACATCTATGTCCTCCCAAACACTCAGAAAAATATCTGTGAAGGAGTCTGAACAAGGTTTGACTTTCCAATGTGTATCTGAAACAAAACAAACAGATAGAACAGAGGAAATGTGTTGTATATCACATCAACAAAGTTAAAGGGGACCTATCATGCAAAATGCACTTTTGTACGTCTTTTATACATGAATGTGTCCCCGGTGTGTCAGGGAACTCACCAAGTGTCAGAAAGCACAACCCTCTCTCTTTTCCTCCAGACCCAAATCTCTAAAAACGGGGCTGCAATGGATCTGATATTGACTGATACAGATTTGAAAATTATCTGACGTCAGAAACGAGGAGCTCCGCCTATATGGACAACTCTCCACCTATCAGGAGGAGACAGCCACGGCCATTGCCGTTTGAAAGCGCTGGAGACGCTGTAGTACATATGCCAGGCCTGTAGGTGGCGCTGTAGTCTGCCACAAAAGCAGCAAAGAAGACTTCTCAGATTCAGCCCTTGCAAAAACAGGGCTAAAAAAGAGCGAAATGAGGCATGGCTAAAATGTATGATCTGTTTGGTATTTTGAAAAAAACAACTTCGCAGACATGTTTTGTATAGGTATGGCCCTACAATATATTATTCAAATATAGCATGATAGGTCCACTTTAAACTTTTACAGTTTTCTGCATTTTCGAGAGTCAATTGTAGATACTTTAACTATTATTTGTGTGGACAGCAAAAATACTACAGTCTTTCTAAGTTTTTCAAAACATTTTCATACTTATATTTTAACTGTCATTTTCACTTCAACTTATTCTCATACTTACATTTTTGCGTCAACTGAAACTGTTTCAACTTCAACATACTTCCTCTGACATTTCAACTTTTCCTTATACGTTTAAACTTCCACTGACCTCCACTTCCACTACTTCCTTTTGTTCTTCAATCAAAGTAAGCCTTTTCTAGAGACACAGTCAGATCAACTCACGTACCTGTTGTGGACGCTTCCTGCTGATCACTGTCCCCTGGCGTAGACTTGTTGGCACAATCTCTGAGAACTCCTCTCCACGCTGTCACTCTCTCAGAATGAAAAACACTGAGCTCCCTCATTACTCCCAGAACTCTCTGCTTGCACAGTCTCTCCTCTTCATCATCCTCCTTATCTTCTGCAGGACTGAGCATCCCTTCTTCACTGCCACTCTGTATTTCCTCTCGTTCGCCTCTACCTGATTCTTCTCCTATGGATTTTCTTCCACCCACCGTGCCATCATTATGCTTTCTTCTGCTTCTGACAGCTTCAAGCCCCCCACAAGTTTCTGTCAACATGTTGAGGAGACTGTTCTTTCTCCTCCTGCCATGACAGGACTCTTCTTCATCCATCAGTTTATCCACATGCAGATTTGCATCCATGCTGAGAAGAAAAAACAACGGATCATGGGTCAGATGTGCTAAGCCAGCTTGTTTTCTGCCCTTTTTTTAGTCCAATTGCACACGGCAAAAACAATTCTCTTGTCCAACACAATGATGGTGAATAATATATAAAAATCTCTAAAACTACAGGGCATCATTCCCTCCTTTTTACATTTGAAGCAGAAAACTCCTTGGTCACTCCGTCCCTGTGTGTTACTGTGTACAGCTTTCCTAGTTTTCAGGAGCCAATGTCGTATTTATATGGCTGCCAGTAGTAAAACATGTTGCCAAGACGACTCCTGGAGGCGTGGCAGGGAGGGACAAAAGAGCAGCCACAGAGCAAAAGATTTGCAGGAAGACTGAGTGCTGTCCTCCAGACATCTCATCCCTCTCGTCTATTCTTCTGTCACTCATTTTACTACTTGAACGTCCAGACAGATAAAGACGTCAGCTCTTTAAATTCAGCCCCAAAGCTGTTGCCCAATGGCAGAAATGGCAGTTGTTTTGAAAGCATGTTGACGATGAGGTTGTAGAGTCACATGGCTAAAATATTTAGTAGTTAGTAGAAAGCCAATACATAAAAAAAATAAAAACATTTAAATATATTAAATCTTTGGTGAAATATCTTTTTTTGTTTGATGAAAAATGTGTTTTATAAACTGAAGCAGCTAGTTGAAACAAAGCCATCATTGATTTTATTGTTTACTCCTTTTACTTCTGTAATATGTCAATGTTTTGAGTGAGAAAGGCCTGTTCTGCCTTGAAGCTGCTGCTCTCTGTCACCATCGTGTGGCTGGTGCTGCAAACTGTATCTTTATAACTTATTTGATCCCTTCTGATTTTAAGTTATTGGGACAATCGAGGGACAGGAAATACACGAGAATATGTTGAATATATTTTGAAATAAAGCCTTATATAAAAATGTGTTCATAAATTCTTTAAATTAATGATAGTGGGGTCGAACTGTTCAATACACCTGCTATTGGTCTTGATGCTTTGACATTGGCCTATAAGGCATTTTCTCAATTTGTCCTTTTATTGGTATAATCTTTCAGCATTATTAATATTCACTGTTGTTGGTCTCGACTACATTTTAATTCATATTTTCCATATTCATTGTTTTACACTGTAGTCAAATGCACATATTTGTACATAATTAGTTCTTATATCTATTGTTCTTATCGTTTCTCAATTTTCAAATATATTTATTTTCAAGGGGATCGAGCAACGGTATAAAAAAATGTACTAATGTTTATTTGCCAACATTTTTTAAACAATCAATTCACTTGCTGTGTTACGTATAATCTAAACAAAAGTATAATTGTTTTTGGTTCAATTAAATGCCATGTATGAAATACACATTTCCATGTCATACAGTATAGCATCAATACTATATTCATTCAACTACCGTCATCAGAATAATATCATGCATTAACAATGATTGATGAAAACCATGAAACTACATGTGTTGTTTTTTTCCAGGACTCACTTCATTAACTGAGCCAGGCATCCTGCTGCATTCCTGCCTGTGCTGAATACATAGCCCGAGGCCTTCAGGATCAAGCTGGGACATGCGTGTGTTCCCAGGAAACATCCGAAGTGCTGAACACTTTGCTGTTCTCAGGTGACACAATAGCACACTTGTTTTGTTTTACAAACAGACTCCCGTAAAACAAAGGAGACCACAATATTAACAATGTAAAGCTTAATACTATTTTAGAGTTGTAGTAGCAGGTACTTCTGCAACTGGTCCTGCACTGAGATGGGCGTGGTTTTACCGAACACACCGCGGAAACAGACGAGCACGTTCTGAGGGCTCGCGACAGTCAACAGAGTGAAACAACCTGGACATGGCGAGTGCGCAAAGGTGTGCGGATGATGCCTGAGGTTTCCACCTGTTTTTAACCTGCAGGTAAGCTCTTCTCACACTCGGACGTACAGCAACGTGTTGGGTAAACACACTGACTTCAATTGTTGTGATAAAATTCGGCTAAAGTGGTCAAGTATCTGACGTGAATGGTCTTACGTTTAATTAGCCTCTTTAATGCGTGTAGCAAGAAGCGTGTGTATGACTTATTTGCTGGTAAACTAATCTAATCGTCACTCCCACTTGTACTTTTCACAACGTTGTAATACCTTTATTTTCATTAGTGTAAACACAGGCTAAAGAAACACACCTCACTCACGTGACCACTAGTGTTGCACTACTTTGTTATTTCAATGTAAACACACTGCAAAGCTTGTAGAATGGCAGCTTTTGAAAGTGTATTGTCTACTTAATGTAATATGATAACATTCTTTCATTATCTTTTGTGTGACTGTCTCCTCAAAACACCACTTAATATTTAAGTAGATAACATTTCAACAGGGAACCAAGGTATGTTTTCCCAAACCAGGAAGGGGGACAACAATTGGACTTTGTTCAAAGTTAGTTCGCTGTGAGATGTGCAGAAATATGAGGTAGGTGTGTAGGCTATGACTCACCCCTTGTACTTTCTAACCATACCTAAGGGTGTGCCTAGTGGGTGTTACCCCACTTAACTGCTCATACTTCTCCTGTGCAGGTAGCCATGCGTTCAGACAGTTTGTTGTTGAGGAACAGCTTCAATTCAGATAATTTCAATTATTTATTCACCAAAGTAAAACATACTAGTAAAAATCAAGAGACAAATTGACATATGTGAAAATATGCCCCCCTAATTATCTATCCAAAGCTTTAGAATAGGCGCTCGTATACTAAACAGAGTTTTTACAATACATATTATTAACATATCTAAAATTTGAGGGAGTTTTTGTATCACACAGAAACATTTATACACTTAAAAACACGACCTAACACTAACCAAATTACCTAAAAACCTATCCATAGTACATTGTCTGAATTAATACGTAGGATTAAAAAAAACGCAGACACATTACTAATGAAAATACATTAAATGCATTTCAGATTAAAGTAAACTTCTTTAGTCCGAAGCCATTTAGTGTAGTCTTGAACATATTTGTTTAAAAACATAGATCTGCATCAGCTCTGATTAAAGACAGACATATATAAACACATTTTTATACTACTATCAATCTAATTCCATATCTGTTGGCGTCTGCAAGCCACACTAAAGCTGGTACATCTTAGTTTTCTTTACCCTTTATAAGATGCTTTGTCTTAGTCAATATCTTGCCACATATGTTCCATCCTGGTGCATTTCAGTGAGTTGTGTTAATGCGTTTGTGTGTGTCGTAGCATCTTTATGAGTGCACACACACACTGCTTCATATGTTCCCACGCCCAAGTGGGAAGTGCAAGCCGTTTCATCTTGTTAAGTTCTCTTTTTGCTCTTTTGCTATTGATCTAAACACCCTGTGGAGTGAGGCACCAGGCAATAGCTGTGGATCAAAACTCCCATATCCAGCCCTTAATGGTGTTTGCTGTGTTTGGTGGGTAGCTCTGTGTTTGTGTGCAGCTGTGTGAGTGGGGGTACTGTAGAAGCGCTTAAAGACAGAGATGAGGAGCAGTCCAGGTCAAATGTGCTAGCAGGCTTTGGCGTGTGCCTGGGCTGGCTGTTAGCCAATACAGGTCCCTGCATGTTAACACTGCAATACACAGCTGGGCAGGTCTGATGGAGTGAACCCCCTTTGTGAGGACCTACTATAGTGGTGTGAAGCTGGGACTGTGTGCTCAGCACTGTTGGGAGGGTAAGTTAACAAATATATTCCATTACAACTACTAAATCCTTGTAAAAAAAGTGTAACTGGTAATTTAATCTAAGTAACACTATAAAAAGTTATTCAAATGTGATTTATTTCTGTTATTTTGGTATTATTACACTGTCAAATGCAATACAAGTAAATACAAGTCAAAAGCAACATCAGAACTTAAGTGAGTTACATACAGTAAGATAATAGAACAATGTAACCTTAAATGAGAAGAAAACTAGATATGTTGATGCCTTTCATCAAGCAAATTCATGCAGTAGTCTTAAGACCAATGATGATACACATGACCGCATACCACAGTTTAAAAAAGCAATACATACTGCACTAATATACACCGTATTTGGTACACCCACACTATTTTTAAACACATGGGTAAACCTACTTAATAAAGAAAGAACAAATGAATCAAAGAAACACAATATGCTCATTTTACAGTGCAGTATATGGATTAAGAGCAACCACATCATTTTTAATCAATCAGTTGTTCACCGACTGCACTTCTAAAAAGATGAAAACCAAAGCAAATACTGCCTTTTAATACAGGCCTTAGGATTCCATATTCAATGATATGCCATTTAAAACCTTCAGCAGTAATCTGATAATAACTTTTTTTTGGTAAGGGACTGTAAAGTTCCTTTTTTTTGTATTCTGATAAAGCTCTTATAAAAGGAATCTGACCATACAAAAAACCCGGCTAATATCCTCCCAACATTCTGAGCAAAATGATGTTGTCTTTGTGCATGCATAGTTAAAAACGTTTTGGTGATCATATCAGATTTCTATTCAAATAGATGATTTAATCTCAAGTGCATTTATAAGATATGGAAAGTTTAGTTCCTGTTCATGTTCTCTTGGTGAATTACTTGCACAGTGAAGTATGCAAATGGATACCCATGCTGCAAGATTGTGTTTATTAGAAAGCAGAAGTAACACTTCATATACCTTTCTCACTGTAGGTTTACAACCCAAAGGAGAAGTAGACATGGCAAGATGTTGATTAACCTTCCTGTGTGTGTGTGTGTGTGTGTGTGTGTGTGTGTGTGTGTGT
>CALSBZ010004052.1:403349-420766 GCA_943591055.1 Gobionotothen gibberifrons
AAAATCTTTCTTTGTGTATCTACAGTTTAAAGCTGACTACTACCTTCCAGAGGCCCTCCTGATGCAGCAGAGGTGAGACCAGAGCATCATGTTGGAGCCTCCGGATTCCAGCCAGATTGTGGAGTGGCTGTCCACCCTCCGCCTGTCCCAGTACACCTCATATTTCCATCAAGGAGGCTATCAATCTCTTGAAGACTGCAGTGACCTCACAGACGAGTGTCTCCAGGAGCTGAACGTGGTCCCAACAGGCCATCGGAGGCGCATCCTTCGCAGTTTGGAAGCACTGGGCGTGAAGCAGCCGAGCGGTGGAGAGGAAGATGAAGAGAACGGGACGCGTGGAAGGAGGCCTGTGCCACACCCGAGACGTATATTCCTGAAGGATAAAAAGAGGGGCTCTTCATGTCACAACCAACAGCCAAAGGAGAGGGTGGAGTTTGAGGGGAGTCAGACTTTGCCTCCTGGAGCCGGATTGAGAACAGAATTTGAGGACGTCACGGAGAGAAGATGTGTTCGTCCGCCTGTACCGGCTCCTCGAGATCCCCAAAATGTTCAAACATCCCCTCCTGAACCCCCCCGTGTCCCCACCTCCATGTCCTCCAGAAGCAGCAGCAGTAGCAGCAGCGAGTTCCTCTCCATATCTGAGATGCCCTCAGACTGGGAGGTTTCCTCAGAGAACCCGTCTCTATCCAGCACCGACTCCGTCCCCTGTCTGGCTGACGGCCCCCACCCATCGCTCACTGAAGACAATTGGGTTTTTCAAGGGCATATGGTGGAAAACTCCATCTACGAGGCTCAGCCCAATTTTAAGGTTCCTGTTGGTCCACGGCTCACTCGCTCCTACCGGCTGAGGCACCGTCCCGTCCCTCAGATCCCCAATCAGCCCACACTGCCACCTCAGGACAGGTAACTGTTATCTTAAAGTAACAGTCTAACACTTTAGGAAATAGTTAGAATAATGAAATGCTAATTAATAGCAGTACCACAGTCAGTGTACACATATTCTGTTACAAGATAAAGTCCTGCATTTAAAGCAGCGGTGTCAAACTCAATTTCATCGCGGGCCACATCAGCATTATGGTTGCACTCAAAGGGCCGGTTGGTACTTAAAGACTATATATAAATACATATATAAATATTTAATATATATAAAATAATGTATTATATTACATCATTGCCTCTGCATTGGATTATTATCGGATAGGGTATAACTTCATAATTAACTACGTCTGAAAGCAGAAGTCTGGGGGAAATAATTGCAAGTCTCTTCAGTGAGAATGTCACAATATGATTTAAAAAGAAAAGTCAAGTTCAGAGAAAAAAAGTAAAATTTGAGATGCATTGTGGGACATGTAGTTTATGGGCAACGTGCTTCTGTAAATCGGCATGTAACCGTAATAAACATGTTATATTCTTTGCAAGCTCTTGCGGGGCCGCATGAAGTCGCGGGACGGATTTGGCCCCCGGGCCTTGAGTTTGACACCCCTGATTTAAATCATAGTCAAGGGAAAGTACAATACGTTTATAGCATAAAAGACAGGACCAAAAGTAAAGTAGTACATTTCATCATCATATATACAGTATATTGAATGAATGTCTTTCATCTGTTAAATATGGGGGTTGATTTGAATGTATTACTACTGCAGTAACTTAACCTAGACCTGAGGAAGTATGCTGTAAAACACTCAATTGAAGTAGAAGTTACACAGATTTGTACTGTAAATATACTAAGTGATCTCCACTCCTGGGACTGTGGACATTTACTTTGATGCAGAGAGATGAATTACATGCTCTCAACGTTAGAATCCAAATCACAAATACTTCATTTTTCCCGGGGGAAAATGTGTGTCTTGTAAGAGTTGTATAAATAAATATTTAGGATGTAAGAATGTGCAATAAAAAAATAACATTTTATAAAGACAAAGTTATATGAAGGTTAGAACTTAAACAAAAAATGTCCAAGAAAAGATAAAAAAAAAAGCATGTATATATAAATGTAAAGATAATTGCAAGTCGGATACATAGCATCTGACTTAACTCTCAACATTCAAGAAGTATTTCCAAACTATTCCTTTGAGCCTAAAGTTTGACTTGATGGAAGTTTATGAGCAGTTGAGAACTAATCAAACAAGTTAGAGGAGCACAGCGAGAAGCACCTGGAGACATACTTTTGCTCGCTTCCATCGCATGAATGAATATGAAAACAGGAGTTTCCCTCTCTGCATTCAGATTTACACTAATGGAGAACCTTAAGGCCTTTCATATTCAACTCTGCATTCCACGTACATTACCCTTTCTCGTGCCATATACATTCTTCAACTTCTGACCTGGGAAACTAACTTTCTCTCCTCCGAAGGCCTTTACGAGTAAACCTGCTTTTCCCACGTCGGGGTCGGTGGTTGTAATCCGCTGATTTCTCTTCCTCCTCAGGAGCGCAGCGCCGGCGCAAACAACCAGCCTCGAACACCTCTCCGGCTCCGAGGGTCCCACCGGTGCAAACGGCATACAGAAAGGTACGGCGTCTCTCCGCTGCTTCATCTCCGCCATGAATATTTAATTCCACAGCAGAGTCAGCGGTGCTCTTGTTTGCCCGGATGAAAGACGGCAGAGGAGACAAGTTTGTGTGTGTGTGTGTGTGTGTGTGAGAGAGAGTAGTTGGCTGTGTTATGGGAAAGGGCCCCTCCCTAATTTCAAGCGCACATCTCACAGGGAATATACTCTCTTACATCTCGTCCCTCAGCGAGACCCCGGTGTGTATTCCTGTCGCCCGGCTCTCCAAAGTTTTGTAGAAGTTGTTTAACTTTGCTAACAACACACAGGCTTGTAGAACAAATATGTTTTGAATTTTGTTCTCTTCTCGTTGTATTTTCTTGGGCTTCCTCGACCCTCATCTGACGAGATAATACGTGAGCTGATTTTGTGCTTAGGTAAAATGTTTCACCCGGGATTATAACATTAAAATACATATTACACAAATAGATACACATCGAAATACTTTACAGATACAAAATAATAAGGGCTTTTTAAATATCTCACACACTTTTGACATAACCCTAACCCTTATTAAACATAATTAAAAAAATTCATTAATTTGTGTTTAAAATTAAATATTGGTGCTGTGTTTTTTAACAGTCTGTATGACTATGTGTTAAACATGAGAACATGTCAGTCTTATTGGTGGAATATTTGTCCGCATTGTGACATCTTCTCCTGCGGCATATCAACAGTTTGCTGTCCGTTTTCTTCACTTAAACTCCCCTCACGTTTTTTCCCCCGCTTCCCCTTCGCTGCTCGTTCCGCTGTACCTTTACCGCAGCAGTCTCTTGGCAGGCCTTGTTTTTTCCCCAACTTTTTCCTCTGTATGGAACAAGACAGGGAGTGAGACTTGAGAGAGCATCAAGACAGTGAAGTGTGTTGGGAGGAAGGAAGAGGAGACGGATGCAAAACAGTCTGCGAGACTGGAGGAAGAGAGGGAGCCAAGACGGCCCCCGAGCAGGGAGATGGGGAGCTCCACTAGCAAGCTAAAAGCTCCCTTCACAGCGACGTCTAGCAAGGCAATATTTGACATATCATTTTAACCGAGCATATTTGAAGTTCATCCAAAACTTGAGAAAAAAAGAGCAGTGTAGTCTCGCAGTATTCAATGAGAACGTCAGATGCTCACAGAATTTTAATTAACAGCATATCTGTCTAGTTCTTTTCAGCAGCTACATAGCACTCTAAGTATATCACTAGCTTTACCAGCCAATGGCATTTGATCATACATTGGCATTTACACAAAGTTCATTGCGCTTCCCTATTTATCCTGTGTGTAAGCTGGTTTGTGTGACATTGTGGGGTGTTGACAGATATCACCTTGGTGCACACATATCACACTGACGGCACGACTTCACTTTTAGTGCTAAGTCACACCTCAGAACGAACAAAGACAATATGACTCATGCTGAAAAGCGACAGTTTTTGTTTATTATAATTGGTTGTGTTGAGAGAAATGTCACCTTCCCAGATCTAAAATCTAGATTAAAGCTTTTCTCACTACTCAGCCGTAAAGGAAGCTTTTACTGAAATAATAAACACTCATTTGATTAATTTAAATTCAGGTTGTGGTAGCTGTATTTCCTCATGAGTGTGACAAACAAACCGACCTTTCCCTCCCGCACGTTAAAGAAACGGAGGCTTCATTCACAATAAAATCAATCCCCTCACAAACTCCAAACTCATGGCGCCACCTTCCAAGATGGCGACTTGAGAGAGGGTCTGGTCAGGAGCAGATAAAGAAACAAAGGACAGCAACTGAAGACTAAAGAATAGAGGGAATCCGACAGGAATTGAGTACAGTAGCGTCCGGCAGGCTGTCGGAGAGAATTGCGAGTGGCCTGAAGGTCGGCTGATAGATGATGACTGATGGTTTGCTATCTGCCCAACAAGCCTGTCCGCAGAGAGGGCGGCGGCCCTGGAGTGTATTCTATCATCAAGTTAACTGACCCCATCAAAGAGTTTACCAAGCCCAGTTATAAAGGAGATGGGGTCTCCAAGTTGGCCTCCAAAATACTTATACAGCTATGGTGATTTATTTAGGCTGTGGTCCTTATGCATTTACGCACAGCCAACAGAGATGAACGGTTAA
Source organism: Gobionotothen gibberifrons (assembly GCA_943591055.1). Taxonomy (NCBI): domain Eukaryota; kingdom Metazoa; phylum Chordata; class Actinopteri; order Perciformes; family Nototheniidae; genus Gobionotothen; species Gobionotothen gibberifrons. The sequence goes on from CALSBZ010004052.1 coordinate 407,974, forward strand.
GAGAAAAACAATGTTCTCTTAATGTTCACAAACAAACTGAAAGTAAACATCGTCAGGCTGGCTCGCAGACAGATGATGTCATTTATAAAGCAAAACACAAGCAAACTTATTACGCTAACGTGTTGGCTATCTTACACCACAACATGCCGTTTGTGCCCTTCTGTAATGGCCTGCACATTCACATCAGTACTGGAGTATTTGCCACTACTTATTTGACTGTCCATCCTTTTTATGTCTGCGTTTGTCTCGAGGCATTTTTATGTGTCTTTCGATCTCCGCCCGCGCAGCTATCTGCCTCTCCGCCAGTGTCTATGTGTGTCTATCCCCGTGGCGGTGTCTTTTTGGCCTCCTCGCAATCCTCAGGAGAGGGCGGTGTCATTTTTCACAGTGACAGGCATTGGCAAGGGTGGCCTGGGGTCTCCAGACTAATGGTGTCTGGCCACAGTCGCTCCGCTTTTCTTCTTCTCCTTCTCTTTCCAACGACCACCGCACACGGTCCCTGCAGGAAGCGAGACAGAGAAATGGCCTTGGCAGAGCCTCCGTCTGTTTGAGGCAGACTGAGGAGGATCCTACTCCCAATTGGGGGGAAAAGCAAAAGGCCGAAGCAGAGAGATGGGGGGAAAAACAACATTTAATTGGTTTACATGGATCAAGGGGTTGGCACGATTTTATTCAGATCAATGCGTTGGTTTAATCAAAAGCCACTATAACATTTGAGTGATTTTTAAATTGAACTGGAACAATCCTATTACTTACTTTCATGTTTAGGCCGTCGCACTGCAAGTTCCAATGCTATGACAAAACTGCTATTTTATTCCTGTGTCCTTTTTAGCTCCACTTCAAAGAACCTTGACGCCCATCGCTCCCTATGGAGAAATGTTCCTGTACAACAACCCCGAATGCACTGCGGTAAGACAACGCCCCCCCCCCCCCCACCCCCCTCCCCGCTAGCGGACAGTGAGTAGCAGCTCGCCAAAGAGGAACAGACATTTCTCAGATCTATCAGTGGCGTTTCAACCGCAGAGCAAACTTCCTCACTCTGTGTTAATGTTGTCACCGTGGACACACAGCCGAGTGGAAATGTGCTTGTTTCAGTTTGTCCCCCTGAGGTTAATGGAAATGTCACCTAGCCACTAAAGTTAACATAGCTTAGCGCAGCAGCATGATAACGGTGTAAGACGGACACTTTGTTCTCATCTGATGTTAATCTCCTCTGTGCTCTGCAGGACCTCGGCCCTAAAGAAGGCTTACAGAAGGGTTTTAAAGACAAGATAAAACAGAAGAAACACAGGTACGGTATGCTGATGTAACACCGCTGTCCCACACACTGTAGATGTATAAATAATCATTTAGATGTTCAAAAAGGGAAGTGCTCACCACAAGATTTTGCGATACAAACGGTGTACACATTGCAAACATTCATTCGATTTGATCATGTATCGCGGTCAGATATGATGTGCTACATTTTAGAAAACAACCATGTTATTTAGAAAACATGATAAAGTCATTCATTTTTGGTCAATAATTATACATTTCAATTGAAACTAATCATTTTTAAAGGAGATTTTCTAGCCCTTTTTTTTTTTATTAACACTTTGTAGCATCGTGGCTGCGTAGCTAACCAGAGATCTACAAATAAACTGTGGTTTTACAGGGTGGTAAAACTCGAAAATGTCGTGGCCGGGTGCAATTACTTCCTGTTCAGCAAAAATAGTCCCAGCACCCATCTCCTTTTGAAACTTAAGCAACAAAGTGTTGTAAGACCTACTTTAGCATAGACTAAGCTAATAGGACAGTGTTCTCAACGGATTGATAAGTAATCCCTAAAATGTCCAACAGCTCCTCTAACAACACCTATGCTCCAACAGAAAAAAGCTACCTAAAAGGAAGAAATCCAAGGACCAGGACATTCCCCCTGCTCCAACTATCCCAGACCATTACCAAGATGAATACTCCACTGTGGATGAGTGTGCTAGCATGGCCAGTTTGGACCAAAGTTTCCCCGTCACCCCTGACGCTGCTGCTGTGGGATCAGCAGCCTCTGGCCCTGAGGATGGACCTTTAATCATGGTGGAGTGTGACCTCTACGCCGATCCTGCAGACGCTGTGGGAAATGCACTTCCTGATATTTCTCCGTACGCATGCTTCTATGGAGCCCCCAAACACCAGGTGCTCAAAGTGGGATGGCTGGACAAGCTGTCGCCTCAAGGGTAGGTAACAGCACTCCTAAAAAAAGGTGACTGTGGTTAGAGAAATTCATTTGTATTCATTAGGGATGGGAATTTGAAAGCAAATGTTAACCGAAATGTACATATCCTATATAAAATAAAAATAAATACATGTTCAAATAAGCATAGAAACCAAGTCGAATTTGTCAAATGTATTTAACAGTTTGAACAGTTGACAGCTATAAGCCTTCAGCTTTCATTCTTAAAACATAACTGGGTTTTTAAATGAAAGAGGGATCATACACGAAAGACATAACGGGTCAGGGTAACGTACCTCTATTACAACAGAGATCAACTACCTATAACAGGGCCTATGCACAGAATGCAGCTATTCAATACTCATTCTTGTTTAAGAATATGAGAATGTCTACTCAGGGGAGAGGCGGGTGCGGAGACGATTCACAATCAGGCCAGCTGTAGAGAAGACCCTCTCAGCTGGAATTTGGGCATAAGATGAGGTTTGAGTCTGCGTGTAGGGAGGGGCAGCAGCCATATCATTAGCTAGAACTAGCTAGATCTGATGGATTTGGACATAAACGTGAGTGAAGTATAACCGGACGAGAGAGAGAGAGATCAGCACCAGCAAAACACACCTTTAGACCCAACACTCTTAGCTATAGCACTGTCGTATACATTGAATTATTCCATTTGATAATATGTAATCAACTTAGAAACCCCTCCCAAAACTCATAATTACCCATAACTCATATTCTCATATACCTGAATAATTTAGACTGTATAATTTAGACTGTATATTCGATTACTCGTTCCCATCCATGTAATTAGTTGGATGTACATACAACCTTTTACTGCAACTCCTTCTTGAATGTTCTCACTCTATTTATCAACCTTTCACCCAAACAACTCGAGCGTAAAGTCACCGCCACAGTAAGTCAACCACTGCTTCCTGTTATCTTTGCCGCCCCTTTTTTTTGTATTCTGCATATTGTCCTGCTTCCCCTATGTGTCTTCTATCATTGATGACCATTTAAAACTGATAAATTGCATTAGATACGGAGGCCTGAAGCCGATCTATCCATAATACATGGCAACATTGAAAGGACAGAGAAAAGAAGACAGGAAATAACCTTGTAGGATTGAAATTCATGTCAGCTCTCATTTAGTTTGGCTGTTTCTGGCAGCACTACTTCTTTGCGAGTCTTTCAGTACCACGGGCTCACTCAAAACCGGAGCTATCAATCATTTACTCCCATTTCATATTCTCCTTCACCACCTGATTTGCATAGGTTTGGCAAACTGCCCCCGGGCTGTTGAATATTCAAATTGAAAGTGCCCATTTGTTTTGATTATGCTAATTGACAGCTGTTGATACAACTCCTGACATTAATGAATCAATGGCACTCCTGATGAAATATGAGTTCCCGTTCAGGGCAGATTTTGTAACCTGCTTACTGTCCTGGCGGTTTTAGAATTGTTTCACTTATTTCTCATGGAACTGGTTTAGTTGGGTCGAAGGCGCCACCTGAATTGAATTTGCCTCTCCCTTGCCTTTGCAGGAATTGTGTTTTCCAGAGGCGGTGGGTGAGATTCGACGGCGAGAGCCTGGCCTACTACAACAACGACAAGGCAAGCGAGAGAAAAACACACGTGCATGTTCACACTTCCTCTGCTGACACACCCACATCCTCTTCAGCAAATTCATTCCCCCGTGACAGAAATCTATACCATGAGCCGCTTAGCCAACTTCTAAGTGTTCTCCTCCTCCTCGTTTTCATCCTCATCATCATCATTAGCTTGGCAGGCTAAAGAATGAGGGCAAGGACAGAGCGACATTAAGCCACGCATGGCAGGCCAGCAACTCTCTGTGCCCGCCTAGCCGTACAGTAAAGTACATTGATGTTGGCACCTGACCAGTTCCCCCAGAAAGAAAAAAGGAGAGAGAGAGAGAGAGAGAGGGAAGACTCTCCTCACTTTTTGCCTCCCTCAGCATTTATTTCTCCCTCTGTACCTCTCTCTATTCTCCTCCTGTCTGACAGTTGAGTTCGAGCACTGCCTGCCTTATCATCACAGGGAGGGAGGGAGGGAGGGCATGAGGGAGAAAGAGTCGGGGTTAGGTTAGGGTATGGGAGTTGAACAAGCAGAAACTAGGGAGGAGGGGGAGGAAGATGCAGGGAGGATGGCAGTTCTAACTCCACATGTTTAGCCTGGAAACTTTTTGTTTTTAGCCAACTAACTCTTTTTGGCTGCCAATTTGAATCAAGACAACATAGTACAGTATAAGAAATGACTGCTGTGGATCAATTGCCTTAAAGGTGGGGTAGGTAAGTTTGAGAAACCGGCTCGAGATACACTTTTTGTTATATTCCATGGAATGCTCTTAACATCCCGATAGCAATGAATATCTTAAGTGCTTTGACAACAAATGCATACAAAAATGTCACCTGTGGAAGCCGTGGCGCTGTAAAAAGCACGACCAATCATCTGAGCCGGCCCGGCTAAAGTAACTGGATGGCCTACCTGCCTGTCAGCCTTCCATCTGTGCACACACTCATCTCGTGCCCTCAGTGGTCATGTGCACGTTCGTGTGTGTTGGAGGAGGGGCTTTATAAGGAAGTGGCAGATTTACTCCGGTCGTGTATTTTCTAATTCTAGCGATCTCGAGCCGGTTTCTCCAAAATTACCTACCCTACCTTTAAATCCTTAGAATATAACACAATAGAAACATAACCCTAACCCTATTGAAGGTAAAGAAACTATAAGAGACATCATATTTGTCATGCCAGCCAAATGTATGTGTCTGAATACTTGGAGGATATTCCATCTGCCACGCAAGATAACCTTTCTCATGACGATGAGCTACTGGACCCTTTAGCATTCCTCAGCACACAATAGAAAAACAGACAGTCAGAAGACTTTATCTCACAGATATCCATTGTAATTATTTGTTATTTTGCAGCCTCCATTACCTTCTTTAATTATTTAGAATTATGTATTTTTAAAATGGTAATCAGGAGATGATTTCTTCTTTAAATGTCTTCTTCACATTTTATACTCTGAGATTGAAAAAGGGTTTAGGAAACATCTGATCAAACAGCATTTCGGCAACAATCACAACCAAGCTCTTGATACCAAATTTAGATTCTTAAATATGTACAGACATGTTTCAGTCAGTACTAATTACATATCGAGCGTAATGCCTTTGTAAATCAATCTGCCCTCAAACTGCATCATCACGTAACACTGAGACAACATCTGACAACAATGAAAGTAGATAAGGTTGTATAAGTGTATACATATTGTATATATGTTTAATGGCATTAATTCAACATAGAAAGCACATTAAACTACTTTTCAAACACGCTTACAGAATTGATAATGAACAGGAATGAAAAGAAGCTTTGTCAAACTGTTGAGTATTCATTATTTGTATCCAGAAGCTTTCATAAACCCTGGCTTTATCCTTTGCAAAAAATACTTTGAATGCATGAATTCTGTGTTCTCCAGTGAGTCTCAAGCGGCCATAACCTCGCTGACATAATGTGCTTTACCTTCATGTCTTTGCTAATGACCATTGGATGTATTTTGCACCAATAACAAACACATTTCTGTGTGTGTGTGTTGTGTGTGTGAGCGGTGACCTCAGCGCCCCTTCTCAGGGCCAGCTCGTTTTCGCTGCAGCAGCAACGCACAACATCACAATCAATGATGTGGGACCTGTCTGATGCCCGCTCGTTAATCACCTACTAATTATAGCCCTCCACGCTCTCTCGCTCCCAGGCCTCTATCTCTTTTCCTTTTGGTTTCTCGATCCTTTGAATTTGTTGCTTTTATTTGTCAGGACACACTCCATCGCCAGCGCGGCGGGAATCAGCAGGGAGGCCGGCGAGTCAGCACTTTATACTCCGTGTCACTGTCGGCGAAGGCGCTGCACTTTTTTTTTAGAAGGATGAAAGTTTGCCTTTGTGTGTGTGAGAGATTGTTGTTGGACTTTTTAAAGTCACCCTGCCAATGTGACTCTCTCCTCTGAGGAGGCTTCATCATGTTTCGGGTGAGCGGAGAGGTCGAGTGCAATCTCTCTGTCATCCTCGCGTTATGCAGCCAGCTGAGGCCCCGCAACGCCCCGCGTGCCACCCAGTGCCACCTCCAGAGCCAGCGCGGGGGTACAAGGAAATTGCATGGACAGACAGGAAGTCTCTCAGCACCGCTTTATGTCAGGAATTGAAATATGAGTTGCTGGCTTTCTTTGCCTCCCAGTGCAGAGACATGCATGTGCTGCTACACAGAGTGCAGACTACAAGCTCCACTGCTCGGTTCACAAGCCATTTTTCATCCCGTGTTGTTATATTGAAGGGTTACAAAACCTTCACAATCGATCTCACATCAGGGGTATTGATTATCGGATCATTACATTTCCAAATGGATGAGCTACTATGCATTTTTCATATTGAAGTGCTTCAACTAGAAGCAGGTTTGCCATCTAATTTGAAGTGTAATGCCCGTTTTTAAATATTTCAAAGGGTTTATTCGTCATACGCTCGATAACTATGGCAGAGTTTTGGCAATGACACTCTTAGGTCTCTGCCAACAAAGCATCAGACAGTATACTTCTCAAAAACAAGACTTGAAACTGAGCAATAGTGAGTTCTAGGAGAAAGAACAATAAATAATTTAAAATTGAAATTAAATAATGTAAAGTAGAACTATTACTATAGTGTAATAATACATACATACTGTAATCATATACTACTTGTATATATATAAAGATAACACAATCTCAGCTACATGCTCACAATGGTATTGCAGCATGTCCACAGTGGCAAAGATGACATGCTGCTCTCATTTAAGTTTAGCATGTTAGCATTAATAACACTTAAAGGTGGGGTAGGTAATTTTGGAGAAACCAGCTTGAGTGCGCTAGAATTTGAAAATACACAGCCGGAGAAAATCTGCCACTTCCTTACAGAGCCCCTCCTCCAACACACACAAACGCGCACATGACCAATGAGGGCACGAGATGAGTTTGTGCACAGATGGAAGGCTGACAGGCAGGTAGGCCATCCAGTTATTTTAGCCGGGCCGGCTCAGATGATTGGTCGTGCTTTTTACAGTACTACAGCTTCCACAGATGACATTTTTTAATGGATTTTTTGTCAAAGCACTTAAGATATTCATTGCTATCGGGATGTTAAGAGCATTCCATGGAATATAACAAGTGTATCTCGAGCCGGTTTCTCAAACTTACCTACCCCACCTTTAAGTACAGTCGAGGGTAATATTAATTTCGCCTTTTCAGATATCTCAGAAACAACAAAAGATTTCTCAAAAAACTACAAATTTGAATACATTAGCAATAAAACACATCCAATGTTGCTGCTATAACCCCACTTACTGTAGTCTGTTATGGCCAGTAGCATGTTGCACCTAATGTTAGCTAACTTGTATAGATAGGATCCACACTTTTTATCTCTTATATGAAAAACCAGCAAAGATATGTTTTTTTATGTTTTCAATCTTTACTATGCACCAAAAAAAACACACACCTATTCCCATGCTTGTTCTCTTTCTCGAACTTTGAACTACCCCAGAAAACTCTTTCCGTAGTTACAAAACCTCTGGGATCTATCAACCCCAGACAGAACTAATCACACTTAATCGCAGTCCCAGCTTGAAGGTCTCTGGCCGCCATGATGTCATCATCGGGGGTAGCTGAGGTGGCGTGGGAGAGTAGCGAGATCCTCGGTCTCACTTCTCCCTCTCTGCAGCGCTGTATCCAATCCGCCACATCAATCACTCCTTTCGCCTGATTTCGTCAACACCCGGATTGACTTGGGAGAACGCTTTGGGCCTGAGAGGTAGTCTTTAGGGTACCGACATGGTGTCGTGTGTGTCTGTGTGTGTGTGTTTGTGAAGAAACAGTCCAAAGCCTGGCTTCAGGGTAGCAAAGGGAGGAAGTGAGGAGGATGGCTGGGAGGGATGAAGGGATGAGAAGATGGGGGAGGGAGGTGGAAGCTGAATAGCAGGCCATAGGGGAGCTGAGGTTTTAGGATCGGGGATCAGTCTTTGAGTGTATCAGTCTCCATGATTGTCTGTCTGCAAAGCTCTCTCTCTTTCCAAGCCTGAAAGCTCCTCTGCTTACTCCCTCCTGTGTCTTCCCAAGTTGCCCTTGCTGACACTTAGTGTAACACTTGTAACACTCCAAATGTTTACTTTATATTATTTCTGTGTGAAAAGTATGCAACACATCTAGCAGTTGTAAAGAATCTTAAAGGAGAACTATCATGCTATATTTGAATAATATATTGTACGGCCATACCTATATAAGGTATATTTATAGTTGTTTTTTTTCAAAATACCAAACAGATCATGCATTTTAGCCATGCCTCATTTTGCTCTATTTTCCTCTCCTCCACCCTGTCTTTGCATGCGCTGCAGCTGACCATACCCCCCTGCAAAGGAGGGGGCGGAGTTACGGGCGTCATGTTACCATGCTGTTACCATGCTGTTACCATGCCACGGCAACCTCTCATTCCCCTGATTGGTGGAGAGTTGGCCATATAGGTCTGTATATGGCCAATAGGTCAAATCAGTCTGTATCAGATCCGTTGCCGCCCCGTTTTTAGAGATTTGGGTATGGAGGAAAAGAGAGAGGGTTGTGTTTTCTGACACTTGGTGAGTTCCCTGACACACCGGGGACACATATTCATGTATAAAAGACGTACACAAGCACATTTTGCATGATAGGTCCCCTTTAAATGATGTCAATGTTCTTACCATTTGAATCCATATTAGTGCTACTCTTGATGTAGATTTTACCGCATTGAGTTGTGAATGATCTTGAAAGAGCTTTGAAAACTTACCGTTGTTATTGCCAGGGGATTATTAGCTGACACAGTTAGCCACAAGCTCACATATCATTTACCTGCGAAAGAGGCAGACTTCATTCTCAAGTTGGTCAAAGAGAGGGAATATTGGACTTGGACTCATCAGGTGAACAAAAACAGGACTTCAAACAATTGAATTCTTTGCATATATAAGCAATGTTTTGCTATAATGCTAACAATATCAACATTACAGTATAAGGTGAAATGTAAATGTTTGCAGCAATGCCCTCAGGTGGCTAAAAATCAAATGCATGTTTAAGCATAACCCTAAATCTTAGTTTTTGCTCATATAACCTCATGAAATGTAAAAGTAAAAATGAAAGATGCCCACAGGCTTTACTATTTAAATATTTAATCTGAATTATTTGGTTATACTGTATGTTCAAAAACCCTTTTGACCCATTGCAGCGTTCAGGGACCCAAACGTCCTCTCCATCGCACTATGAAGACTTAATGTAGACTAATTCACTAGGAACACAGCTCAGCCCTCTTTAAAGTCCTCGAGGCACCCTACTTGGTGAAACACTGAGTAAGGACGCATTGCTTTCTACAGGCAATATCTCTCAGGTGCAGTTCTCCGCTCCCACCAGTTGGTGTCCTCATGCCTCCATTGAAAACCCTCTGCTTTGAGACGCCAGAACCTGAACTCCGTGCTGGTGGTGAAAACTCTTTTCCAGCCTCCTCCCTGCTTTCTCCTCACGCTGCCTTCGTTATTAAAGGTCTTAGCTCAATTGCTCTGCTTTAATTGTTTCCTGAAGTTTGCCAGGTTGTTGTTTTGAGAAGAAAAGAGACATAGTTATCCACGTAAAATAGTCTCTTTGACGAAGAAGTGACATGACATACGGTTTTGATGGGGAACGGCTAGAATGAGAGGAGTGGGAGGGAGGTCAGAGTGAGGGGGAAAGGAGATGTTTGGCAGAGGGAGGGGAGGCAGGTGAGTCTGTTGGAGAAAGAGAGATAGTTAGGCCTCATTGCTTCTTTGGCAGTCCGTTCTCTAGAGATTAGTCTATAAACACTGTGTGTGTGTGTGTGTGTGTGGGGGGGGGGGGGCCGAGTTGTCTGACCGCTCCTACTTTCCTCGTCTCTCGTTGCCTATCGAGGTATTTACAGATGCACAACTCGCAATTAAACAACTCTCTCCTCCATGACCCTCAAAAGTAGAATTTAAAACAATGAATTACCGTTAACCCGTACCGAGGTATAATTATCAGCCGCGTGCTTTCTCACCTTCCTTTAACTTCTATCTAAATTTAGAGAGCGAAAGAGGCGGGGAGACATTAGTGTGAAACTCCTGAGGAGATAAACGCACGATGCTGAATGTCGGTAATTAGGTTGAGCCACTTCTTGCCATTGTTAACATCCTGTCTTATTATGAGAAGGACCCCACACTGACCCCTTTTTAGCCTCCTTATTCCGACATGATGTCTCTCTTCTATCCGTAACCCTTTCTTTTTCGGATTATGTAATACTTTTGATCTTTTCTCTATTGTGTCTCTTTTCCTCAGTCCTCTCCTTGGCCTTTCACACAAACCTAATTCTCTTCTTTTTCAAATTTCACACCCCCCTCCCTCCATCCATCCGTCCCTGCCTCCGCCCCCGCTCTCCCTAACTGACTGCACTTGCTGGTGTATATTTTTGTCTCTACTGTCTCTAGAAATAGGCTTTTTGTGGCTGGCAAGGTCACCGGCTTAATTAAGAATGGCAAGAGGGAGTCAGAAGTTCACTTCCTTTTCCTTCCAAGATTCATCCTTTTTGTCTTCCCTTCCTTTCGCACTCTACAGTAGAGTAAATATACAGTACTGTGCATGGCAATCCCCACAATCCATTACAACAATCAGAAATTCAGGTCAAGCTTGTTGAAAAGCGTCAGCGAGAAAAAAAGGGAGGGTTTTTTTCATACCTTGCAATGATAATGACATTATCGACATGAATAATGCAATGTCTGCGACGACCCTTTTCTTTTTTACAACCCGGTGATTTTCACGCCGCTACAGAAGCGTAATGTACTCTCCCCCAGTTCACTCGATTGCAAGAACATTACAATCTGACATGTTCTCAGCTCATTTCCAACTACTTTAAGGGCATTTCTCTGTTACTCCAACCACATTACGGTTTGAACACGGCAGTACTCTTCTGTCCTTGCTTCCTTAGAAGAAGTGATAATACTGACGTTTTGATTCCTTGTTTATACGCCCCTTCTGTCTCCTCTTTATATTGACAATGACCTCGTACTTTAATTGCTTTGTCAAGGGAGGTTGTAAAGAGGGTCATGAAGCCTCCAGTGCAACATCCTCCTTGTTTAGATGCCTCCTCTAGAGCTGCTCAGGGAAAACATGTGGGTAATGAAACAATATACACACACGCTCACACACTCACAGATCCAATCCCAGTTTACCCAACAAGCGCTTCCTGTGCTGCACCCAAATCCCCACACCAGCGTACCCGTCTCTTTTTAAATATTTGCGAAGTTTGTTTTCGGCTTGTGGATTTGTTTTATGATGATGTCTCCTAACACCCAAACGACGTGTTATTCTTGGCTTCTTCGGTGCATTGTAATTCACTTGTTGGGCTGTTTCCTCCTGCTCCATTTCAAATCCCACACATTTCAAGTCTATAATTCAAATGATTTGTGTTAATGTCAAAGACCACATCAAAACATATTTTTCCTTGCTCATATGAACGCATTTTCTATATGGTTCCTTTTTTTATTGAAATACCCAAGAGCTCTGAGCCATTCGTCAAAGTTATTGCTTGAAAAGGAACAGGGAAGCCATTTCTGTAAATACATTTGAAGCTGGATTGATGGGTAATGGCTCTAGATGGATGAGGATGTTTGACAGTGGTGTACACCTCAGAATTACACATCAACTGATGCAAACAATGCGGTAATTGTGGGTCTTGAGATCTAGATAATGGGAATAAGAACTGATGCGTGAAGCTGTGCGTGTCTGCTTGGGTTTTTATCAGCGCCTTTTCTTTTTGTTTAGGAGATGTACTCTAAAGGTACGATCCTGGCCAGTGCTATCAAACATGTGCGAGGACTCGGCGACAACAAGTTCGAAGTGCTTACCTCTCTTCGGACTTTCGTTTTCCGGGCTGAAAGAGAAGGTAGGACAAATGCTTCATATTCTTTTTCTGCTTTTCGCAGTCCTCTTTCTGCCGCTCATTCTGTACTCCTCTTTCAAAGTGTATTTTCAATGTTATTATATATTTTACATTACTCAAAATTCATTTTGCAAGCTACCCATATATTAAGAAATGGTTTACTCTACATTATAGGAAATGTGTCTTCTTTTAAAGCGTGATACAAGACAATCAATGTCATGTGTGTTGTTGTTTGTAGCCTAGCAAAGCATAACAATTGCAGTTGAGCTAAAACAGCGTGCCTGGATTTGTAAGAATAACACAAATATATTGTCTTCCAAGAACTTGCAAGATCCTTAATATGTTGTGTTTTGAAAGTTTGTGCTTTCAGGGAAAGTTGCATGCTAACATATTAGCTAAGTAATAACAGTAGCCATTGTTCAGAAAGTAAAAATGGCAACACACAACTTACCCTGTCCTATCTGTTGCAACTACTCAACACACAGTGTGTATGACTTTGTGTATGTCTAAGTTAGTAGGTCTGTTTTCCCCGTGGATGTATAATAAGAACTGGATACAGCGTGGGAGGCGGGGCCTCGTTCATTCCTATGAGAGTTGCTCATTGGCGCATGAAGACAA
>CALSBZ010004052.1:435936-448020 GCA_943591055.1 Gobionotothen gibberifrons
GTGTGTGTGTGTGTGTGTGTGTGTGTGTGTGTGTGTGTGTGTCAAATTGATTGGTAGCCCTGGGAGCATTCTCCTACCTGCTCAAGGTGGGGATTAGTGAGAAACTCATCTAATCACTTTAAGCTGTGGAGACTCACTTTGGCTTTCCCATTGTTTTGCGACCGTTAAATGGACACTCTTCATCCCACTGTGGTAGAAACGCAGACTTTTATGAGTAGAGAGAATGACAATGAGGCAGTGCACAGACAAAGACACTCAACTTTGAAGACAATACAAACTTTTGTTCTTGATCAGAAAGCACCTCTACTAAGGTAAATCTGCAGACATATGCCTAGCTCAAGGGCATATTGGAAAAACATCCATGTTTGTTTTTGGGTTATGTATTGAAAGCTCACACAATTATTTTCTTTCCTTAGACGGAAAATGTTTCCTGATGAAAACTTTCGACAGCAGGGTCTTTGGATTATCCTGAGCGTGCAGGACGTTGTTTTTTGAAGGACTTGTTGTTGTTGAGTTTTTCAAATGACATTTTCCAAAGCTTTGAGCAGCACAGACATTTTGCTTTTCTTTAACTCAACTTCGCCAAGGTGGTTGCAGAAAATCCCCCAATTGTCTTTATTGCATCTGCAGACATCAAAAGGGCAATTCTTTTGTCGTTTTGATTAAATGACCCCTTGAGCAATAGGGTTGTGTTGAAGACCATCTGTTGGCGTATAACTTGGTCTCTGTATCAGCCTTAGATGTCAGTATTGAATCAAATATTATATTTCCTATCATGTGAATCTTGTGTATTTGTATTCATTTTCTCTATGCAACATCAAATTGGTAAAAGAACATCCTGATCCTGAAGGATGCACTTCAGCAGTTAAGTATTGCACTTGAATCTAGGTGGAACACTATGAAGAGGCAGGTAATGAAAATAGATGGCCAAGCATCTGAGGCCGGGATGCACAGACTATTAAATGTCTTTCATAGTTTGAGTAATTCTTGTTGTATGATGGACACAAAATAAAATGCCATTTGGTCAGTAAGGACAGTTTGTTTAGTCAGCATAGATATACAGTAAAATGAAGTTTGAGGATTGTATTGCCCCTCTAAGCTAATTAGTTTGGGGTGGTACGTAATGTGGTGGACCCTCCTAGCAAGTGGAGGTAAGTCAGGAGATGTGGCCGCTTTGGAATTGGCCCTGAGTCTAGACAAGATACACCTGAGTCATTTCTCAGACTTTAAAAAGTTCCTTCAGTGCCACAAGTGACATTATATAAATGTTTACACAGGCTGACCATTATGTTTAGAAATGGTGGAGCCATAGTCACAGAATACACTTTACTATTTCTCAATTCTTTGTTACCGTCTTACCTTCCCAAATACCACTTTATTCCTACTTTAGGTCAAAAAGTCAACATTAATGTCAATCTTTCAGTTTTTATGTACAGATAGAGAGATCGAAATAACGTTTCCAACAATCCCAAATACAATAATACAATATAATATATTAAATATGTATAAAAAAAGGTTGCATGCTTGATTGATGTAACGTCTACCAAATCAGCCACTTTTTTCTAAATCTTGTAAATGTTGGAAACATAATGATAGATGTAATCTACGTTTGACATTGTATTGGAAGAACTCTTATTTTTTGTGTTGTAGCTGTGAAGCCAAAATATATTTAGAGGTGTAAGTGGGATTTCAATTTTCAGCTATATTTGACCCGGCAAACAAACTGTACATAGTTATATTTTTGAAAAGAGTTCGGATCACTTGCTTTTACAACAAGGCCATAGAGATGTCATCAAATCCACGAATCAAAGCACATCATTGTGAATAAATACTTTTCAGGGTTAGACACATGCATTTTCAAAGATGAATGCACCTCAACTTTTACTTGAGGATTATATTCAAGCATTACACGGAACATAACCTTCTATTTGATAATATGAACCACTTTATATTCAACTCTCCTAACATTATGTACATAATGCATGCACGCTAAAGGAGCCGTATGCCGGTTCATCATTCATAAGGAAGAATTAGATTTTCTCACTTACATGTAGAATAGGGAGCATAAATGCTTTCAACAGCAAAAAGATAAAGGACATTGGTGGAATAGTGTCAAGCGACAGCACACCAAAATTAGATTTTCAAATGTAATTTAAAATAACTTTTTATATAAAATACATTTTCATGAGTTGGGAACTTGGGTCCTTTGGTGAAAAGTGGACCCTGAAGTCGACTGAACAGAGCAGTGTTTCAGACAACGAAGGTCACGTTAGATTTAGCTTTAATTTAATAGTTTTACATTTTTTGAAATATGATTATTGCTGGGATGGTTTATCATTCTGTTTTTCCATAATGTAGGAAAAGCTGCAGCTAGGTTAGAATTGTCTCAGCAAGAACATAGGGCTGCTAAATTCATCGTATTTTAATCGCAATTACGATTATGGCTCGCAACGATTACGAAAACAACATAATCGAAATAAAACGATTCTTTTTTTCTTTTTTTTTCAAGGCCATTTTTTTGTTTGTTTGTTTTTCAGTTGAATTATACTTAAAGTTCAGGGTAATCAACTGTTAAAAACATACTGTTCACATTTTTTTTTCTCCACTAAATTGATGTTTTCAAAGTAAATGGATAATCCTGATATCAATTATTGACCCAAATAATCGAGATTATGATTTTTGCCATAATCGAGCAGCCCTACAAGAACATCAACAAATCCACTTATCCATTTAAAAAATACAGGGTTTTAGTTTTAGGTGTCGGCCTGATTCTTGTCTTGGAGCTACTGATTTTAGTCTTTAGGCTATACTAAACTGATATAACCATCTCCTGGCTTATATTGAAGTATTCTTCATATGTGTGGAGCACTCTGAGCCTATAGCTTTAATAACATGAGAGCTCTATGACAGGGCAGTGTATAATGGTGGCATGTAGCCTGTTGTTGTGACCGTGATAGACATATTACAACAATACATGAATGCTTGAAATATTATATTTGAGTTTTTTTAAATAGCCTCTCACATGTAGTCTTTGCGGTGTGTTCAAATGCAACTTTTTGGCCAAGACGCAGGCAACGTAGGGCCACGCAACATCCCTGTCACCACTGGTCCTTTGCTGTCCGTTCAGTGTGTCTAAGCTTTAAACATTAACTACACTTATAGCCGGAGAAAAGGCAACAATGTCAGTTGTTACGTTACCCCACTGCTAAAATTCCCAAATAACTCTTCACTCTGTATTCCTCTTCACCACCTGTTGACCTTGTAAACTGTAGTTTAGTTTCCCCCGTCACCTGAGACCAGCCTTCACTTCATATCTAAAACTCTGCGGCTCGGGGAACCTCCACATACTCTCACCTCCCTTTGCTCCTCTGTGGTGTTGGAGGCTGTGCTGTAGTTCATCTGTGGATGTGAGCAGTCCTCTCTTTAGACGGGGCCCGGGGGCCGAGAGCGATGGGCTCCCAACGTCTGAACCCAATCAACCTATCGATCTCTGCCGGGGTACTTGGGCGAGGCGGTGCACATCCTCTGCTTCGGGCACACGCTTCCCCCTCCCCATCGTCTCCTTTCCCTTCCTTATCCTCAGTCTTACTTTAAACCAGTCACCCGGTTGCCATGGAGACCAGTGGTCCCATTTCTCCTTCCTAAGTGCTTCTTTCAGTCAAGCTAAAACTCTCTCTCTCTCTCCTATTTCCTCTCAGTTTTATATGCCTGTCCATCTTGCTGTCTGTCTTCATCTCTTATCCCCACACATACGCACAGATCGCTTGTTACATACGCTTATCGTACCCTTATCTAATTCTGAGTTACTCGCTACAACTTTTCCAACTTCTACTCATCACTTTCTCCATCAGAAACCCGTTCTTTCTGTCCCTGCCAGCTATCTGTATAAGTGCTTGTTAGACAGAATATTACATCATTAATCTGTGTATGTGTGTGTGTGTGTGTGTGTGTGTGTGTGTGTGGATGGATTGAGAGTGAGTGTTCTGAAAGACGGCCAATTTGGGAGCTATGACAGTTAAGCCATTAACTGTATGTGTGGGTTGTGTGCATATTTATTACACATCATATCAAATGAAATATGGATAGTTTGACCCTCCTGGTTGCATCAGTTTAATGAAAAGATAAGATTGAGCCAATTTGACTTAAACTTGCTCTTGCAAAAGACACTTTATGGCAGAAAGTATTTGGAAACCAGACTGCCTCTACTTTCCTTGGAAGGCTTATTGAATACTTGGCAGGACTGCATTAGTGCAGTTAGGAATAGGAAATGATGTTGGGCAGTATAAGACCCGGCTCGCTGTCAAAGTTCTTCTTCATTCCTAAAAGTGTTGAATGGGGTTTAGATCAGGGCTGGGGTCCAGATTATCCTAAAGTTTGTGTACACGCATTGGAGTTAACTTTCTGCAGAAAATTAGTTTTTTTAATCGAGGTAAAGAATTAGAAAAACCTGGTTTTCCAGTCAAAGTTTCTCCCAGATAAAATACATTTCTTAGATATGCATAGTGTAAGTATTTCTCATTGACTTTTTATATGAAAACATATGCATTACCAAGACTTATTACATGGCTTAGTTGAATACTCAATTCTGATTGGTCAATTCAGAACACGTGACACGTTGTTAATACAGTAGTACAGACCGCTGTCAAGGATTTATTGACCGTTGCTAAGGAGGATCAAGAAAGAGAAAGAGGGTAAAAGACGGAGCGCTGGACGTCAGATAAACCACCAGAATAAGGCAGAGGGGAAGTCAACACTGACAGGGACACGGTATGGGCTCTGCAGTGTTTAAGGACTTGTTAGTGGATCAGAAACTGTGAGTTGTTGTTGTTGTCACTGTTCCAGCCGTTGGTGCGCCGTGGAACAGAGTTTGTTTTTTCTTAGAGGAAGAAATACGATCATTTATTTGTCAATAAAATCATTTCAATCAATATTGGGAACCGATTCCTTAGTTTGTTTAGTATATGGCCGTGTAATAAGCGGGATAATGTGCAGCGACTTCTATACTTATGACAGCACAAAAGCTGGTAGAAAGAAAACCTGTAACATACATTTACAATGATTTCCTAATCTGGAAAGTTTTGATATTAGTATATCAGTTAAGGCTGGCTCCGTTAAGGATATACAGCTTAAAAAAACGGGTGTTGAAAATAAAAATGTAAAATAAAAGAATTGTAGGATATTTTAAACTTTAATGAGATGATTGTGCTTTCCCTGACTATAATTTCAGTTACTACTAAGCCGTTTGCAACTTCAATCACTTTAAAAAAAAAAAAAATCACAATTTTTCAATCGCATGTATTGTTTAAAAATGTCAATCATTCTCGAAACCACAGGCTTCAGGCGTCCATCATCCGCTTCACTGTCAAACACTACAATCTTAGAGCTCTCATGTTATTCCACCAGCTCCCATGTAATTATGTGGAAAGTTCTCAATGCATTTCCTAAAGGAAGAACAGTGGTAAACTCTGTATATCGACGCTGTAAATGTCTTTTTCCATCACCATTTCTTATTTTTTTTTAAATAGAAATAATTTCCTGAAAACGCATCGAGCATTAACACTTTATAGATTTTTGGGGCAAGGTGAGACAAATTGATTTACCTGCCCTGCCCACTCCCCTATCAATTTCACCAAATCTATTGCAATCACACATCGGCATACACACTCAGCAGACCCCCAAATACTACACACCCCCTAACACTGCCAAGCGATACTTTGCTGTTTAATTGCTCTCTCAAATCAAATCAATAACACTGAGGCATGTGTTGGGGTGGTGGGGCTAAAAAAATCAATCGTTGCAGCTTCACGGCCGAGTCAGAACTGGAGAAGGAGGAGTGGATTGAAGCGGTCCAGGAATCGATCGCCGAGACACTCTCCGACTATGAAGTGGCGGAGAAGATCTGGTTCAACGAGGCCAACAAGAGCTGCGCCGACTGTCGCGCCCCGCAGCCGGAGTGGGCCTCGGTCAACCTGGGCGTGGTCATCTGCAAGAAGTGTGCAGGTATATGTATGCTAATCTACTATTGCCTTCCTTCAACTCTCTGATGCAGAGTGCCATGCTAGAAGCAGGCATACATTGGTCAAACATAGCATACTGTACCCCCCATAAGTAAACATGAAGCACTTTGAATGTAAGCCAACAGGCTTAAATGACCAGCAAGACCAGTGTATAGGGTTTGTAATGTAACTTTTTTGGGTCAATAGTTTCCCTTTCATTATTTAGAACGTTTTCCTGGAGAAATATGTTATTTAATACAAATATTTGAACTGGTGAAAACTTTTTTTTATATATATATTTATTGGCATTTTGTTTATAACACAAGACATGCAATATAAAAGACCTTCTTTCCTTCAAACATTTTGGTTAGAATTGAATTAATAGTGAACGTTTCTTATTCAGTTATTATTTTCAAAATAAATCTATTAAATATAGTGAGTAAAGGTACACAGAGGAACAACATCGCGACCCTAAGCTGTATTTGAAAATGTTCTAACATGATTCAAAAACCTGCTTGGAGTAGAAAAAGCATGTCTAGCACTCAATCTTAATTGTTACAAATGGTCTGGTGTTTGTTTGTGTCTGCGTGAAAGTGTGCTCTGACCCAGAGGCTCTTTTGAAGAAGTTCTCAGGTGATAAGCCACTTATGGGAGTTGGCGCCTGGCCTCTAGACTCTCTAATCTATTTGCCAATCCTCGATGGCTCAGATGAAATGACAACAAAGATTTAGACACGGGCACAACCCTGAGGGATCCCAAACTGCCTCTTGACCCGCTAAACATGATTAGAGAAGGAGCAGCCATGCCTGATGTCACTCCTCCCTCCCCTTCCATATCTACCCTGGGCCACAGATTCCTCCCAGTTTCATAAGTTTAAATGCAATTCCTCACCTCACCTCCGCAAAGCCCATGTAATTGGTACGCATTAGATATCCAACATCCCTTTTCAAACACTCTTAAATGATTTAATTTGCTGGACTGTTTAATATTACATTTGGTCGACATGCTGGGTGAGAGAGGGGGAATCTCTGCAACAAGGAAGCTGTCCTCAGACTCTGCTCTCCTGAAATTAGGTGGCGGCCCATTTGGAATACCAATGACTGCTCATGCTTTTAATTAGCGCCCCCATGTCATTGACAATAAAGAGAAAATCTGAAAGAGGGGAGAAGTAATGAGAGGGCTAATGGTAAAAATGATCCTAGATTGGCTTTCCTCTTTTTATGCCAAGATGGAATTAATTTTAATAGTTTCTAGCTTCACCCTCTGATTTAGAGAGATTTCAAAGACTTGAAAGACTGTTAGCTTTTTTCAATTGCATGAAAAACGATAATTTGTGAATATTTAAGAAAATGATCTCAACAACAAAGTGTTGTTTCAAAACATTATTTGTAGCCAAGGCTAACCTGTGACTTTTTTTTAATACATTGCAACACAAACACATTTCTAATCTGATTTGTGTTTTATCCAGTTTTCTTATTCGCTTCTATTAGAAAGAAAAATGCTTTCAACCTGCATTTTTAAAAATGTTTACTGGTAAAAAAATTGTCTATGAAAAAAGGACCCTACTTCTCACTTGATTAATCATCTTAAGTTAAAATGTTCCACTACGTGTTAATTGACTATAATATTCTTAAATAAAGCATAATGCACATTTTGTACATTATGATTCCATTTACATTCAAATAGATGATAAAGCAGGATATACTTTAGCACACCCTATGATCGACATGTAGCTTGTGTTTCCTCTCTTTTCCACCTTTTCACACAATCCAACCATACAAACCAGCGGAAAGTGCAATAAACCAAAGACTCTGAGGCGTTTCTCCACACATGTAATTGCAACAAACTCAGGATGCAACTTGTAGACACGTCTGCTGGCAACAGTTGCCATGGTAACAGACAAATGCAGTGCTCATTGCTTCGCCTTGTTTCCTTTGACTCGTCATTGAGTGAGGGGAAAATGCCACACAAGTACACAGGGTTAGAAAAGCACTCCACGAACTGTCGCGGGCAAAGTTTTTAATTGGGGGGGGACATCCTGAATGTGTTTCTTTAGTGATAGCTGCTGTGATGGGAATGCCCTTTTCTTTGTCTTGTTTTTTCGGGTTCAATCAGAATGATGAATACATTTACAACAGGCTATTTATATGTAAAGATCTCACCATGTGCCCAGTGCAACGTGCGCATGAACACGCTTTTTTTCAGCTTCATTACCCTTACACAAGGGAAAATGGTCCTGTGGAGCTGTAAGGCTCAGCGGATAGAGCGTGGCTGTGGAAATGCAGCAGGTGCCAAGAGTGAAACATTTTCAGGCAAAAGTGACATAATCTTGTTGTTTTTGGCCTTTTTTTCTCAAGCTGGACTTATGTGCAGTTATCATTCCTCTCCTTTCAATGTGACTTTTGGGATTGACAAACCATTTCAAACTCAAGTCTGAACACACTTATGCATCCCCACTTGACACTTTATCATTAGCTTCTCCAACAAGATATGTGATAATAACCATAATGGAAGGACATTTCTTCTATTTATATTCATAGGGACGATTCAATTGCTACTTTTATTAGAAAGTGAAAATATTTTTTCTGCCAAAACATCCAGGATTATAGTGTTTCTCTCTCTTGACAGACTTTTAAAAAAACAAAACAGATAATTCCCTTTTCCAACATTACTTATGTTAGACTGTGATTGTTCAAGTGTATAACTACCCCAGAAAATGCTGATGTAAGGGATAACTGCTCAATTTAAGTATAATATGTTATACAATTGAAAGAACAGGGCTTATACATTACACATTCAAACATGTGGTTGGTATTTTTAGAAAAGCACTCCTATACCTAATCATTAAAAACGGGACTGTTCTTTTGTAAATATTGGTAAGCATTTTTCTGATTACCATAACATCTCATGTGGCGTTCCACAGGGTGTAATACTTGGTCCGCTCATGTTTCTTTTCTAGATACATGCTTACACTGAGCTAAATGATATATCCACACAACTGTTAATTTTCATAGCTCTGCAGGAAATCTTCTACTGTCTTTTTGTCCTAATGTATTCACTATTTGATCACATCAAGTCTGACCACAATGGGATTTGGTTTGGCATATTGGATAAAAAATCTGATCTGGGAGAAATTAGACCAGAAATTTGATCAATCATAATCACTAGTTATCAAAAAAGATTTCCAAGACTCTCTTTTAATAACTCAGATGACAAATAATACCAAAATGTTCAGCATCTGTGTCAAGATGGCGTCCGACAGCTCAAGGCCCTACATTTCCATTCACAACTGCTCTACTTGAGCATAGAAGACTGTAATGAGATCATGCCAAAACTAAATCTAAAATGATATGCCTTTACACACAGGAAAATAATTCACATTCACACATACAGTACAGCGTATTTCTACTTAATGTATTATGCATGTCTACTCTGTCTTTGGCTATAAGCAACGCTAGAAGCCTCTCGTTCACCCAAATAAACAGGCCGACCCACAAACACAATGAATTACTCATGATTCATTAGCAATTAATGGCCCTCGTTCTGTGCTTTCATTTCCAATTAGGAGTGCTGAGGGGACTAAATATGTCTGTTGTGAGTGAGCGAATGAGCTTCCAGTCATGCTCGGTTTCCCCGTCTTGTAACTGCCTGTTTATTGTTTATTCCACCACTGACATGTGGTCTACGTTTGTGCGAACACTATGGAGATTTCTCTGCATACTTGTACATGTTGATTTTGAGTTTTTCCGTGTGCACTTTTCAGGAACTAAAAGCGTAGCCTCACAGCCATGCATTTTGGAATATATCTAATTGAGGTTTTATACACCCAAAGGTTATTTGCTTTTCTGAGCTTATGTTTTTTTTTGTATCTGTGAACTCACAAAGGGTGTTTCTTTCTGTGTATCAGGGCAGCACCGCTCCCTTGGACCAAGTATATCTAAAGTTCGAAGCTTGAAGTTGGACAGCAGCATCTGGAGCAATGAGCTGGTGGAGGTACTTATCAGCTAAAGCAATATTCCTCCTCTCAACCCTTTTAACAACATAATCCAATTGCCTTTCAATTAGAATGGTGTTTCAAAATAACCTACTTTTTCAAACCTTCAAAGGGCACCTAAGTTGAAGTCAAATACAAATTAACACATTTTGTTGCCAAGACAAACTTGTCTCGTTAGGGCTTGGCAAATGTTTATTTTAAACTCTTATCCTCACCTGCATTTGTCCTCTCACCCCTTTTCTTTAGCTCTTCCTTGAGGTGGGGAACAAGAATGCTAACAGTTTCTGGGCTGCTAATCTTCCCCTGGAGGAAGAACTCTACAGCGGGGCTTCGGCCGAGCAGCGCGCCACGTTCATCCGCAGGAAGTACAGGGAGAGGAAGTACCGGAGGGTCCTGGAGGGCTTTAATGATCTGGAGCAGCTCACCCAGGTACACACTTCATAAACACACTTCAAATGAAAACCGAAACTAGCCATTTTTCTGATAATACGTTGAGGTATATACATTTTTTTTACTGTCTATTAGCATTTTGTTTTTACCAGAAGTTGACTAGGGAGCAGGAAAACTACTTTGCCTTTGCGCTCTTCATACCATATGCTAAGCTTGTTTTCTCCTCCACGACACCAGCACAGTGTTGCACCTGTGCGTGTCTTTTCTGTCTTTCTCTGTGAACACGCAGAGCAAGTACAGTAGATCCACAACTTCCCAACTCCCATCACTGCCGTGACAAGTGATACTTAACATTGAAGCGGGGGTTAGTGTTGCATTGACTGTGTTTTTAAGTGTTGCCTCAGACACACTGACTTCATCACTGTGCCAGAAATACTTTATTTTTGAGTGCTGCACTCTCTACCTGGAAGTTGTACTGCATTATAAGAAGAAATTGGATCCATTCAATGTTTGTTTCCAATGGGAAAAATGTTAAGGTTTGTATTCATTGTTCCTTTTTGTTTGAGTTGGTTTGAGCTAATCGCTTTTTACACATTGTACTTTTAGTTTAGAATATACTTTTGAATCTGGAAAGGATGTTTTTTTTTTACCACAGTTAGCAGATGTGATGGCAAGGCAAGGCAAGGCAAGTTTATTTATATAGCACCTTTCAACACAAGGCAATTCAAGGTGCTTTACAAAAATGAAAGACATTCAGACAAAGGCATTTCAAAACAGTAAAAGATCATAAAAGAAACATTAAAAGAAAAAATACATGATTAAAAAGTACATGAATAAAAAAGTACATGAATAAAAAGCTACAGTGCAGTTTAAGATCTGAATAATAGTGATAGCTTCATTGTGTAATATTTCCATTTAAGAATATGAATGTACTTTTTCCATCTCTTGTTACCTAATAATATTTTCCATTTGCAACCAATCAAAGTGCACCCAAAGTTCAAAAGCTTTCAGTCATAACCGGCCATCCACAATATCTCCATCTGTACTTCTAGGAAGCATAGTACATGGTAAACTCCATTACCAAAATCCAGCTAACCTGAAAAAGGACATATTTTCATGACCTTTTGACCATCAGTAAAACAGAGATACATGTCTGAAAATGCCAAAAGCACCGTCTGAACGATGTTGCTAAGGCCTTCTCCTCCAGGTTGTGTTTTTATTGCTGTTCTTTGGCATCCTTTAAAAGAGAGGCTCTTAAAAGCACGACTGAGCTAAGTTTCCACCAGCGTCAGCATTTACGCAGATCAGCCCCCTTTGTATTGTTTTCTCGGGCAGAAAGAGAGGGATGGAGATGTAGAGAGAAAAAGGGAATGAAGGGAGGAGAAGTGTGGAAGAAATATACTCGCTAGCTAAGTGGAAAAGTGGATTAGGATCCACAACAGAAACGCTTGGGTTGGTTTTATTGCGGCTTTGCTGGCCTTTGCGTGTGTGGGAGTGTGTGTAGCGTACACGCGTGTGAACATGTGAGCTGCACCACTAAGGATGTGTGAATTTGCTGTTATAGGGGGAGTTTTTTTGCAGGAGAGAACGTGTGACAGACAGGGAGAGGGTGGCTGTCTAAAAGCGTTCGGCCATTGGAGGTGTGTGTGTGTGTGTGTGTGTGTGTGTGTGTGTGTGTGTGTGTGTGTGTGTGTGTAGGGCCCG
>CALSBZ010004052.1:453020-468987 GCA_943591055.1 Gobionotothen gibberifrons
CAGTGTGTACACCTAGCTGCGGTAAGCTCTTCAGCACATTTGTTTTTATAAAAGGTGGTCAGAAATACCTTTCCGGTCCACTGTATGTCATAGTGCTCTAGTGAGGGAACAATGACGTCACATTGTAGTTATCCTCCTCAGGCCATGCTCGACGACTCATTCAACCCAGTTCCAGATGCTAGAGTACACCAAGTAGCGATTAAACAAAATAACTCCTATATTCTCCCAGACAGACCTGAAAAAGGTGCTGACGCGTAAACCTGTGAAAAAAAAGCCTTTAAACCCGGTGTGCGAGTTGGACCTTTACAACCCTCGGCGCCACATAAACTCAGCCTATTGTCTTTATACTTTAACAAGCCAATCATGTTCAAAGCTCAAGCCCAACATTGTGCCGCCACATTTATAAAAGCACAGTGGGAGATCTTCTCTCCCATGAATAGGAAATGAAGGCACACACATTTAAAGCTGGTGAGTTTTAAGGGGAAAAAGTAATCGCTCCCTTCCTTTTCCCCTTTGTGTTACCCACCATCGGAGGCTCAGCACAGATGTGGAGACGGGTGTGTTTTGTTTGT
Organism: Gobionotothen gibberifrons; assembly: GCA_943591055.1. Taxonomy (NCBI): domain Eukaryota; kingdom Metazoa; phylum Chordata; class Actinopteri; order Perciformes; family Nototheniidae; genus Gobionotothen; species Gobionotothen gibberifrons. The sequence continues at coordinate 453,593 of CALSBZ010004052.1, forward strand.
GCAGTTGCTCACCGGGCTGATGATAGGATTGTTAGATTAAAGGAGCGAGGGGGGGGGCGGTGGCTGGGGCCGAGGGGAGATTTCTTAGGGACTATATTTTACATAATGTATGCGCCACGTCTGTGCACACTCGCCAGCCACCGAGCCTGTTAGGGACTCCTAATTGCTAGCATGGGTCACCTGGTCGCCTTTGGTGATGGCCATTACTTGGAGACACACATGCAGATGCATACACACATTCCCCCGTGTGGTATTGTCCATCGGAAATGTGAAGCATACTGTAAAGGATGTTTCTATATGCTCGTTATATGGAAAAAAAGTTGTGGGGGTTATCATTAACAAACAGAACTATGGAGCTCTTCCTATAGAGATGGATGCCCAACTAAATTCACCAACTACTGCAGGCGTAAGGAGGACACCGGTCAGGGAGGTTAGCCATAACTCAAATACCACTCTGACAGATTTACACTGCTTGGCTGAGATGGAGATCTTGCCTCAGGGTCGACAGTCAGTAGAAGTCAAGTTGGGACTGTATGGCCGAGTGACCACAAGGAAGATACTCCTACAAGTGACACATGATATTCACCCAGGGTCAGACCCACCATTAAATCTTGTATCTTGTTTACCTTTAAGATCCCACCTCCTAACATGTGCAACACAGAAAGCACACATGTACTTTATCCGTGTAGCTGAAATAAAAAATAAACGCTGAGTTTGAAAAGTGGGTGTGGTTAGAGAAAAGCCTTTTCCCCCCAACGTTAACCAATATGAAGAAATGTTATTTAAATGAATCAAAGTCTAATGGAGGTTATCACAAGCTAAATGCCCATCACTTGATTCAATCATTATCATTTTCCTCAGTGGGAAATATTTTTGCAATCCCCTGAAAAATCTGCAGCTTTCTTTCACTTCACATGACCTACTTTCGTGTGTGACATGATGAAGTATCATGTTTGTTCTTTCAATAATACTCTACAGTCGTGAACATCCATTATTCATTAGCAGGCTTGAAAAGATGATTGTAAAAAAAAAACGGAAAATATTTTAAGAAAAACATTTTCATTTTCTATTACGCATTTCTTTGTGAATAAATAGATTATAATGGTGTGCTGAAAGATTAAGGCTCCACACAAAACACTGTCCGAATTCCCCATTTGACTTTTTCCTACTGCCGGACACATTGTCGCATCACACAAAGTGTTCCATTGTCTTTGTGCCTGCAGCCTCTAGAGTTGCAGTAAAAAAAAAAAGACTTGCGACAAATTTTGATTAAACAAAAAATTGAACTTTTTCCCGTTGTTTTATATTGCAGAAAGTGGGAACAATTCAATACCCATATGACACCATCCCTTCTGTGTAGCGTCCTGTTGACAGAGGGAAGATAGAGATAAGAATAAAAGGAGCGACAAAACAGAGTGCAGATTTTGTTTATGGAGTTTAAGAGACCTCAGCCTTGGGTTACATTTCCACACACACAGGAGGACACAAGGACAAAGAAGTATTTCATTTGTCTGCTGCTGTCATGGCATTATGCGCACCTGTTGTGACTGTTTGCTTAGATTTCCTTTTGTTTTTACCTTATCAAGCAAGACATCCACAACAAGCATGCACTTCAGGCCTTCATCTAACCCCCGCATGGTGCTGTAAACCCTGAAAGAAATGACGGCAAACATGCTTCTTCACCAAATTCACTAAACCCCCCCCCGCTGTGAGACAGGGATAAGCCGGCAATAAACAATCGTCAGACAACAATTCTCACTCTTAACAACAGAAGTCTAAATTGGAACATCTCTTAGTGTGCAGAAAACCTCGCAGCTGCGTCCCCTTCACAGTGTGAACGGTGCTCCAATTTTGTAGAGAATTTAAAATGGGAAAACCCTGCATTTCCCCTGGATGTTGTGTGTCAAAGCAAAGCCTGCGTTTCCCAGAACCCCCTTCCCTCCACAGCTTTTGCATCTTCGGCATCGGGTCATTTCCTGACGGCATTGCCACTTCATTAGCTCCTTCTCCACGGCCTACATGTGAGTGCGTCCGTGTTGGTCTCGGCGGCCCTCATCGTCCCGCCTACACCTGCTCGCCCAAAAACACCCTGGGATACCACAGGAGCATGTTCATTTACATATCCCCATCCCAGATTTCACAAAAAAAGCCAACAGCAGCTCCCCAAGGCAGAGTGCCTTCGCCTTTTGGAAACCCCTAAGGGCAGTTTCAATGATGGATGTATCTCCTCTAGCCAAAGGCTTCCACTCAGGTGGTTTCTTGTGTATCTTCAGGTTCCTTTATCATTTTTCATGTCAAGTGAGCTCCCATATGCTACTCCCAAGAGGCTGCATAAGCCACATAGATACACATTAAAATAGTTGTAGCAGCAAGTTTGATTAAAACCATTTTAAACACTGAAAATGAAAGTTGAAAACACACTGCCAACATCGAATATTTTTTACAATGATTTATTTTGGCACAACTCATGTCTAACTGAGCTGTCACCAGTTGCTAACTTGTCACTTTGCAGTTTGAACGTAGAGATGGATATGAAAACAGACACCCAATTCTGTGGATAATGTTCTTTGATCTGCGCTGATGCCACTTCTTGAATGCTAATTCCTAGTTTCTAGGCAAACAAATCCATAAATGGAGACTATTAGGTGTGAAAGTCCGCTAATTAATCAGTGTCTTTTCACTAAATTGGAAGTAATATTGGACGTTAGCATCAGCTGATGGTCTAAGAACGTTAATATAATTGATCTTAATAATAATCATAACAATACACTTGAAAAGGTTGTATTTAAGGGCCTGTTGGAAGGGTAAAAGGGGTTTTGACCGTCTTATATGGCAAATACCAAAGTGGGCTGCATAAATTCCAAAATGTGTCAATTCCCAACATCTTGCTGGCTAATGTATTAGCTACAGACTATAAACTGATGGTTTCGCCAGCATTGCTGTCCATCCAGGTCTGTAGCCTTAATGGATTACTCAGGAGAGCTCATTTTGGCAAACGAGCAGTTTATTAACCAACAAAAGAAGTCTCGGCCCTTGGATGTGTCACTCTGTGTTGGTGCCACTAGTCCCTGTCTGACCGGAAAGACAAGTTGGTAATGGATTCTTAAACGCTGCAGGTGGGTAACATTAACAACTGAACTCCATCTGCCACTTGGCTCTGCTACCAATGCTCTGCCATGCTGGATCAGTTTATACAAAATACCCTTCCAAGTCCTTTTTTGATAAATCGTCATACACTGGTAAACGTGACAAAATGTTAGTTAATGACTAAACATATTAGGTTTATAGTTTTGTATTCACATAAGCACATATGTTTATTAGACACATCCACAAGGTGAATACATGAATGTGGGGTCTGCAATTGAAGCTAACAGCAGCCCTCACTGTCGTTGGAAATGACCAGGCTGATGAGAGCCCTATGACAGAACCAACACATAACCTTTGCGAGCCCCAAAATGAAACTAAAAGGGGCTGAAACGCTCGTATACTGTAAGCGAACTGCAGGGGGTGGTCATAACTGTTTCCCATTACAAGTGACCCATTTCGCTTTATACTGTCATTTGCCCCATTTTTCATATTAACATGAAATACTGCAGCTTTAAAGCAACTACATATAGAATATCATGCTTTTGCGCTTCCCATTGCTATACTTGCTTCAAACAAAAGCGTATTCCATAATGTGTACTACTAGTGGCTTTAAGGTTTCAATTTTGTGTCAGCTCCAAACAACTTGTGTGTTTTGCAGCCAGACAGTGAACCCCTGCCAGCTATTTGACTGTAAATCTCCGGGTAAAGCATCAGCTAATGCTAACTGCTAACAGCTAACTGTAAACAAAGCAATGCAAACATGTAAATTGTGTTTCATGGCGGCTCTCCACTCCACCCAGGAGGCCTCTGCACTGCAAAACCCCAAGCTAAGCTAAGCAGTGCCTCTCACTGTGTCGACATCATTCCGCTTCTCCTTAAATGACACACGGTGGATTTGGAGGCAAAGAAGTTTTATTGTTGCCACCACTAGCATCCCTGACGCCTCGAATCTCCGGATCTCGCGGCGCATTAAAAATGTATCCAGCAGGCTTTCTGTGTGGATAATAAAAACAGGAACAACAACACACGTTCAAAGACCAACACTAAATCACAGGGCCCGTTTCATCTTGGGTCTCCATTCCACCCCGCTGTTAGCAACATAGCTACGGCTGTGCCTGTTTCTTCAGTGATTGGTGACGTTGTTGTTTTTATACGAAGCATAAAATGGGCTGTTGGAGAGTCAAAGGGTCACAAGCAGTACTCAGTGTTTGTGAAGTTTTTCTAATGAAGGGGGCTTTTTCAGTTTGTTTGTGTGTGTGTGTGTGTGTGTGTGTGTGTGTGTGTGTGGCTTCTTGATAAACACCCCAATTAATAAATGAGGTTCATCGGCACTCCAATATACATTTCCTATTAATACTAATATTCTTACTTTCTTTTTAATATACATTTTATTGCACATTCCTTCTTTTTAACTTTTGTAGGACTATTTATTTACATTTTCTAGAAATAGAATTGAACATCTAATGTTAATTATATTCGATTTTGTATTGGACGTTTTGCTCTTTAACTTATGCCTATATACATATCTTTAAATTGTTCTTTTTGACTCTTCCTTTTAAGATGGATAAAGTATTCTGATTATTCTATACTAACGTCATGTACATGTTTCCCGTCTCGTCCTCTATCCTCTTTTATATTTCGCTGACTCCAAGTGTTATCTCTGCTTGCATTGCATATGTTCGACATTGGTGTTATTATATACGGCTTCACTGCCTGTGTGTGTATATGCGTGTGTCTCTGATTACCCCCACTGTCCACTGCTTGTCGGAGACCACTTTGTGACCGTTGCCGTGGGCGACCAGATGGCTAATTGAGCACTCTGTCATGTCACATCCCTTCACTGGGGACTGAGCCAATCAGCACAGGCCAGACTTCTCAACTGCCGCCCCCACAGACATCACAGTCCCATCTTAACGGAGTCCAGCTTTAGGGCCCCAGAGGGACTGTTTAAAGGCTCACAGACAGAGCCTTGTTACCACTGATACAGCATCAAGCCACTGGCTTATTTACATTCTCTCAACCTGAGAGCTTGAAAACTATGTGTGTGTATGCGTGTTAGACTCTCTTCCCTGCAGTTTGCTGATTAAATTCTGTCAGAGTCCATGTATTTACGATGCTGCTATTGGCACACACATTGTCCGTGTTAGATTCAAAGCTAGACTAGAGGTCGCTACTTAAAGTCACCCATGCTTTATGTCGCCCTGTTTCTGATTGGCGCTGTAGCATTGGCATTCAAATAACAATAATTATTTCACTTGCTAGCTACAATGCATGCACACTTTGAATAACAATTATTCTTAGAATTAACACTTGAAATAAGAATGACAAATATCTTGGGTAGAGAAAATAAATAGCAACAAAATAATTTAAATCATATCTTCCTTACTAAAAATAAATCAGGTCTGAATTAAAACCAATCACTACTACTGACTTACAAACCTTGGCAAAAAAAGGCTTATGGTTACACTCAATGATTTTCTTTACACACATCTTTAGCATGTAACAAGATCGATACATAATAATTATTAATGCCAGAATATGTTTTTCTTTTTATGTAAAAAATGGCAGTGGATTTATAGAATATGCAATTATATATCAGGGAATCGCTAAAAATGACTAAGTATAACACTTTTTATGGCTTCTCCATTGCATTAAAGATCTGAATGGAAAAACTTGTCCATGCTTTTATCTTCAGTAGACTACTGTAATGGTGTCTTCACAGCTCTCACAAAAAAATCTATTAGAAAGCTGCAGCTAATTCAGAACGCTGCTCGAGTCCTCACTGACACTAAGAGTGGATCACATCACTCCTGTTCTGAAGTCTTTACACTGGCTTCCTGTGTGTCAAATAATTGATTTCAAAATACTTCTGCTGGTTTATAAAGCACTGAATGGTTTAGGCCCAAAATACATTTCTGATCTCCTGATAAATTATGAACCATCCAGATCTCTCAGGTCTTCAGGGACTGGTCAGCTTTTTGTCCCCAGAGTCAGAACTAAACATGGAGAAGCAGCATTCAGTTATTATGCTCCAAATATCTGGAACAAACTCCCAGACTACTTTTAAATCCAGGCTGAAGACTTTTCTTTTTGCCGCTGCTTTTAATTGAACTATTCCTATCTTACACTGCACTGTAACTTTTATTATCTTTGCTTTTTAATGCCATTTTCTTAATGTCTTTCATTTTTGTAAAGCACTTTGAATTGCCCTGTGTTGAAATGTGCTATGTAAATAAACTTGCCTTGCCTTGAATAATTCAGGAATTTGACTGTTATGATATTATCTTTAAGTGATATTAGGCTGTAAAAAAACATTCAATGCTATACTGTAATTTATTTTACTGCAATTCAAAGACTATTAATTTGACACGTTTAATTAGTTTGACACAATCCACATATAGAACTTATACAGATGGCTGTCTGATCAGGCATCAGCTAAATGGTGGTAATGTTGCTTCAATTAAAAATAGTTTCAATCAAAGTTATTTTACCTTCCTTGATGAGAGAGCTCGAGGTAGGGAAGATAACATCTGTAAGATATTGCCAAGGCTCGGGTAGAAAATGCAACCTCAGAAATGAAGCTAATTGAATTTGACAATGATAAGGTCGAATGTGGGGAGTGTTAAAGCTAGAAAGAAAAGGATGAAGAGGGAGTTGAGAAGAAAATGAGGCAGGAAGGCATCTAATTTAATTGGACGAAGAATAAAAGAAGATGGAACATAAAACTATTTTTCTAAAGATGCAGTACATGAAAGCTTAAGAACATCTTACCTTTGCATTTAGATGACCAAGTGATGGGTCATGACTGAATAAACAGTATAATCATGTTTTATGCACTTTTCTTTCAGGAAAATGGATACAAGTTCTGCTTTTCTGACAGGAAATACTTACCAGTGTGTTGCTTAAGGACACTTCAACAATGCTGCCATCTTATAGCCATAATTTATTTTAGTATAGTAAGATATTTATTAGCAATTTTACATAAATAAGAGTGGGATTTAAAGATTCAATCACATGTGGGATGAGCAGAATATATATATATATATAGAAAATATTCAAAAGAAATTCAATTCAGACAATTTAAAAACGTTTTCTACGTAACATTAAGCTGTAACAACAATGTACATTTACCGTCTATGGCAGTGTTTCTCAAACTTCTTCATACCAAGGACCACTTAACCAATAAAAAAACACTCGCGGACCACCTAACTCCACAAATATCCAAAAACACATCGTTTTTCTAGAACAGATTACAAATTGCCTAGAAAGTATACAAACAAGTGGCAACATGTGTGATGAAGGTGTTGCGCTGGGCTATATCATGCAATCGAAAGTGAAACTTAAGCTCACTCCATTGCGGAAATATTCGCGCGAGAGTGCGGAAAACTTAAATTCATTAATTTATTTCAAATGTGAAACGTTACCAATATACTCACGGGCCACTAGGGGGCACTCACGGGCCACTAGGGGGCGCTCACGGACCACCAGTGAGCACACTTTGAGAAGCACTGGTCTATGGGACTAATGAAGGTATTCTGATTTTAAAAAAACAATGTGGCTATCCTGACAGCTAATAGCAACATGCTACGTTCTGTTGATGCAGCAATAAAGGCATACATGCTCTATCCCGCAAAGTGCCATGTTGGATTGCATGCTGCATTGATAGATTTCCTACCATAGCTTCATATTCCCAGTGGAGTTTGATCATGCTATGTTATGAAGACAATATTGTGTTTCCCTAATGAATAATTCTGAGATATGTCATGTTACAAATGAGTTTTTCAATGTGAGATATGTGTTTATTATATATCAATATTGGAAGGAAGCTCATATTAACATTGCGATAATGTGTCCTCCCAACCAAACCTAATATAGCCTACCTGTTTTTGTGTTTTTATAGATGTATTCCCCTTCACTTGAGTCTTTTATCATAATAAATTAATAACAACAACCCTGGTTCCAGCTTTGTGATGATGAATTTTTTAAATCACCCAATGGGTTTCTTGAATAATGAATTTAAATTCAGAGGTTTGAAGATTTCCTTGAACCATTAAGAACCACTTAACCCTTCTCTGGAATTGTCAAAGATTTTATTGGAGGCTATTCTATGATTTTGGGGGTCAAGTACTTTCAGAATGATATTTAAAACTCATACTGGAGTATTACAGCTGCAGCCACCATTCAACAAATGAGGGAAACCATTCCCTTTCTCATCTACTATGTTTCCTCCTTCATTGTAGATTTCCCCGTCCTTGAGCAGTGGTCCGAGAGCGCCTCCCTTTCCGAAGCTTCCCTCTTCATGGATGGCTTCCTCTACATCTCCACCGGCGCTTCCAAGACGACGTTGGACCGACGTGGAAGAGATGGTGAGCGATTTAAAAAGAAAAAAAAGAGTACAACTTTTTATTTGCAAACCTCCGGCAAGGCCAATCAATCCATCAATCCATTTGTAAGCAGTTTAAACTGCGTGTTTGTCAGAGGTCTACTCCAGTTAAGCGCTGAGCGATCAATCAGTGTCAGTCTGTCAGCTGTCAAACTGCCAATCGTTTAATCCGAACACTAAACAGTCCAGTCAAAACGATCAATGGATGTGTCTTTCACATTCGTTCCGCATCCATCCTCTGGGAATACTTGTCAGACGGAAAGATGTTCTTAGACGACCCTGCAGTGAACACTCTACGGAAGTTCAAGGTAAATTAGGGTCAAGTTGAAAAATGTGGATACAAATGAATAAAATAATTAAGTCTGTTCGAACCCACCTGAGAGAGACTAGCTCTCAAACTTCTGAATCTCTTCATTTTGTCTTCCAAGGCAGTTTAAAACTTTTAATCAGGCTCCATTTCACACCCAAACTCCTCAGCTGCTGCTGCACCTCCTGCTCCGCTATGGTCCCACTTCTCCAAACAGCTGGAGCGTTGCTAGGGCCCATGGGTAATTAGGAGAGGGAGCAGGCTTTGGATGCTCCCCTTGGGGATGGAGGTTATTGGGAAGGTGGAGGATGGGGGGATGGGGGGGGGGGACAAATGTAGGGAATGAAGGTTTCCGGGTGGGGGTGGCAGATTGCAGCGAGCTGCCAGTGGATGAGCGTAATCGCCTACGTCCTGGGCAAGACATCCATCTCCATTTCCCATCCACCCCCACATGCTCCACTCTCATTGGTGGATGTACATGTTACTAATGAACAGGGCTGAGGTCTGGGAAATTGCCCCTTAGAGGAGATGGGGCGGGGGGGATATTCCTTCCAATATCTATTGAAATTCTCATTATTTGGAGAGATGGAATTCATTTACATTACATTTGTTGAAGGATAATTCCAATGTACTGCAATTTGGCTCTTGATGTCATAGTTGTAGGACATCAATTCTGTTGGTTATGACAATATTGCACTCATAAATGCTGAGATCTGGGAATATGCCTCGCTCCAGTGATGTCTTATTGGCCAAATGATTAAACTGGTTACGAATAAGACTTTTTAAAGTTAGTTTTAAACTGTCTACCCGTTTTAAATTGGCTTACCTTTTGAAAAGAGACACTCTTACACAAGTCAGTCCTCTATTTCTAAAGATTTCTGAACCTTTTATAAATCAAAATGGACAGTTGGGCCATTTATAATGATCAAATATACATTTTAAAGCAGATACAGACACGCTGGCCTTCAACCGACTACCCAAACTCTTTTTACCAGAAAACATTTGCTAAATCTTAGAAATACTTTTATTTAAATGTTGTATTATCGAATTCTGCAATTTAAAGTTACAATAATAAAACTGTCACTTAGGGGTTGCAAGCTCTAACCCTATTACTGACACGTATACATTTACTGTTATTTTACCTTTATTTTATCTCCAAGATGTGGACATGTCAGGTTATTTTTCTAAATGCACCACCAGCTAAATACTAACTTCTTGTTTTCTGAAGGCTGTTGCTGGCTTATGTAGTGTTCACCTTTGGACGTCAGATCAGGACACAGACTTGCTTTGGTTTTGTAGAACTATAATGAATGCCTCAGGCGTCAGATACACATAGTTATTTTCTTTATTTATTTGTCCTTCTACCTCGACGCAAAATTCACTTGTGTGGGTATGTGTGGTCCAAAAATGAAAAGAAATACTCTTTGCTAACGTGGTCAAACCAGCAATACAAGTCCAAGTCTGTATTGAGGGAATGTAGTATTTAACAGTGGGTACAATGACATATACAGTGAAATAATCTCATACAGCAATTTACATGTATCTTAATTATTATTGAAGGATCTTTAGCCGTAGCTGATGTTAGCGTGGGTAAAAACATACAGGCATTGAGGATCCTAAACATCCTAGCTTAACCACATAATGATCAACGTATCAGTTTTACGAACACAACAGGTAAGCTTTACTTTGTTAAAGTCCTTTCATAGTGTAGCGCCAGACCAAGTAGAGTATTCGGCTGCATGGCAGGAGTTGCTATGGGGATAAATTGGCTCGTTAACTAGCCCCCTGCCAGAGCCTTTTGTACATTCTGTTCTGTGCTGAACGGCGGACAATAGAATCGTCATCCGGGCTTTTTTTGTGTGCGGAAAACAGCTTCCTATGTCTGGAAATAACTTTGATGATAACAGTTAGAGCTAACTGAAAACCCCAAACAATGAGCACAAATAAACCACCAAGGTTCTATGTAGCGTTGAGAGGGGGTGCAGAGTTGGGTCATAATTAAGTTGTTATTGTATCCATATTTGATATTTTTAAACAAGCATTAGTCTTTTCCATGTTATGTTTAAAGTATTAATATAAAAAGAACACTTCGGGCATTTTGTATTAAAATGAAAATAACATTGGTTGGACAGAGTGTGTTTTGCTGTTCCGACAACACGACAAGCTGCTTGAGATAGACTAACGCTACAGGTCGCCATTTTGTCCTGGTCCATTTTAGCCACTGTTGTGCATTTTGTACCACTTACAGGCACAGTGTATCCAAAGTGGTCTCCCTCCAGATAAGTGCTGGTAATATCTCGTCCGATAAACACCCCGTTATGTCATCTATTATGAAAAGCCGTACGAAGTTTGGCTTTTGTGCTTTAATGGCGCTTTAACTGCAACTGCTGAAAAATTCAGAGCGGTTGGGTTTAAAACTCAATGCGTTCAAACTTCTTCAGTCACGAAGAAGCCTTGTCAGGACTTTGTGAGCACGGAGCGATGAGGTATTTTTGAATCTACTCCAAGATGCCTTTCGCTCCCAGGCTAATGGTTAGCTGGTCTATAGATACACCCCTGTTCTTAATAATTCATAGGTGGTGCTCAGGGCTTAATAAAAGCACTCTGCCCCAGCATCTTAAACTTTTTGTCTGGAGACAACTCCAAGTGGCTTTCATGCTTCCAGTAATAGGAGTTAAATCGAGAGAACGACATTTATTAATTTGGCATACAATTTGGTAATGGCCTTGACTGAGGGGGCATGGGGGATAATTGTGCCAGTCCACCATAATGAAATAAAACACTGAGATGCCTCTGGGAATATAGATTAGGATTAGAGAAACAATGTTGTGTTATTTGTGCCGGAATCAAGGTTGAACTGGTTTATTCTCCAGCGTGGCACCACTTTAATAGCTGTTTGCTGTTCGCTTGAGCTCCGCTCCATATTAGGTTTACGCAGTTGATTGTAGCGTAAATGAAGTCTCCCCCTTAACGGGTACGAAAGTGACTCATGCTACTTTCACATTAAAGTGTGTACATGCTTTGTGTGTTCGTACGTGTGTGTGTATGTGCGCTCGTGAGAGCCTTGGGAGGAAAAAAAGAGCCAGTCGGCAGTTACTGTCTGAAATGGTGAGTGGCAGCGGGGAAATGGCAGCCCTAATTTCTGATTAGTTTGGTCTTCTCCTCATCAGCTGCGCTCTGTTTTGTGCCTGCAACAGTAACTCACAACTGCCAGAGAGGGAACAGCGAGGGGGTGTGGTGGAGAGGAGAGAATTAAGTAGCAGTATGTTAACAGTTTTATTAAGGACACAAATCTGAGCCCATATGAACATTCAATTACTTGCATCTACAACGCCGGAGTCCAGTTTTGGATCGTAAGCCAAATATTAATTTAGCTAAAAATGTGCTGTCAAAGGATATTTAATTATCAGAATTTTAAAGCAGTCACATTTATGTTATTTTGTTTTATATTTCATGAGGAGCTCACAAAGCCTGTTTAAACAATTTGTCTTAATCCAATATGCTTTTGGAGTGCTCTTCTTAATGGGCCTCTGCTTGCCTAACTGAGCTAGTGGTGCTGTTGCTCAGGCCAGAAATACATGGCAGATAGTGTTTTTTTTTTTTATATCTAATGCCATATCTGTCCATTCCTCCCTGTAATGAAGTGGGCTGTAATTCTGGCACAGACATATCGTTCAGATCCCTTCAGTTTCTCAATTTCCATTTTCCCCTGACAAGCTGTCAAGCAGATGTCTTCATCGCAGATATTTTAGTCTGATGGCGAGATAGGCAGAAGATTGGCGGTAGGGGGATAGGTGGGAGAGCGAGCGAGCGAGCTAGGGAGGGAAGAGGGTGATTCTGCGGAAAGGGAGCTTTTTCGATGCATACTGAAAACGGGTATCTGTGCAATGTCAATAAAAAAGTTTAAGGACACATTGGGTAAGTCTGTAGAAGTAAAGTTAATAATACACCTGGGAACACAATCAGACTCAAAACTTTTGAGTAAATATGTTATTCTGTAACTTGGGCCATTCAGTCAATGAACAATAAGACAGTTTAATTGCCACATTGATGACTTGATTAGTCTAATCAACCTGCTCATCTCGCATACGTGGAGCATTTAGCACATTTCACAAATTGCCTTAGTCAGAGATGAGGAAAAAAAAGCAGAAAAAGGAGAAGAAGGTTCCACACTTCCACGGGAAAATGCAATGCAGGGAGCACTCTTGGCGTAGAAGCTAATTGGCCCAATTTAGCTGGTGGAGGCATATACCACGGTTGGCTTCCGCTAGCGTTGTCTCTGGCGGCTGGTTGCGGACTCCCGCGGAGAACGGCTGGGCCACGGGGCCATTGCTGTGTGTGTGGAACAGCTGGCAATGGACGCAGCTGCTTGATTGTAAATCAAGCACTATTGTTCCCCACATTGCACTGAGGCTTGTGAAGAAGCTAGTGGTGTCCCACCCGCGAAGGAAATGCTGCACCACAAACAAAGAAGGATGCGTGCGCTTCGGTGATGTGCAGGTCTTTGATGAAGCCAGTTTCCTGTAGGAATATCCTGAAGGCATTCAAAGGCATTCAATGCTCTGTTAAGAAGTTACTTGTGCCACACATCCCAACAAAGCTGAATAATAGTTGCATTCAACTGAGTGAAACTCATTGCAGATATTCCACATTTACAAAGAAGTCGTGATGAAACTGACAGCGACCCCAGTGGTACAGGCTCTATCTTGTTCCTCCTTCCTGCCTGCATGGAGATATTCTTTAACCTCGGGGCCTCCATTGGAAAAGTCTAAATCCTGTCATCATTTTCTCCTCTGTCTTCTACCAAATCCTTCATATTAAATCACAATCCGAACACACAAGAGATAACTGTATCTGAAATTACATTTGTCAAACATTTGTAGTCTCCCAACACCTTATGGCCTCCCTTTAATCCCTCTCTTCTCACTGCCTTCTGTGTCCTCGGCCATATGTGGGCATCTGTCCTTGTGGGTGTGCTGGCCATTATTAGGATAACTATTCAAAAAACTAGTTCTTCGAGTAGTGAGCTCATTCACGTGTCCACGTTTTCTGGACCCAGGGTCCCGTAGCAATTTGCTTTTCGGATTCACAATGGGATTTCTCTCCTTGGAGTTGAGGGAAAATTAAGAAAAGAAATGTGTGCAGATTTTGTCCGACTTAGTTCAAGGAGACTTGATACGGATGCCAACATTAAATTAGATCTATTCATATTTCTGATTCTTAGGACAATCGAGAAAAAGCCATGTCTTCTGTAATTGCTTGTCACTGGATGTCTTCTGCTTGTAAGTAGTTGACTGCATATATATATATATATATATAATTTATTAAGAAAGAAGTAAAGTCATTGAGTAATTCACAGGAAACGCAAAATATGAATACATTTAAATGTTACCTTATGACCCAGGTTTCGAAACTACTGGTCTTGGGCAGAATACCCTTTGTAAAGAAAAACCAAGCTGTTTAATAAACCATCATATTGCAAATATTGGATTCTGACTCAATGGTGCTAGACTTAAAAGTCAGGCAATACGTTATATTTCTAATTGCAAAGCAATATATATCAAACAAGTGTCAACACATTTAACTCAACACCACAAATGGGACATGCTAGACGAAAAGTCAGGGGTTCAAAAAAGGAAACAAAAAGAGGAATTTCACTAGAGAATGGAAAGAGCTGGTGTAGCTCCATGAAGAGTCAGGGGGCCATAACAGGCATAAGGGTTTTTCCTCTGGAGAACATGAATGTCAGAACAAATGGGCAATATGCCATCAAAAAGCTGTTTATTTTCATACATAACCTTGTGACCCTTCATCTTTATCTTGTGGGTCCAGGTTAGGGCTCACTTACCCCTGGTTTGTACCTACCAGTAAATTAACCAATGCATAATCTCTACAGCCACAGAACCATTTTCAAACAACACTTCTAGAAAATCAATGGCATTCCAGTCATCTAACAGCCTATGAAAGCAACTGACTTCAGTTAGGAAATCGAGTCTGCCTCTTAAGAACACGATTGTGTGAGGGTTTCAGATTGTACAAATAAAATGACTCGGTAATCACCCCATTAGCAGAGGTACAGAGGTACAGAGGGAACGAAGGCAAGAATTACAGACAATTATTGTACGAAATGTTCTGGAGTAGCACACGTGGGAAAATGATGGACGTGACATTTTCTACGAAACCTATGCAAACCAGGGACACATTTGCGAACAGAAGTGAAGCAATTCACATTCTTTTCCATCACCAAGAAAAACTGTGGGTTCTGTCAGATAGATTGGGTTGATAATAATGTTAAATACCAGACTCTTTTTCTTTCTCTTTCACATGCAAAACTGTTACACTCACGGTTGATTTCAGATAAAGACAATTCTTCAGCTGGTGGAATAATTTTTCTTCGACACGAAGTAAGGTCAGAACAACAGTATTTCTCTAAATGCCACAGTAAGCAACAACATATTAGTTATTCAGTCAGTTTTGAAGCTGTTTGTGTCCAGATTGTTTATCCGAGACGGAACAAGACAGAGATAGTCAGAAAGAACCATACAGAGAGACAGTGCAGGGGTGAATAGAGCAAAACTGACATTCTCCTTTCCTATGCTTATCACATCCTTTTTTTTT
>CALSBZ010004052.1:501635-521287 GCA_943591055.1 Gobionotothen gibberifrons
GAGAGAGAGAGAGAGAGAGAGAGAGAGAGAGAGAGAGAGAGAGAGACTATTTAATATGGTTGTAAAAAATTAAGACAGACATGCATAAATAAAAAGAAAGAATGCTAACTAGGTAAGATAAGAAGAAGCAAGTTTAAATGATTTGTTATTGGTTGTGATCATATTCTAAAGATGTTTGGATTATTGAAAAGTATACAGCTCCCTTTCATCTGAGTGTTGAGAGCTGTTTCCATAAATTCATGTTGTGCTCAAAGTGCACCAGATTGATGCGTTTCACTTCAACATTTCAAAGCAAATCTTCCCGGGGGAGCATGCCCCGATGCGTCACATCACCACGTCAATTGCTATTCTCATTAAGGGCAAATACAAAGATCACACCTCTTCTTATTCAAGGACCTTATGATGAGAGGATTATCTTTATTATCTCTCTAATGAGCCAGACCAGTGTCTGCGAACATGGACGCACACTTAGAAATTAGCCAAGCACCGTCAGTTTGATGATATGCACATTAACTCATCATTCTTACCGTCATGTCATAAATTACCTTCATCTGTCTCGCATCATCAACCCGGGGAGCTGACCCACCTCATCTTACATTAGTATGCACTGTAAGCACCCGGCGCCTCACACACTCGTATCTGATCATTGAACAGGAAGCGGGGCGAGTGAAGAGAAGTCAAAGTTGAGCTTTGTCGCGAAAGTTGCTTGAGTTTACACTCTTATGTTTGTTTTTCTGCTCACAAAGTTACAGAGGACACACCGTCCTTTTTCAAAAAATAAATAAAAAGGTGCGTTGAATACTGAATATATTTGCTGACGGTTCAGCATATTTTCCATGCCGAGACAATACGTCTGTGGAAGAGTAAACAGTTTTTTGAACGTGGTATAGCGTGACAGGTTTTGCTCATAAAACCATAAAGAAAGGAGGGAAAGCGCGTTAATTAGCCATTTTGGAGGCAGATAAACACTTATGGAGGAGAATAGGCAGAAAACGGGAGCTAATATTTGTTGGGAAATGAGGAATAATTCCTTGGCCTGGGTCTGCAGAGATTCCAGAGGAAAGATAAGCCCCCTGTTATGAATAAGTGATGCCGTTGTGGCTCCTTTTACCTCTTCGGTTATAAAAAGAAAGGGGAGTGTAGAGATGGTGGCAACGGAGCAGGGGTGGTGGTACACAAATTCATTTCTGTACCGATAGCTTGTACCCTGTTCAGCAATTAGGCAGCGATAATAGCTCTATTTTGCACATGAGTGTGTTTTTATAATCAGGTCCTGATATGCTGGAGATGATTTAAACGGCTCAGTGATGAAAATGGGAGGAACAACAACATCATTTTGTTATTTAGCTAACTAGAATCTGTCATGGTTTTTAAGATATGAGGCTTTGATTAAAGACAGTAAAAAGACAGCTTGGCTTTTTGGCCGTTGCTATTTCCTTGCAGATTTACCTGCTTATTATTCCCCTCCCTCTGAACCGTGTTGTTTTATTTCCAACAGAACGACCGTTACACCACAGTGAGAAGATCCTCGAACAGGTGCTGGAGTGGAGTTCTTTAGATTTCCCTAGTTCTGCTTTTCTTGTTATAAAGAAATTCACAGGGTCCAAAAGAGTGGCGGACAAAAAAGGTACAGTACGTAACTAATAATAATACTATGATACGATATTTTTATCCTTTTATATTTGATTAATCAATTATCAAAAACAGCCAATGACTTTACTGACTCAATGTTTCAGCACCAGTTGATAGCATGTTGTCCCCTCTGAGCTCAATAATCCTCTCCTCCATGTGCTCCACAGCGGATCAGAGGCAGTTTATAAAAGGAGACTTTCTGAAGTTCAACGACGGATCCTCCAAACTGCTGTCGGGGCACAAATTCCAGGACAAATATGTTGTACTACGTGCCGAGAATCTGCTGCTCTACAGAGATATCAAAGTGAGGACACTGTTATCTTCCGTTTAATCTACTGTAAACACTTGTGGGATCTGCATGCAAACACCAAGCATTGAAGGGTATCAAGAGGGAATTTAACGGGTTATAAAACCAAAATGTGTTTTAGAGTATCGCCTACATAACTGCCACTAAATACTTCAAACTCCATCCAAACTATGAAGTGTTCCATCTCTGCGAATAATGTGGAAAATAAAGAATAATGATGGCAGCCCACTCTCTTTGGAAAAATGAAAGATTACATGTTTGCTTCAGTGAGGACCAGCAGGCCCGAGTTCCCCAGAGGCCTTTTCTTCCCCGCACAGTTCTGCAGTGAAACCTGGGAGTCGTAAAGGAGCGAGAAGCAGTGTTAATAATTGATGGAGGTGCAGTAATGCTGGGGGAGGGAAGGGTGCCTCTCACTGAAAGCTTTTTCTAAATATCAAGTTGCCCAAGAACGCGGCTAATTACCGTGTTAATGCTAAGGAAATTAGAAGTGAACCTGGACTTTAATTGATATTGTTTGGCCTCTACAATTATTACCAGGTCTGTATTTAGCGCACATTATGTTGCATGAAAGCAGCAGGAATGGCTGGTGGGTTGAGGATGTGTAGGTGTCAGAGGAACACTGATTGTGTTCCCTTTGTTCTTCTGTTCTTTGTTCCTTGGAAGAAAGGTTTGCTGGTAATGATTCAAATTGATTGTCGTGTTGTGATGCTGCACGGATAGTGTTTTTCTTTGGGATTAGTTGGTTAGGTTGAGTTGAATATGTTTAATTTTGTTCCCTCTTTAATTGGCTTTGTTTCTGCAGGGCACCAAAGCAGAGAAAGTAATCCAACTCAACTCTCTGAAGTGTTACCTGGGCCTGAAGAAAAAGCTCAAACCTCCAACCAGGTAAACTGCACGCACACGAAGAATCTGAATGCATATAATGAGGGACCGATTCAAATACATTTGGTAGATTTACTGAGACTATCAAATTCTTAAATGTAACTAAAGTTTTGAGTTTCATTTCCTTCTCTAGAGTGGCGAAGTCCCTCCCTTTCCGGGGGACCTCCATGGGACCTTATTTTGGAAGAATTATTGAGAGAGAAAGATTATCTTTCGATCCCGTTTGAATTGTGCCATGAATTACACATATGATGTTTGTCAATTTAAAAGATAATTTTGCAAGTCAAAAAAATAAAAATGTGTCGTAAAACTGTGAAGTAACACATTTTGTGTGTGAAACCGCTCAATGAACTACATATCCCGTCTCGCACCACACACTAAGACGGCCGTCACGTTGGCACATTTCACTTCTTTCTTTCAGAATGAGGTGAAAAGTATTAAAAGAGGTGAAAATCACTCCAAGTCTGGGCATGTTGAGAGCTGTACATACACACAAGGGGAGTTAGTCGGTTCCGTAAGAGCCAGCATGCGGGACCGGGATTCTGGGATTTGTAGTCTTTCTAGTTGCCTATTTTTCATAGTCTTATATTTCAACAGTTTTACGACAAACTGTGACTTTTTTGACATGGAAGTTATTATTTAAGATTGACAAACATCATATGTGTAATTCGTGGCACAATTCAAACGGGATCGAAAGATAATCTTTCTCTCACCATTGACTTCAATGCATCATTTTTCAGAAATAAGGTCCCATGGGGCGGAAGTAGATGGGCGTGACTTTGCCACTCTATGCACTGCTATGCTAATAAGCATAAGGATGTTATGTAGTTCTTATATTTCATGTTGTTTGCTATCATCTATGGTTATAGTTTTTTGTGCAAAGCAAATTCCTCAAGAGACAAATGTGTCATTCATCCATTAATACTTTCGTTTTGCCACAAAAAGGAACATGCAAGAAAAAGGTGCATAATAATACTGTATGAAGGTTGCATCAAATTTAAAAAGGTCTCCTTACATAATAAAACACTTTCCGTAAAATAGGTACATGGAAGGAGAAGCAATCTTACCTCGAGGCCACTTTCTTTGTTGCTTTCGGAGCGCAAACTAAGCGGACTAACCTTTTTATTTTAAATTCCAAGGCCAGCATCAAGCTTTTAGATCTCACATATATTACTCTTACATTTTGTGAAGGATGGGTTTTAAAGTAAAATACATGTTGGTGTTTGTGCTTTGACAAGATTACCGCTGTAAAAAACAAGCTGAAATGTAATCAGTATATGATTGGCTGCTGTGAGCAAAACCTAGGATTGCATCTCGTGTTATACCGAGAAAAATATAAATCCACCTCCTCTAAAGTGCAATTTATGAGCATTTGTTCATTTGCTGCAATATCCTCTGTTTCCATCAGTAACATAGATTTCATTGTCATATGGATATTACTGAAATGAGGATGATGTGGATATTCTCTCCCTCTCTGTGAGCAGCCAATAAAACAAAAGTGCTGCAAATGTTATACTTGCTTCTCCGAGACATTAAATCACAGCCACAACTGCGTCTGCCACAGCGGTCAATCCACATTTATGAGTTAGCTTTTATGGTCATTGGTATAAAGTTCCCTTCACTCCTCGCATAACTATTTGGCAGAGGTAGAAGAAGCCCTCAGATTGTTTCACTCGTGGTAAAAGTAGCAACACTAGCTGGTAACAGTAATCTGTTACAAGTAAAGTCCTCCATTCAAAGTCTACAACATATTCATCAAAATATACAACTAAATGAATAGCAAAAGTACTTGTCATGCGTAATGGTCCATTTCAGAATAAAACATATCAAATGTCTGGTTATAGACTATTAATGCATTACAGCTTGCACATTAAGAGCTAGTTGTAATTGCCTTGTATACTGCTGCTGGATATTTTGAAGGGGCCCATTTATGCTCTTTGGGGTGTTCCCTTTCCTGTGAGGAATATATATGTTTTTGTAAAAAATAAAGCCTTTTGTTTAACATTAAAGCATGTCAACTAGTGAGCCTGAAATGGAGCATAATAAGGCCCCTTTAAACTATTACTATCAATGTTTATTTCATATATTGTCTTTTTGTCTTTAGCTAATAATCTAAATATATGAAGTTACTACAGCTGATTAATAAGTGTAATGGAGTAAACATACAATATGTGGCTTCTTCAATGTAGTAGAGTAGAATTATAAAGTAGTATAAATTGAAAATAATCAGGTATAAGTACTTAAAGGGGACCTATCATGCAAAATGCACTTTTGTACGTCTTTTATACATGAATATGTGTCCCCGGTGTGTCAGGGAACTCACCAAGTGTCAGAAAACACAACCCTCTCTCTTTTCCTCCATACCCAAATCTCTAAAAACGGGGCTGCAACGGATCTGATACAGACTGGTACAGATTTGAAATATCTCTGACGTCAGGAACGAGGAGCTCCGCCTATATGGGCAACTCTCCACCTATCAGGAGGAGACAGCCACGGCCATTGTCGCTCAAAAGCGCTGGAGACGCTGTAGTACATATGCCAGGCCTGTAGGTGGCGCTGTAGTCTGCCACAAAAGCAGCGAAGAAGACTTCTCAGATTCAGCCCTTGCAAAAACAGGGCTAAAAATGAGCGAAATGAGGCATGGCTAAAATGCTTGATCTGTTTGGTATTTTGAAATAAAAACTTCACAGACATGTTTTATATAGGTATGGCCCTACAATATATTATTAAAATATAGCATGATAGGTCCACTTTAAGTAAATGCACTTTATTACATTCTACCACTGCTATTTGGTGCAGTGCATGCAAAACATGTAGATTTTTTGCAATATGTGTGTTGCTGCATATGAAATGTATTCAACGTGATTCACTACAGCCAGAACAACATTTGTAACCTCCCTTCTGTGATATCCAGAGCAACAAGTCATTATTTAGCATTATCTACTACTGTCTCTTTCTGTGTGTAAACTATTTGTTTCCCCAAAGATCATCCTTTCTCTTCCCTCGGAGTTAAGCATCACCTGACCCTCATCTTATTTTTCACTGTACTGGAATTGATTAAATGTAATTGCATTTTAACAAACACAAATGATCCCGCACATAGTTGTATTTTAATGATCTATTATTATAATTGACGACACATGCCTCTGCACTTCCTGTTGGTCAAACAAAGAGGGAGAGAAAAACAAAATCCAGAAGCCAAACACTATATTTCACATTACCCATTTCTAATTCCTCGCCACTTTCCCCGTGTCGGAATTTGGAGTCTGGGGAAGCGTGCAAAATGTATCGTCTGCATTACGGCGTCCTTAAGGGGAGAAGGAATGGATAAGAGAGCTGGAGTGGGAGAAGAGGAGAGGTGGGGAAAGAGGGAGAGCGTGGTGTTATAGATATACTGTTGAGTGGGAGAAGTGATACGCTGAATAAAGAAAAAAAGAGTGCTGAGGAGAGTCATAGCGGGAGGGTTAGCGCTGCAGTACCTCATTAGACAGAGGTCTATCTGTGCAGGGCTGGATCGGCCGCCTTAACTCACAGGAGTGGTGCTCCAGGCTCTCTCTCTGCCCCCTCTCTCGCTTTGTTCTTCCCCCACTCCTCTGCTCCTGCTCCCCACAGCTGCAAAGGGTTTTAGGGGAGGTGTATTCTCCAGGACGGTGGTCTTTTCACCTTATACTGCCTCTGCACAGGTTCATTCACGCACACACATGCATTTATAAACCTTTAAGCGTACAAAAAGACTGACAGTGTGGGAAGATTTTTTTTATCATCCTGCCTCGCAGCATCGTACAGCTAATTCAAACTTCACGTACAGCGAATGGATTCTGTATCTCTTGCATCTCTCCAAACAAATTGTACTTTACGGTTTATAATGAGCAGCATGGGTTTGGTATACTGTACGCTTTGACCCCGAGCATATTGAGGTCTGCTCTTGCATAAACATGTGGGTTTGAACGCCACTGATTGATTTAATTAATTCCACTGTTTAGCACCTAGATTTCATCCTTTGCATTTTGATATAAAGGTTTTGACCTGCTGTTATCTTCAACACTACTTTCTCAACAACTTTTTCTTGACTACTTTAATTCCACTTTCCTCTCACAAAAACATGTTTATAACCACTGCCGTGAAAGTGTTTTCGTGCAGTTGCTGTTGTGCAGAAGCGAAATCTGACCCGTGTCTTTTTCCGTTTGACAGCTGGGGCTTCACCGTCTACACTGATAAACAACAATGGTAAGTGTCGTGCAGAAGTTCTAATTCAATAATTGATGAGTTTAACTTTGAACCCTTCCGCTTAAATTGTGGCAGGACATTAAAAAGTTTCATTTATGGCACTTTGTTATGCTCCAAGTGGTTTGATAGTGATGTTCAAACGTACTAATGATCGTGGTGGGAGGGGTATACTCACAGGGAGTGAATTTCAAATCAAATCAAGTTTAATTTATATAGCACATTTATAAACGATTTTTGGTCGAGCCAAAGTGCTGTACATATAATAAAAATAGCCTACAGTAGGGACACTTTACAGCAAATACAACAGCACAGATTGTTCAGAATATCAGTATGAGAAAAACGACACCCTCTGTCCTTAGACCCTCACATCGTACAAGGAAAAACTTCCGGAGAAAAACCCACAGTTTAAAGGGGAAAAATGAGAGAAAACCTCAGGGAGAGCAACAGAGGAGGGATCCCTCTCCCAGGACGGACAGACGTGCAATAGATGCCGTGTGTAAATCGAAGAGATAATACATTTTACAGCATATAGACCGAATGTTAGGAAATGCGTGTGTCTGTAATAAGAAGATGAATCCACAAAGATGTCAGCTACAGCTTTTCCATACAAAAGGTTGCAACTTTTATAACATTTCTAATATCAGTTTTTCTCTTTCTCTCTTTTACAATATACCTTTCTTGGATGTGGATATTTCTCACAAAATGGTTGTTGGAGGAAATCATTTGAAATACAAATGAATGGGTTATTTAGTTTTAGCCATGCTAGCTGGCTAAACTCTAGTGATATCTGAGCTAGTTGTTCATGCCACTACATTCATGGTCAAAACTAAAGTATCAGATTTTGCTTGACCTGCCACCCGCTCCTAATTTTACCATACAGTTTGTCCCACGAAGAATATAAAAAAAAAGTTGTGATCCCAATTGAATACATCATTAGTTTTGCTAGCCTAATTGCAACCTTTTTTTTTATGTAATTAAGAGCATTGAAGACGAAGGTCCTAGAGTAAATGCGAAACAAACAAAAAAGACCTTTCTACATTTTCAGATGAATAATAGCATACAGACACTATAGATCACTATAGTATATGAGCAGTTACGCAGAAGCCAGAAATAGCTCCAAACAAACTTGAATAGATGACAAGTATCATTTAAACTATCAACCTAGATTATTGCTTGGAGCACTAATCACCATATCCAGATGCAGATTGATGTCCTTATTTTAACTAGTGGCAGCCAGCGCTCCTCATTATGTCTATTTAAAGTAATCAGTGAACTGTCCCTCAAGAAGAAGAACTGTCCAGCGCTGTGAATCACCGCGTGCAGTCACCTGGCTCAAATGGGTGTGAAAATAACGAGGTGGAAATGAGTCACTCACTCCTGGGTTTTCCCTCCTCAGGCATTTCTGCTGCGAGACGAGGGAGGCACAGGTCAGCTGGGTGACGGACATCATCAGGATGAAGGTGAGGTGACGTGCTGCAGAGAAGAGGAAGGGGTGCACTCATGCCAACATTTGATGAAGCAATTTAATGAGCATTCAGGGTCTTAAGAAGTGCTGAAGAAGTGTGATTTTCTTCTAACCCCTTTACTGCATACCAAAAATATCAGTGAATGTGACATGCACGTTGCGGATACACCCTCCTTTCCCTTTCCTTATTTGGAAGAAAAATACACAACATTACGAGCGGAATAAATCATCTTTTACAATCCATATCCCCGACGAAGGGAGATATGATAAATCATAGTTCCCCCCCCCCCAATCATCCCTTTCCATTGTGCCGTTAAGCAGATGAAATACATAAACAGGGAGAGAAGTGAAAAGTTTTCGAGGTCACTCAGCAATAACATAAATCATTTTATGTGGAAAAGCTGTGAGAATAAGGTCAAGGCGACTGTAACAATCTTATTGTGGTACTTAGCCCCCAGATACAGCTAAGTGTTGTCGCTGTCAGCCGCTGACACAGCACATATGACATAAATAATGCAAGGCAAAGCAAAGCGAAAGTGGGGGGAAGCTACAAATGTGTCATATTTATTTTATTATTTTTCACTCATATTCATCACTTCTCAGAGAAATAACAGTTTCCCCCGTTCGACAGTAACTGACTAACTTAAACATTGCATCCGTCCTTTACCGACAGATTTCACTGCATGCTCCGCACATTTAATCGATATTAGCCCTCTGCTCGGCTTCCTTTATGGGAACCTTTCTGCCGCACGATCTTGTTTATCACAGGTCTTTACAGGAAAGCCTTTGAGTGCCTTACCTAAGGTTAGCGAGGAAAAAGGGCAACTCTGTCAGGGAGAGATTGATCTAAAGGGGAAGCCAATTTTTGTCTGTTGTTTCTAAGTGTTTCAAGGTGTTTATTTCACCGGGATCAGTGACTTCTCTCCGCTCTTTGCAGAAGCTCTTAGCTCTGCAACAACTAAATCTATAGCAGACCTGAGCCGGCTAAAGATATTAGGATTCCCCTCCCCAAATCCGCTAAATATCAGGATTGTCAGTTTCCGACGCAGGGGCTTGTGGGAAGGACACGGGACTTGTGGGAAGGACAGAGAGAAAGTGCGGATGGGGAAAGTAGACGGTGCACTCTTGATTTCCTTTCTCTTACCTGTTAGCGAGAGCATTGTGCACCGACAGTTTCCATAGCAACTAGCGATGAAGGACCTCAATTTGCAGCAAGGTGGAATGGCTGCTGGTGGTGGTGGTGGATGGCGAAGAGGTCCAGGGACAGGTCCTGGCAGAGATGAAATACAGATTTGTTAAAGAGAGACAGTTGTTCAGGTCTGGCGGGTCAGTGTGATATAAAAAGCAGAAGTTGTTTAAGAGAAAGTTTAGCCAGAGATCAGAACACAACTGCTCTTCTGCCAGCGAAGAGAGGATCATCACCCTCTGACGCTCAGCTTTCAAAATGCTTGTGTAAGTCCGGCCAAAAGTTCACACAGCAACCAAAACATCCCGTACAGTCATAGCAACAATTTCTTCTTCCCTTATGTTACCTATTTCCGTAGCAATTTCTCAAGTCAATTAAAAAATACTGTACAGATAAAGTTGTAAGCACTTTCACATGATTATTTATAACAATAATTACAACATGGCACATTTGTTTTAATATGTAAGTATGTTAATCCTATTTTTAAAGTCATTATTTTGCAAGGACTACACTGTTTTATAATTCCCAAAGCTGTTATATAAAATCATATTTTATAATTGATTAAACTCACAGTTTCAATGCATTATAATGTGATTATAAGTGTATCAGTAAATGTGATGCACATATTTCTTAATTAAATGTACAAAACACATACTGTATAGACTTGTAATATTGTAAGAGAAAATAAAAAGTGAATCAACATAGACTATTTTTGTTGTTCACATTGAATATCTTAAACAATTACTTTTAAAAAAAGCCTTGCTAGTAATTTTACTGTTTGCTGTCTGTCTCCAGTACGGTTCTGACCTGTGGTCAATGACTACGAGTAACTCTAAAGAAGCTGCAGATCCCAAATACTCCAGAGGGGTAGCTGTGACTGAAGCCCGCAATGTTCAAAGACACCACATCAGCAAACAGGTGGGAATCTATTAAAATATCTTTAAATCACTCCTGTAGGCAGAGCAAGCTTGTGTTGACTTGAATTAAATCAAGTTGTAATTCATCATCATCTGCCATGTTTGCCCTCAGCCGGCAGACAAGAGGTTCTCTCTTGTCGAGAGCACCCTAAAGCCATTAAAGGATGCCAAGACCAACACCAGACCCAGCTACCCGAAGCCCAACGACGCGTTCAAGGCCCCAGAACTCCCGTACCGAAGAACTTCAGTGGATGCTGGCCAGGCGCATTGCCCTGCCCCCCCCCTCCTCATCGAGACACCTGCAGCCCACGGCTCTGCCTCTCCCCTCCCAGAGTGGCTTCAAGTCCCTCGGCAGGAGACCTGTTGTAGGGGCGGAGAGCATGATGCCGCCTAATTTTCTAAATGAACTCAACTCGGTGCTGACTAGCAAGACCAGTCGCAGTGCCAAGAGCAATGACTGACACAGAAGAGAGGTAAGAGGAACATTACAGGGTGCTCGAGGAAATAGGTGGAGTTTGAAACGATGCAGATGGAGCCAAAGTATGGTGCTTAAGGTAGGGGGGGATCGCTCCAACTGGGATGTATTAAGGGATGTCGGTGTAGGTGTGAAAGACATTGGAGGTCATGCCGACCTCAGCTGGACACGACGCTGACCCAAGCACTACAAAGCGTGATTTATACGCCGCTCTTCTTAAACCAGAACATGTTGCAAAAATATGTTCGGCTGTCAAACCTTAGAAGTTTCCAGAACTCATACCAAAGTGCTTGCTTCATGCTTTTACTTTGAAATGCTGTTTTTCCTACATCTGACAAGTATTATGTTTTATTTTTTTATAATCCTCATACAGTGATCTTTAGCTTAGCATGTTACCTATTTTTGGCTATTTAGTTTTTAGCACTTATAACCAGCCAAGCTATATCAAGGAGTTGCACACACAAACAAATGCTCTTACTTTGTACAGGAAGGCAAAGGAAATAATGCATTCAAATGCAATGAGATGCAATAATAGCTGATATACAGTAGGAGGGCAATATCACACGTTATTATTTATTTGTAATTATTTTTTAAATATGTTTCATAACAGTTAAAAGTAAACCACAGCTTTTTGATTTTATTTTTTTACGTAGCATCGTTTCTTTTAAGCATTTTATTGTGTTATACAATTTTAGCAAATGTGATTTAAATGTACATTATACATATGACAATAAACAATGCTTTCACTTGCTATATGACTCAAAATGTTTCACTCCAATGTCATAGTTTATGTACAATACCGGTACCACTTTACAATAAGACTACCCTTATAAAGGATTCATAAAGGGTTTATAATTAGGTTATTAATTAGGTTGTAAACACTTTATTAATCATTAAGAACCATTTATAAACCAGTTCTAACATAGTTTTCATACATCAACACAGGCTCACTATTTGGCAAGATGACTAAGCCTTATATCGGCTACTTTGCGAGAATCAACTCGGTGAACAGCAGATGCCAAGGATGCTGGCTGATGAAGAAGACAAAGTAAGCTAGGTAGCCAATATAAGGCTTAGCAGTACAGATAAATGTGGGCTCACTATTTGGCAAGCAACCGGTCACAGTCACCCTGTTTATCTCATGTCTTATAAAAGCTTATTAATGATTTATAAAGTGTTCACAACCTAATTAATAAATGAATTACAAACTATTAGTACACCCTATAAGGGTAGTCTTATTGTAAAGTGGTTCCACAATACCAAAATAATTCAAGCATTACTTTTTCAGCTATAGTAACACACATCCATGTTAACTAGTTTTTGCATTTTAATTCGTAAAATAAACAACTCAAAACACATCAAACATTGCTGCTCTTGAAGAATTTCAGGATAACGTTTTGTTTACTTTTCATACTGTATGACCAAATGTGTGTCACCTTATTCACAGGACATGGGATTTGTGGATGTTTGTCTCCCTGTTCACTGTAATTTTTTTTAAGCACAGTCAAATTCAATGATTTGAAGATTACACTTAACAGATATTGCCCCTGAAATAACCAAACATTTAAAAAATGGTGTCACGTCCATCAAAAGCAGGCCTTGGGAGGTAAGTACAATTTGCTTTCAATACACTCCGTTAAGACTTAGTGGGCAGGCATGCAGTCTTTATTATTGCCTTTCACTTATACACAAAAATATTGATCACTAGAGGAGAAATACTGTGCTACGGTCTCTCTCCGGAAAAGTGAAAATAAAACATTTCTGTCTTTGCCAAAAAAGCTCTGACTCAAAAATACCCTCGCTGAGTTTCCACAGAGTTGCAGATGGTGGGAACAATAGAGAAGGTGGAGGTGTGAGTGTCGAACAGAAAGAGTCACACACAGGAAATAGTTTTTTTGCGTAATTGCCAGTTTTATATTTCTCCACAGCGATGAAACCACAAATATACCCGGATCCATCAGATAATTACAGTTAGGTAAAAATAAAATACCGAAAGCCATCAAAAATAATATGAGGATGAAAGCATCAGTGTTAAAATATGATTACCGTCATTGCTTCCAGGTTTATTATCCATCATGATTGGATTTTTTGTTTTCTGTTCAGTTGCTAAGAGGTCTTTATTTGTCTTGTATTTCTATTTTAATATTGCATCTGTTCCGCAGGTTTATAGGATGCAGTAATAGTGGCGGTTTTCACCAGGTAACTCAGCTTATTATATATAAGTATGTTAGATTTCATTTGAGTTTCCTTCTGTTTACTCTTGTGTTATTTTACATATCTGCAATAGTTAGGAGAAGCAGTCCTCTAAGCACGTTGAGCTACTTAAGCCCCATTCTGAACAAAAACCCCATCTTTGACTTGTTTATACATAATTATATCATTATTTTATTCATAGATTTCATCAAATTCTGCATTTTCTCAGGTGAAATGTTAAAATAAACTCGCCGTTTCAAGCCACTGAAAAAAATTGTTGAATAATGTATCGCCGTCGGAAAATGCACACGCAGGCAATTGTCACACAGGTTCCTCCATAAAAAATTCATATTAACATTTTATTTTCATTATGCCGCATACACCAGCTGCTTGTCCTTTGTTTCATGTCCTTATATTCTAATCATAGAGCTGCCACATTTGTGCATTCGTGGTCTGGCCATTTCTTATTAAGGCATTGTTGTTACTATGCAAATATGTTGTCTCCCCTCGCCCATATTAATTATATTTCCATATTCATTGCATGAGTGGAAATGAATATGTTCCTATGTAATTGGCCTGTTGAATCATTTTCACAACAGCAGACGTATTTTAACAAACAACATCTTGTTTTTCATCTGCGATTTCATGCTATATGTGCCTCTGACTTGTGTTCAGCACTTTGAGATAATAATCTTTATAATTCTGCTAAAAGCTACCATTTCTTGTCCCCTGTATTTGTATATATGCACTGACCCTCTTTAGGTCCTCTGTCCGTTCCTCAGACTGTCACCGGTATGTATATTTGCCTCTGTTGTCCTCTGTGTCTGTATAACCAGCATTTTTTCCATCCCTCTGAGGCCTTTTAGTTCACAAAGGTCACCATATGGCGCATGAGAGCTCTGCAAAGTCCTTATATGCGACGACATTGACCATCTCACCCTGTTGAGGTAACAGCTTGCCTGGCTGCAGTGGTGGAAAATACATTTCACAAGCATCGCACATAAGTCTAGTTATGAGGTAAGTGTACTTGACTTTGTTTTTCATTTCAGGCTTTTATTCTTTTCCAATATCAACATTTGGCAGGTAAAGTTACTAGTTAGATTTCCGACTAAAATTATATATATATACAAAACATATAAAATCAGATTGTCATATAGAGTACTTTGTGCCCTTTTTAAAAGAAAAGAAAATCAAAATGTAGTCAAAATAAATGAAAAATTGACATCAGTAACATGTGCTTCCCGAAACGTTTACTTTAGATATATATAGTGTGGATGAAACTTCTGTGTAGCAATGCAGTGGGAGTCACCGACTCATGAAGGAGACACGAGGAGAGCTGGAGCTTTGATGGCAAACACTGACGGTTTATTTGGAGTTTCGGCCGGAGAGTTGACAAGACAGGTGGTGTGTCACGAGTTGACACAGCGGTTACCAATTCTGAAGAACTCTTTCTGCAGCTCGATGTTTTATCTAGTTCGGAGTGTAATAATCAACATTCTTCATCAGTGAGACTAAAGCAATATGGACCCTGAATCTAACTAGAGCTCTCGTCCATAGAAAAGAATGCGCGCCAGGGAACCTACGTCCCTGAACAGTAAACTACCTCATGGCGGCTTGTGCTCGGTCATAGACTGGCACCAACAATGCGCCCAAGCTGCCCCTCCTTAAGAGAGATAGCAGCTATACCCAAGGCCGTAGACCTATGCCATGGGAAAGGAGACAGTGAGAGGAGAAAAGTATGAACTGTGTCAAAGAATGCAAATTATTTCCCTAACATATAGTTCATATGACTTGAAATGGAATATTTAACAAAGATGTAGCGGTACCTTGACTCATTAGCCACTTATTGAGGTATGTGTCCAATCCCTTGCAATACAGTACATGTGACTTGTATGCAGCTTATGTATAATATATGTTTAGCTTGATTTGCAGTATATTGTACAGGTGTACCTTTAGGTGGCCTCTGACGTTATGATCACCATAAAAAGGTATGATGCATTGTTAGATTGAATGAACTGATAATACATAAAGGGACACCTGCAATAATCAAATGTGATCGCATAATGTAATAACATTAATGGCCATTTTGAATGTTTCATTCATTATACTTTTCAGACTTAAAGCACCATACCAGTTTACCATGTCAGTTTATTTTCGATACAACCCAGACAGCTATTGGCATCCATTCATTTCTGTGCAATATGGAGATGAAGTACCTCAAGTCTGCATCCATCTTCATCAAAAGTTACATTATAATTATGAGGTAATTCCCTGTGGACTTTTTCAATCAATGCGTTTAAACTGCAGTGCCAATTTACAAGGCAGTAATCATTTCACTTTGACCAAATTCAGAACAAACTCACTGTGATAGAACAAATAACTTTTTGGAGGCAGCTAATTGATGAACTCAAGCCTGGAGCAGTGCAACACTTGCATCCAAAAATGCATGTTTTTGTAGTTAAGAAGCCTCCAAACACACAATAATAATCTTTTTTGTTCATTTACTTAAGTATCATGTTGCTGCTAGAACTCACTTGTATTTTACACAATGTGGTAATTCTATTTTTACTCTAGGTTAGTGAACAATCTGAAGGTTTCTTCCATGGTCTCTGAGTCACACAGCACATGCATGTGAGTACAGTAGCAGAGTACCTGAGCTGCAGTGTTTCACAGACAGTGAAGACAGCGAGGGAGAAAGAGCCGAGGGTGGGGGGGTTTAGAGAGAAAAGGAGCGGGTTGATATGCTCGAGAAAGAGAGAGAAAATGACAAGATATTTCAAAAGAACAGACATGAGCCCTCTGATTCGACGTGAGATGCTTCTCAATTAAACACGCAGCCTGTGGTTTTTTCAAAAACATGGCATGTTAGAATTAATTTGATGCCGTTTTGAAATGCTGAGGTTATTGATCAGGCCTTGTGGAAGTGTCCACTGAGGCTTCGTCCACTGCCTTTGGTGTTTGCTAGTATCGCCTCTGTCTGTGAATAACAAAAACATCAAGCGCAGAAATAAAAGAGAGTATGACTGACAGGTCTCAACATGGCTTTAATGTCACTTTCGACATCTGTATTGTAGTCAAGCCGCCTTTCGAAACAGTCGAGCAATTAAAATATATATCCTTTGCGGCCATATGCTTGGGTATTTTCAGAGGGAGAGAGGGAAATTGCTAACACACCATATTGACTTAAAACACAACAGATGTCTGAGGGAAATATGAAGCTATCTTCTTTGCTTTATCCCAGACCTGTGTAAATCAGAAAGACGGTACTGTTAACTCTGACATACTGCAGCTGTATAACATGCACGTCCAGCCATGGCCCCGGTGATTTACATTTCCAGAAAGGGTAAGCCTTATATTAATGGAGCTGTCCATTTGAGCTGCTATAAATAGCTCACTGCATGAGGTTGTCCCACTGGTGGCCGTCTTTTTACGCTGATCCACACATTCTGCCCTCTAATCTCAATTCTATTAATGTCTCGGGTGATATTTACGGCACATGGACCCTTTTAGCCTGACACGGCTGTAAAGTATATGTTCAAACCAGCCAAGCTTTATCTAATTAAAAGCCTCTGCAATTGCAATTCAACTGGGATTGAGTCTTTAAAACCTCAATCAGTTTTCCCCCCTGGTTATGGGAGAGAGCGAGTCACCACAGGGCTAATAAAGAAGGGAATGTTAAACATTCCAATTAAACATTTGCGGGAGATAAGGCTGTAGATCATTTTCATATTTTTACAATATTGGAATTATGGGGCTGTTGCCAGAAGGAGGACGACCCCTTGGTGATAATACTGTATTTGTTTGGATGGTAACCCAACTGTACCATGACCTTATCATATTCCTGTCCCCATGACTCTCAAACAGTCACCCTGAGCGAAAGAGAAGCAGGAAGTAGTTGGAATTTAAATAAATGACAAATATGCATCCCTTGCTTTCCACACCCTTTATTTAGCTAGTAGCAGCTAATGTAGCCTTGAAAAGCACTTCCTCAAACACAAGAGGTTTACTCCTCAACACCTGATGATGTGCTGAATCAGCACATTTTAAGATTTTACATTTCTTTAGAGGACTTTTTTTGTTCTTGATTTTCATGGCAATGTTTTTTGTCTTTTGAAGACAACAACACAACCGAACACAATGTCTTTCCATGGACATTTAGCCTTCAGATGTTGTGTTATTCAGGCATGGGACGGTAGACTTCAATGATGGACTTAAAGACGGTGTATAAACCCTTCGCTTGAAGTTTATTTATTAAGATGAGTTTATTTGTTTGTTAAGCAGGTTGATCTAATAATAAACCAATAAGATGCATCACAGGTAATGTTGGATCCAGTCTTTTTTGGTTTTGACTCAGTATAGCGACTAAAAGTCTGAATATCTTGACCTCTGATGCATTGCTTTCGACCATTCCCTCTCTTTTACCAGTCCCCCAACTTTATTGCCATCCAATATTCAATCTCAGGAGTCAGATGAAAAAGAAACCTTGGGGTTTAAGAAAGGCTGTGAACATGGTGCACTGCAATGGAAGGGAATGATTCTAATATCGATACAACCACAGCTGGTGGATTTAGACAACCAAAGGCTAGCGAGCTGTATATGGGGGTCTCCGAAGCTTGGTGAGGGTTCATCACCTGTAGATAGAGAGAGGGGTTTGGGAGAGAGAGGGGGAAGGAGCTGTGAGCTGATCAGGGTGGACCTGTGAACCCTGCACTCCTTTCCATTTAGTAATCCACTCCAGAGGTGGAATGAGAAGGGAGGCCGCGCCGACCTCTGCATACCCCCGTCCAATGGGCTCCCTTATTACACCGGCGAGGGAGCGGGTACACGCATGGGCCGGACTAAGCAGGAGAAGAACAAGGTGGAAGGGAAAGAGTGAGAAACCTGTGTCCAATGGAAATGGCAAGATTGCATACCTGAGCATTTAACATGGCGACAAAGAAAGTGCATTAGCGAGAGAGGGATAGTGCTTAACGATCTCCTGACCCCTGTATCAAGAGTTCTCATATTCGCTTTCTGCTCATGTGTGAGACCTTGACCACCCTATTAAAGCAGCCGGTAAGCTCCCAGGAGTGACCAGCAGCACACTACATGAGACAGTCAGCAATTCGATGTGCGCCATCATGGCCCCCAGCTCTCCAAAGCGCACCATCCCAAGGACACAGATATAGATTGGACACCATTGATTCGATTTGGGTAGACAAGCATAATTTGTTGCCTCATTCTGAGTCAATTATTTATTTATCCCCCTTCTAATCTAGCATGCCAGTCCATCCACAGTAACCTTCATCTCAAGATTGTTTGGTCTAAATTGAGTCATCAACACAGGCTGGGTACAGAAGTGGCACACTGGAAGGGGTTTAAACATTTGTTTGCAAGCACAGAGTTTCTGTAAAGTGGAAGAGTAGTCGTCCTCTGAAGTGTAGGTGTCCTTGGCTGGTGTTTGGTAAACTTAATATCTGGCATACTGTCTATATACACACTCCAAGCCACCAATCAAAGAGTTCTTACATCTCATCATTAATTCATAAAACTAAATTGGCTATATAAGGGAGTCAATATGAGCTCTTCCCCTGATTAGCTGCTTTGTTTCTTTTTTGTTTTTTTCTTTTTCGGTTTCTGATGAAAATCATTGCAACAGCAAAACATTGGTACCATACATAGATAGATAGACAGCATTCATTTAAATGCGTTGTAACCTTGCTAATATATTTTGTGTGTACAATTTCAATATAGGAGTTGAATGTGCTACATCTACTAGCCAGTGTTAGCTAACTGTACATATATATCGTTTTGTAACTGACATTTAGGAAAATAGTTCCCTGACTTTTAAGACTCGTGCTATAGTGTTAGCGTTTAGTTCCCCATACAACTCAAATACACAATGGCTGTTATTGAGGAAAAGTGACATAAGCTAACTTAGCATTGATAGCATGTAAATGTTGCTGCTGTTAATTTTACTTAAATAATAATATTGGAAGGGATGAAACACTCTTTAATGGTCACACATGCAGAGCACACAGTACACACAGTGAAATGTGTTCTCTGCTTTTAACCCATCCTAGTACCAGGAGTGTAGTACTAGGAGCAGTGGGCAGCTATTGTACAGCGTCCAGGGAGTGAGGGGGGAAGGGGGTTGTCCGGTGCCTTACTCAAGGGCACCACGGCAGGGCAGGAGGTGAACTCGGAGCTCTCCAAGTAGCAGTCGACACTCTATTTTTAGGACTGGTCGGGGACTTGAACCGGCGACCCTACGGCTCACAGTCCAATCCCCTACTGACTGAGCCACTGCCGGACAAAAGACCAAACCAGTAAAAAGAAAGTTGCTATCAATTTCCATCCATCCATCCATCCATCTTCTCCCGCTTATC
>CALSBZ010004052.1:539739-560668 GCA_943591055.1 Gobionotothen gibberifrons
GGGGGGGGGGGGGGGGGGGGGGGGGGGGGGGGGGGGGGGGGAGAAGATTGATGTGTGGGGTGTTCAGAGAGATGTGGTAAGAGGTTGAGGAATAAATTGCAGCTACAGGGAGAAGGAGGGAAGGGAGAGAAAGAGACTGAGTAATGGGGGGGAAACCTGCCGATAACTGATAGAAACACGGTGAGGCCTCCGCTGTCACCGAGAGCCAATTTAAACCCCACACACCCATTAATCCCATTGCTGTGATAACCCAACCATAACCCCCTCCCTCCCTCCCTCCCTCCCTCCTTCTTTCTCTCCCCTCTTCTTACCCCATTGACTGATGGAATGCAACATGCACTAAGCAAAGAGGGCCCTGATAACAAGGCTCTCATATCAAGTTGCTCCATTATTGAGATGCACGGAGGTATCAAGATCGCTTGCTTTCTTGTCGGAGTTTGTCACTGCCTCGGATTCAAGATTCAAGAGGGAAACACGAGGATGAGGGGGTGGGATAAGAAGGAGGAGGGGAATAGTTGATGCTTAAGAAGAAACAAAGCAACTCAAGTGGTGCTGAGACAACATTTTGGGGCTCAAGAGATGATCCTGGAGCGAAACAAATGTTGAGGGCTTTTTAAAAAGTCTTTTTTGTGGCATTCAGTGTTTTATCTGCTCCTTCAGAGAGGCGGTGGGTGGGTGGCAAGATCGGGTAAGGGATAAATATCATATTCAGTCATAAAATGAAAAATCTGTGGCTTGAATTATTTATTCATGGGATTCTGGGAGGAACAGTACGAGACACAGAGTACAGAAAATAGAGTGAGAGGCTGAAGGGAAAGGGGGGGAATCTCTTGACAATAATGCAAGTTACCGACTCCATTTGTCATCTGTGGCGATGGAAATGATTGTTCTCGCAGCAATGCGGCTGACCTTTGTTTTACATGTCCCCTAAGTCGATGTCGGAACATTTATCAATGTGAACCAGGAGTTCGGGGGCTATAAATGGAGACAATCAAACGCTGCACTTGTCTCTCTGGAGGGGCTAACATTTGCGCACATTTGCGAGTAAACAAGCGCTTTGAAAGGTGCCACTATTCATCCTGAGTTACAAGGGTGTGGAAATCCTGTCTTCTTTTGTAACTTTGTCTTCCACCTCGCTCGCTTTGATGGTCGTGAAAGCATCAGAAGAGAAAGTGTAGATTATCTAGAAATGCATTGTGGTTGTAATGGCGGCTTTGTTCCTTGAGAAGGCGCATTTAAAGGGGATTAGTCGTGTGCAGACAGGATCCCCCTCCTACAACCCTTTGATGCCTAATGATGGGCGGGCGTTGGGATTGATCTGGCACTGTGTGGGCCGGATGAAAGGGGAGTTTTAGACAGGGATCTGCTTCTTCCCTCTAGAGGTCTCTCCTCTCTCCTCCACCCATCCATCCACGTCTCTGCTGTGGAACTACCTTTCACTCTTGATGTATAAATGGTGCGCCGCTCCCAGGCCCTCTCTTCATTGCTTCATCACATCCATCTCCCATGGCCAGTCACAATAGCAGCCTTTGTTTGCTTTATACTCACTTTAATATCATCACTATTTGATAACGTTTTGTTTCTCAATTTGGACACTTCCCTGAGTCCACTGCCATGAAGTATACTATGAAGACATGGTAGCCTTACATCAAAGATTCTGTCCACTTACCTCAAGTGACCGTTGCTATCGATTGCGATACCAAATAATGAAACACTGCTCAATTAACCACCCCAAAATAGAGTGGTTTTGTTTGTTAAAATAGTGGAAAAAAACACAGTTACTGTACAACTTTTATTTGTAAACCATCCAGGTACACAGGAATGTTGCCATATTTTGCACTACTGCACTAAAAATGGCAAGTCTAAGTACAGTAGGAAGCTCATTCATTCACAGCAATAATCTCTTGTTTATTGGTTGTTTTGCCCCCCACATTCTAACCTTGCTCATATCTCTTTCTTCACTTTTTCATTTGTTCCCCCAATCTCATTTAAATGAAATGTCCTGGGAATTTCCCTTTTCAATTAACCGTTCAGGTCATGTTCAAGCTCTCGCTGCCTCTGCTTACTCTCTCCTCCGTTCTCTTGATCTTCTTCTCTCTGCGGGGAATTATATGCTTCTAATCCATCAATTAAGGATATCAGTGCATCGCTTCTCTGCCCCATTAGGGGCTGTGTCATCGTATGACTAAGTATATAACCCTCCACTTGCCTGAGCCCTCACTAATATCACATCCAATCTGCTGCTCTCGCTCTCTGTCTTCAAATTCACATCCTGGCAGGCCGAGTGAGGATGTCTTCAGGGATGAATGTCAAAGTTCACACCTTGTCTATTTGAGAACTCTTTTGAAACTTCAATTTGTATGTCTGGATGTGTTAAGGTATCTCTTTTCTTATATAACAGAGGGAGAGAAAAGCGAGAACTAGTTCTGCCAAAACATTTTTCCTTCAAAGTGGTTTGATGGTGTACATGAGATCCTTTCCAAATAATTAATGTACATCCTACCTCTCCTTTCAGCCTTAAAGAGACACCCAGCTCGACTTATGTCTTAGTGTACAGCAAAATAAAACACTCAAATTAATTACAAAGGCCCAAAACACAAGTTGCACTAATAAGGCAACATCAACAAAAAAAGTTTTGTAAAAGTTCTAAGGTTTTAATGTTTCAGATGTTAAGTGCTGTTCGTAGTTTGAGCACGTGCTGGTGCAATTACCAATGCAGATGTCTGTTCTGCATCCTTGATGATTGCAGGATCACACATTATTGAAAATAATGAGGACTTGTTTACTAGCGGTTACAGGCAAAGCGCTTTGATTTCTGCAAAATTGCCCTTCTTTGAGTTTACACGCCGCAGCCAAAGGTGAAATACTGTAGATAGATTTGTAAAACAGAGCAGATCATAAGTAAGAATTACTCTCAGGCTGAAAGATACAAAGACATGTGCTCACCTGATTGAACAAAGAATTATTGTTGTGATACCGCAGTAAAAGATTTATGTGCTGGCGAAATAGAGGAGTATTTGCCGAGACACTTTTGATTGAATTTGGTGCGAGCCACTAGTGGTGCGTCACTGCACGCCCACTCAGATCACACAAACAAATCACCCACTCGGCTCTCTGCCATAAAAAGAAAATCTTACACACACAAACTCCCCCAGGGGAACCTAGCACAAAGCGTTCTTCTCACTCCCGAGTAAGGGGCCATCAATATTTCACGGCCTTAGCCCAGCCTTTAGGTGAGCATGCCAGCCTGGCA
The DNA here is from genome assembly GCA_943591055.1 of Gobionotothen gibberifrons. NCBI lineage: Eukaryota > Metazoa > Chordata > Actinopteri > Perciformes > Nototheniidae > Gobionotothen > Gobionotothen gibberifrons. The sequence goes on from CALSBZ010004052.1 coordinate 542,993, forward strand.
GACTGTGTTCTAATTGAAAAGGAAAGGGCTACACTGATTGTGTGAGGCCATTCCTTTGAAGTTGGCCTCCTCCTTTTTAAATGTTTAAGTATCGCCTGTCTGAGTCTTTCTCCATCCAAAGATGCTACCGCCTCTCAATGAGAGCAGAAACACCTTGCTAGAGAAGCCTGTGCCTTGTGGCATCAGCTGAATAAAACAACTTAATTCATGGCTTTTTTATTCAGAAAGGCAGGCCAGACCGTTGTAATGAAATAAATAATTCATCATTCATATTGTTGGAGCATACCATCTACAGGGACAGATTAAGTCAATGACACGTGGGCGATGGGTGATTGCAAAATGGGGGAAGCGGTGGGGTTTGCAGTCGGGCGTAGCAGTACAGCACCTCTGGGTAAAATTCACAGAATTAGCACAAAGAATGAGAAAATAGAAATCAAAAAGGAGAAAAGAAAAGGGTGCAGAAGTATAAAGTGAACATAATATATCGCATGTCAGATGGAGATTTTGCATCACACAAATTATGTGTATATCTGTAGGGATGTGGACAACTCGGAGGGGAATTTAATGTATATTTAACCCTCCATGGGATTTATTTTACATTTCATTATACTATGTTTAATGTGTGTCAATAAAAAAAAAAGATAAACAGAAAATGGATGCGAAGTATATAAATGGTTCCAATCGGCTTACAAGATGATTGCTATTTTTTACAAAATACTTGGTAGTTGACTCTATTAGATCTATAAGTTAAAGTTCAAATGTATTCAAATTAAATGACTTTAATAAAGAACAGTATACTGAACACATGTTGTTTTTGCCTTTAGACTCAGAAATTCTTCCCTCCTGATGGCTATTGAAACTTTCCTGTCTTTGCTATACCCTGCCTGTCCACCAGATGTCGCCCTATTGGTCACGTGCTCATCACCTCTACCCGCACACCTGCGTCTCGTTAACCACTAATCACATGCTCAATTGCACCTGTGCTCTGCTACGTAGTCCACGTTGGATTTTAGCCACTTTCTTTCCCTTTAAAAGTTAATTTTTATTTTAAGTATTGTACAAGTTTTCACCAGCTGCGTGTTCCTGACCTGCCTAACCTCAATGCCCCATTGGACTTGTTCTCATTTTCCTGGTAAGAATGTTTTTTTGGCTACATTTTCTAACGTCTTTACCATAGACTGTATCTTTACTTGTGTATTTCCGTTTTGGTTCTTAATCCTGTTGCCATATTCGGAACGACTACTGTGAACAAAGACAATGTACAGATAGCCCTAATATCAACATAGAACATTTGTGTAGAAAATACTAAATATAATTTGACCATTAGGCTTTTTAAATAATAAAAAAAACTATGGTTGGACAAGCTAATGCCAAACACTCTAGCAAGCCAGAACAATAACTGTCAGTTAGCATGATAGTTAGCTAAGACGCTAACATGACAATAAAGTTGCGCAGTTGACAAAATATTTATATTTGTGTCCTATAACCTAGCTAATAAGCAGAGTTGGCTTCGCCCATGGACAGTTAGCACTGGGGATAGTATTGAACCTGAACATTTGCACATTTACTCAACAAGTGAATGTATCGGTCACAGCACTTTAGTAGATTTCATTACTACTGATGCCCCCTAATGCCCAAGTGTTTATGCCCGCAGTAAACCAACACCAGTGTAAAGGGGGTATCAACGCTGTAATCAGAAATAATTGAATGGTTATCGCACTTTAGCTGTAAGCTACTTCATCTCTTCTGCATAGCAGAGCTGTGTAAAGATCTGCTGACAGTGTCTCAGCTGTATCGTCTTTATTTCCTCCATTCAGCAGCAGCTCTATTCTTCACTGTATTGTCTTCCACTTTTTCCTCCTCTCCACCCTCTGTCCTACTAGTTTCATACCTGCCATCAGTTCTCCTTTCTCTCCCCTGCCTTGCAGAGATGTGTGTTGTCAATGGCAGGGGAAAGCAGCATTTGTTGTGAGTTGAGCTGAGGAACATTTAGTGCTGATAAAGTAGAAGTTAGTTGAGTGAAGTATCTGGGAAGAGGAGAAGCAGGCAGGTGAGAGGAGTGTGCTTTTTTTTTGTACCCCCCCTTCCCCCAGCAGAGGTAGCAGGCTGAGTTGCCAGAACCGTAGAGAGTGTAGTCTTTAGAAGCTCTTTTTGAAGTTGAGCCTGAGGATTACCACGGTTGCTTCCTCAGCAGTGGCAAACCTGTGTCTGATTCCTGAGACGCGGAGAGAAGCAGGGAAGGGAGGAGGTATGGTGCTGAGGGGAGTAAAGTAAAAGCCCTTGGGAAATGGCGAACGCATGCAGCTGAAAGCAACCGGTGTGCAATGACAAAAGCAGGATAAAGATGCAGAGAAAAGCAGGGTTGAGGTATGCCTGTTCATGTATGAATCGTGCTGACGTATGCTTGTGTGGTTCCTCCAAAGCTAAGATTCTCGAGTCACTCATTTGTCACAAGCTGGTTCATTATTTAACACCATTCCCCAGTGACTCCAGGTGAGCAAGTCCCTATCCTCCTTTGTACACGTCATGACCTTTTACCATCACTTTCATGACGAAGATTAAGAAATGGCATCAACCAACCCTTGAATCTTTTAGACCCAGGGTTCTTGCGGCCATTAAAAACCTGGAAAAGTCATGGAAATTCTAAATGCTAATTCCAGGCCCTGGAAAAGTTATGGAAAGCAATATTTTTCCCAAAGTTTTGGAAAAGTCATGGAAATGTAACTAAAGTTGCATCAAATATAATTTATATTTTAGCTAATCGCAGAAATAGTAATACAATAATGATAATAAATACTGTATAGTAATGAAACGTAAAATGGCATTTAACTGTCGAGGTATTTTGCTGGTCAGAGATTTGAGTTGCTTTAGTCTGTAGAAGCTAGTAAGCCTATTTGTTTTAGATAGGCACAACATGTTTCATATGCAGACCTTATTTTCCTGTTCCATGTTAAAATAAACCATTTTCAGTGGTACCGCTGAGAAAGAGTAATTGTTTTGGTCATGGAAAATTAGGTCCTGGAGAAGTCATGGAAAAGTCATTGGTGAAAAAGTGTATGAACCATGTAGACCCCATGCAGGTCTTCATTATGCAGATAACTACAGGCCTACAGCATTGTTCTGTCAAACCTGATCAGATCTCAATGTCTGCCAACAAACGCAGTGTGTCTCCACAACATGATGCAGTTGTCTGGGCTCTACTTTCTTGATCAAGGAAGCATTTTAACAGGCTCACTTGAGTCTAGCAACAAGGAAATGTTAGGTGTAATTTCACGCAAAACACACATCAGATCAAGATCACAAGTATGCTCATTTTCTAGGTGTTAATGTAAAGGCCTCTGGATCTGATGTACTCATACAAACAGTTATTGTAATCAATTGAAGATATACTGCAGTTGTTGCCCAGTCTACCTTGTCCAGGTAATTCATGTTGACCCTCATCTCAATCCCGCCCCTATAGTGTCCTTTCTCCTATGCTTTGGATTCAGATAATCTTCATACAGGTTGGTTTTGTGGAGTTACAACTAGTCGGTTACATGGTTTGCCTGGTGCATGTGTTTATTATATGAATACTTTTGTTGGGGAAGTAAAAAGGTGATGTACCTTTCTAAAATGTTACATAGTGAAAAAGCTTGTTGGAGGCTGTTGGCACATCATTAACTGCTTTAAAGATGCACTAGCGTCTACAGTAAAGGTAAAACCTACAGCTGTTTGTTTGCTTTTTGAACGACTTCACAGTGAATTAACAGAGCAACCCCGCTTTACAGGAACACTGGTGCTCCTTTTAATTAAATTCCCCACTTTGACACCGTTATCTGGAGGCTTTAACGGCTTTATCTTTTGAAGGTGTTTTCGCTGCTGAATCAGTGGAACATTCTGGATAGACCTGGCTTATTCTCTCTGAAAGAGTTTCTCTTTTGCTTCTGTAAATGAAATGTTAATTTACTCGTGGAGTGCAGTTAGTGACAGACAGTGATGTTAGCTTTGTTAGCTTAGTGGTGTAGCAGCGGGGTGCTGGGCTTGGCCGGGTGCATGTTAATACCATGTGTAAATTGAGTTTTAGGCAAGCTCTATATGAGGTGGGATTGAAGGGAAAGAACTCTACTTTTGCTTCTATCAGTACTGGTGCACTGGCGCAGATGGAGAAGTGAGGGCTGAGGGGAGATGGAGATAAACAGAGAAAGGGTCTGTCTGAGAGAAAGAGCGAGGTGGAGGGCGGAGGAGGAAAGGGGTTCCTGAGATGGATTGAAATCATCCAATACGCTGCTCGCCCCGGCGACCACAGGCATGACACAAAACAAAGCGTAATGGGCTGGAGGAGGCCATGTGTGACAGGGTATAGAGAAGCCACAGGGAAGGGGCAATGGAGGGAAGATGGTGGATGGAGAGACAAGCTATAACTCAGGAGGAGACGAGGAGGGCATCTGGAGAAAGGGAGCTTTTTAATATCGCTCTCCGCCTGATAACATCAGTTGACGTTATTAGCAGACGTCTGTTAATATCTGTTCCGTCACCTTAATTTACATTCCTTGCCGCGTCGGCAACATGGCAGCAGAGCTAATGAATTCAACTGTGAATGAAAGAGTGAGAGGCAGTGAGGAAAAGAGAGACGGAGCACATTGCATACTGAAGCAACTCCTCCAGCCGCTGACTTGGAAATGAGTCACAGTACTCTGCTCGACTAATAAAATCTGCAGCAAGTGTTATGCTGTTTCTCCTTGTTTAACACTAAGGCAGAATGTGTTGGGTCATAACAATGAGGTAGTAAAGATATTTTAAATATATTCCCCTTGTGGCTCTCAGAGTTTGTTTCCTGTGTAGACCACCAGAGGGGGGTAATGATACGTTGAAGAGGCAAAGGCTGCTGCAGCATTACAGAACGCCCCATAATAATGCATCTTTAGAATGAAGTGAAAAATAAACACGTGTCAATCTTTTGCACTTGTGACTTTTAAGGGCTGCATTTAGCTGTCTTTATTAGACTTGTTTGTTTTGCTTGTGTTAGCAGCTCCTTTGACTTTGAGCACCAATACGAGGGTTTATTAGTCATTAAGCCAGCAAGATATCAAGGAAAGGAGGAGCACTTCCCCCCCCCCCCCACATTTAAAGCTCTTCTGAGGTGGAGTTGGGATTATCCAGTAAAAACACGCCTCACACAGGGGCGACGCCGAGCCCTCATGCTGACTCTCTCTGCAGTGTGTGTGCAGCACGTCTGTGTGTAAAGGTGTGTGTGCGGAGGGTTAGTGTATTTGTAGAGTGCACAGACAACATGCGAAAAGGGTTCAAGCAAAGCAGCGCTGACATGCAGGATTATGTGCAGCTCAAGCTCCATAAACAAATCGAAGTGGGGACTATTTAACGGCAACTGTTTAAAATGGGGTTTCAATGTCACTCAGGAAATATGTAAATTCTCACTCAGAATTAGGACTATTTACAAAAGTCTTCCTTCTGTCTGTATGACTTGTGCTGCTGGATTCTTTAGTGACGGAACAAGCTGTTCAAAATCTGCCGAGAGAAGTGGCCTTTGCCAAAAAAACAAGTGGTTGCCAAACTTGTCAAGGACTAATTTGTTATGCAGCTTTTTTCTGTCTTTTTCCCATTTTAAAAACACTGTTCAGACAACATGTTATAATGATGAAGAAAGGGTTGTTTCCATAACAACCAGGGGCCACTCTGCACAAAGTGCTTATGTCCAACACTCAGACTCTCCCGCCAGACACTCCCACAACACAGCCTCGTGTCTCTTCACTGACTCTTAATGATCAGCAACCACCACCTCCATCATGATGTCCTCTTTTCATTTGGGCTGATGGTGTTTTAGGCTGCCTGTGGACACTCAAAGAATACTTATAGCATTATTCAATATGTTTCTCTCAGTCAACAAAGACCTCATTATCTTCCATCACTCAATACTTTCCGAATACCCTAACAACTGGGCACTGTAGTTTTTAGCAAACATTACTCAAACGGGTGTAAGCTGTGTATTTATGTGGGCTCTTTTCAGCAGTGGAGTAATACAGATTTGTGTCCAAGCACAGTGATTTTTGTAGTATGTCAATCAGTGAGATGGCATCAACTAGGAGGGGAAATGCAAAAACAAATGTATTCAAAAACAAATGATCATTATTTTGAATGCATAACATATCAAACACATTTGTTGTGTTCGTTAAATGTTTAAATGCATGCTGTAAAATTGGGCCATGGCCTTGGCACGGAAAGTCTGTGAAACCCAAGTATTTCTGGAATAATGCTAAAAATGAACAGTGTTCATGTCAATTCAACATGTATTTAATTTTTTTTAATGCATTAATGTTTTGGTCTTTTCATGTAAGACTATTTTGCCAAAAACCTTTCTTTGTCAGGGTCCGTCTAATTAAAAAAAGGTAAAATCATTCCAAGGTCACTTATGTCGTTTATGGCCTCTCAAACTAACTTAATAACAAATATAAAGATTCTGACAGGAAAGTTTTTCATTTGATAAAAAGGAGTTCTTTGTAAAACCATCTTTATTCAATATTGAGGGGTTTAAAACCTGCAAATTGTCTTCATGCATGTATTCTGTCAAGAAGAATAAAATACGACTAATGAGCCTCTTTGTAAGTCTGCGCTTCCTTGGGCCGCAGCTAAGGAACCGCTCAGCCTGCCCAGAATGTTTCTTGTAAAACAAATTGTATTCGTAGTGCAAAAAAACATACCATTTATTGTACGGTGACAGTCATACACAGAACATGAAAGGGACCATCACTCAGAACAAAGTCATGAGGAAATATAAGCTCCATGTGGACAAAACTGCCTGTTTTTGCTGAGTGCCTCCACTATTTATGGGCGGCAGTGTGCAAAAGTGGCACTTTCATACAAGAGACAGTCACATTATCTTTTCTGTAAACATTCTCTGCCTAGGATGTAACACAAAGAATGAGGAATCAATTAAACCCCCATACAACATGACGCACCACATGTCAATTTACTTGTAATATGGCAGCACAGCATACAATCCCTCCTGCATGTGCGATTGTTGCCATGTAAATGTTTTCAGTAAGTATGCGGAGACGTCGAACAGCGGGGAACATGCAAATGTGTCATGGCAACCAGTCAATTCATTAAGCGGTGTGAACGATATACATGTTATTTGGAAAAAGAAAATTATTTGTGCAATCACTGTTAATTGTTGCCACTTTACAATTGTACTCCTGCCAAGCGGAGCTCTTAAGTCACGAACTGGAAAATACTGGAATTCATTGCTATTTTTGAACTAGCAACACATACACACACCTACACCCACACCTTCTTGCTGTGAAAAAAGATACAGAAACTCAAACATTCTTTATCCTCTGTTCTGTGAAATAAACGAGGCCTGTGATGTATGTTGCCAGGGTGAAACCTACATGGTTGATGGTTCTGTGATTAGCTAGATAACAGGTGCGTGTTACATGATGAAGATAATAGCGGCGAGTTAATTAGCGTTAGCATATAGTACAGCTCGATCATGTAGGAGTGTTGTTTTCATTCCTCCTGCATGGGGAGGGTGGAGGGAGCTGGTGTGTAGCCGTAGGATATGAGGTAATTAACTTATCTAACAGAGACATGTTCTCCAGGCTCCTCTTCCACGGAAAATTGGCTTAGACATTCTTTTTTACGCCGCATATAGGCAACTGGAGCAGTTTGAAATAATACCTCTGTAATGAGGACAATATAAGTATGTATGACTAAAATAGATATTCATTAACTACTTGTATTTCTGCTAGGATATCTGCAATGGGAAGAAAGAACAGGCTGTCTTAAAATACTACATTATGAAATATGCGGTATATTTGGAAATTAATTGAACATTTATTTGCATTTTCCCCCAATAATAGTGTAGTCTACAGAAATACACATAGAGTAGGGACACCAGCAATATTAAGTTTTGTTAATATGCCCGCTCTGCTACAGTGGCTACACTTCAATTCCCATCAGTACACTCCACAACTACTGTGGGAGGTTGTAAACAGTGAACCCGGCTGATATGGGGGGGGGGCAGCGGAGTATGATGAATGTATTGGCACAGCCGACTCTGTGTTGCTCTTGTTCTCTCCATTCAGTCGGAACATCAAGCGCTCGCCGGTGTTCCCGATGACTTTGCTCCAGCGGGTGTAGGTGCGCGCCGGCGCTGGGTTTCAGCCGCCTCTATGGAATTCCCAAAAGTGGAGCCACATCCAGGCAACTCCGATTCCCTGTAGGTTCGCCTCCTTGCTCACTGTGATGCCTCTTCATAAAAAGTAGCACATCAAGATTTATTAAGCTCCCAAGACAAACAAAAAAAGTCCAGTTATTTTAGCCTGCTGTCCTGAAATATCCCCACAAATGTTTCTACGGGCGTCTGTGAAGAAAAAAAGTGAACCTGCATGCGTTCTGTCATTGTGCGACGTGTCAGTGGTGGAAAATAACTACATTTACTCATGTGCAACATTCAGGTACTTGACTTGAGTCTTCACATCTTATGCTACCTAGCGGACTATTTTCGAGGAATACACCCGTTTGCTATTTTGTGGAACATTAGATGACAAGATGCATAGGTTTACGCTTCATATAAGGCTACAGCTAGCAGCTAGGTAGCTTAGCATAGCATGAAAAGTAAAAACAGGGAAAATGCAAGCATGGCTCTGTTATATTACATTACATTTAGCTGACGCTTTTATCCAAAGCGACTTACAATAAGTGCGTGCGACCAACAAAATACAAACTTGAAGAAAACAGAATCATATAAGTACATCAGGTTTCATAGAGCTAAAACATTTCAAGTGCTACTCAAGTGGCTTTAGATAAGCCAGTCCTTTTTATTAGTATATAAGTGCTTTGTTAATAATTCTATCGCTCGAAGTGGAGTCCAAAGAGATGAGTTTTCAGTCTGCGCCGGAAGATGTGTAAGCTATCTGCTGTCCTGATTTCAATGGGGAGCTCATTCCACCATTTTGGAGCCATAAACAAAATCCACCTACCAGCACCTCTAAAGTTCAATATTACGCATTAATGACTTGCTTGTTTAATCCTAACAAAAACCAAGGTGTTAAATGATGATCTGTAATTTTAAGAGCCTTACATACTAGGCTTTTTCCTCGAATCGAGCTGCAACTTCCTTAACTGTCCTCTATTTGGAGCCAATAGTCTAACTAAGCCCCATCAAATGCTTGGTCCTTTTTCCAATCTCTTTTCTTTTTCTTTTTAACTAAGGAAATAAAATGTGCTATTTGGTGAGCTTTTTGAAACCTTGCAAAAGAGATGCGTTTGCTCTTTCCCCTGTTTCCAGCCTTTGTACTAAACTGAACTCTCTACTGGCTGTAGCTTCATGTTTCACAGACAATATAAAAGAGGTATCGATCTCCTCATCTAACATGTAATGGAGTAAATGTGCACTGAAGTATTGATACCTATACATTGGGGAATATACCTTTTTCCACCACTGTAAACACCTCTGATACAAATGGATTTTCAGAGCGCCCAGTCAGCGATTCGTCACGCTTAGCAGTTAACGCGGTTACACAACCGGTGATTTCAAAGAGTGAATGATCACAATGGGCTCAGGTAAACCTGCAGTGCTGAGGGCATCCAGCTGCCTTTTTGTGAGACGTTTTTCTTGTCCCAATTCTCTCATTTGTGTCTCTTTTCTGTGATGGAGCCTCAAGGCTAAACAAACGTCTGGCGTAAGATCGAGGAGACTCATTCCCCTAATTGTAATTAACTGTCACTGTTTTCTCACTCTTTAGAAAATATTAAGAGCTTCCAAATCCCTCCTGCCAGTTGTAGCCGATGTGGAGTCGAGGTAACCCGGGGCTTTTACGTGATATTTCCGCACAAATAAAATGTAATGCGAGGTCAAGAGCCACAGCTGTGCAGCAGAGTACATGCTTACCTGTACCCAGCTGTCAGCTATAATCAGACTCTGCTGTGGTGTGATAATATGGTCCCGGTATAGCGGTGCTCTTACAGCATTTGGCAGCTTGTCTCATGTTGCAGACAGGCAGTGTAGGAGGCGGACGGACACCCATGCTGCTTTGCAATCTGAGCAGGATTTCCATCTGACCGCGCACGTTAACCCCGGATTACTCGACATCTTCTTGGTCATGTTCAGATTTTCAAGACGCAGCGCACCGCCGAGCCACTGTTGCAATGCTTTTGAAGAGAAGTGAGGCAGAATAATCCATATCCAAGCAGTAACGTGAGGACAAACTGGGGGACAGAGTGGGTTTGCGGGGGCTTCAATCAGGATGACAAATATTGAGAAGTTGTCCTTCTGAACATATATCTTACATTATGTGTGTAGTGTAGTGTGCAATGGGCACAGGAAGCATGTCACTTTTCAATGTGGCAATGCCAAAAGGCTGTTTAATGTTATTGTTCTGTCTAAAGCCAGAGCCATGACAGTTGGATCTCATTTTGTTCTCTTGATCATTTAACAATTCAGAATTCATTTGGAATAAACTAAAAGTTAGTTCACCACATGCCAAGGACAAAGCTGCATCTCAAATAAAAATATTCAGTTTGACTTTTTTTTTTTATGTCAAAAGGCTTTTCATTCTTAAGTAAAACTTGTTTTGACAAAATAGGACATAACAGCTAAAACCAAATATTCCTCCCCTTCAACCCCTTTTGTGTTGTGAGTTATTTAATACTTAAAAGTTACCATAATACCGGACTTATTAGTAGCATGTTCTCTGTCATCCCTTTTTCAGATTTTGTAGCCACTCATTTCTATTTGTCATTACTGTAGCAAAGTACCCAGCTGGCTCTGTTGGAAGACCCCCAGTTTGAAATCAGCAAGGATGGTTCTCATTGCAGAGTTTCAGCATAAACGATTAGCTATCCATCCAGGATTCTGCCTGGTCTCGGCTTACTCCTGGAGCCCCAAACCATTAATATGGAGTCTTCTCGCTATCTGCCCATCCCTGTGGCCTCTCCTGAGGGCTCACATCAACATGGCTGCCAAACGAGATGCCACTTTCTGGCTGTTTTTCTTGTAAAAAAAATAGTTAAACACTTGGTAGCCTCCCAACACTGCGTAGCTATGTATACTGAAGATGTGCAGAAGCAAAGATGTATTATCTGTCTAAACAGTTTCCTCTACATCCCTGAAGGTAACCTTTTAAATTCCAACATTAAGAAGCTATAGTTCTTATCGTTTTGCTCATTTGTTTGCAAGGTTAATCTATCATAAGCTGTTATTGGCTCCTGGCCATCCTTCACACACAACCTCTCCAAACCAGCATCAGTATATTTACTGAACTTTTACAAAAGTTCTTGAAACGGTTCTAAAGACATTGCCAATACCTTGAAATGTAACTCCAAATATAACAAAAAAATGGCCTTGGGGTTGAGGTTTTCACAACTTTTAGATATAGCTTTTCTTCTTTTTCCTTTTCCTCCATCATCCTTTATGTTTCAGGAACTGTTTCATCCTCAGTCTACACGTTGGGTCATTTCATCATCATCATCATCGTGCCAAAGTACTCAGGCTTTTGGGTTAAAGAAGGCTGGGTTTGTTGATGCTGTAGGTAATCCTGTCTAAATTGCCCACGCTAGTCACACTGGGGGCAGTCGGGTTGGTTTCAGCAGCAGGTCGGATGTATGTTTACCCCCCTTGTAATCCCTCCTGCAAGGCTCGCTCCAGCACTGTGGCCATCTTAACTTGGCACAAAAGGTCCTGATAGTCATGACCTAAATCTTTTCTTTCCAGCTCCTTGGCCTCTCTTACCAACCAGGGTCAGAAAAAGGTCAGGCGTGGGATTCTACACACTTTATTCTGCAGATCTTTCTTCAAAGCCGCCTTTCTTTAAAGTCTCTCGGGGCATTTTCATGCCAATCTGACCTACTGGAATGGGTCAACATGCATCAGACAACCCTTTTTTCTGTCTACTGCCACTCTGCTGGGAATTTGCTGGCCTGCTGACGTGGCTTCACTTTGATTCTTAATCGTGCACATGAGCTCCTATTAGCACACGTCGTACAGTATGAACCACCCGGTAGGCAAACCCCCGTTATCATTTATTCGAAGACACAACTAAAGCAGTGAGAATTGGGCTTTAAAGTGAAGCAACTCTTTTGCCTCTATGGAGGAGCTGTACATGTGGTTTCATATCGTCCTGTTCAAACACTGTCTGCTTATCTCAGCAGGAAATGAAAGAAAACAACTCAAGTGTGAAACAGGAGAGACCTTTTTCAATTTAAAGAGACAAAAAGTCTCCGTTGGGATGACAAACTTTTCAAAACTCGACACAAAACGCTATAGTTTTAAATGAATTCTGGCTTTCTATGTTGCCCCAAGGAACTGGCAATTATTACTGGATGCAGATGTTAATTAGGGTTTTTCTAATCGGGGAATATCAACTCCTAGGGAAATTAGAAGCGAGCTATTCATGTGTTGACTGTAAATTCTAACTAGGAAATAAGCTATGTTTCTTTACACATGAGTGGAATTTCAAAAAAAGTGATCACGCCTTTTCCTTTTACAAATAAACATGTCACATCATTTTCAACCTAAATTAAACGGAGCCACTTCATTAAGGGTTTAATAAATTCTGATTAAATGTCTTTGTAACATTAAATTAATGAAGCGCACACACCCAAAGATAATTGAAAGCTATGCAGATCCGACTAATATACATGTAAGTAATTAAATTGATGAAGGGAATTAATTAACTATCATTACAAATAATATATTCAAGCGTTGGTTTGTTCTAAAATAAATACAGCAGGATGCATCTCAATTCAGCATTTGTGACATACAAATATGAAGAAAAAGTATCCATATTGAGAACACCTGCTTATTAATTTGATATACAAACATACTAGTCAAGCACTACGCCATCCGACACTCATGTCATTTCAGAATATTCTGATTAATTCTCAGGGTTTTTTTCTTCTCTTTAAGCATACTATTGATGCAGTGGGTTTGTTCTTCCACTCTATAACCTTTTCCACCAACTGAGCAAACTATTCATTTTGATGGAGAACTGTTTAATTTGAATGTACTTCTAAAGGAGTGCAAGCTGTGCAAGTATCTTTACACACACAGGAAGCTGTGTTTTAATGATCTGTGGACTAAATAACCGCAGGTGGTTGAGCACCAGGACTGAAGTTGAAGAACTAAATGTGTCTGGTTAATCATTGGAAGTAAGGCTGTTTTTCAGTGGATATTTCTGTCTGCCTACTTGGAAGTACTGAACACTAAATTACAGAGTGTACTTTGAATTAATAAGTCATGGTGAAAATGGTAATTACAGACATTAGTCGACTTGCTAATGATGCCAGAGGGTCTATTGATGGCAAGGCCCAACTCTTGAAATGTATTTAGACACATTTCTGTGTGGCCGATGAGAGCAGGCACATCACAGTGGTTGCCTCGACACTTTGTCGGGAGAATTTATGGAAATACTATTGTATTGAAGGTTGCAATTAAAGTCTAATTTTAAGAAAGGCACGCGTGTTAAAGGGTAATGACTTTTATTAAAGCAGTGTCAAAGCAACCTGCATAGTTCAGGATGTCCTCCAGTTGCAATTTGAAAAGGATTTAATGCTCATTCAGTTTTTCCTTAGAAAACGTTGACTTAAATGACTGTATTGTTAAAGGTTGTCTTATAAAAGTCCTTATTAACTGCATTTTTTGGGAAACTCTAATTCTTTTTTTTATTTCCCCCTCACACCTTTTTGATACCAATTTAACCAGAATAATCATTTCCTGTAGTTTATTAGATAGTTTTCTTGTGCATGTAAATGATCTGCAAAGACTAAAATATCAAAGTTCACCCCAGAGGAATTTTCTCTTGCACACGCATGCGTTTACTTCTGTAAAATAGTGATGTGCATCATGTAAAGTATTGTGCTCTTGCAGATATAACTACTTGCATGTTACTGACATAACAGTAACATCCCACCATTCTCATGAACGTTGTTTCCATTTTCCAGCCGAGATGGAGAGACACCACTTTGAACCATGTTCATCATGTTTCATAATGTTCTCTCTGAACACACTTCATCTTATACTCCAAGGACATGCATGTCTGAGTGTTCTCTTTCCAACGTGGTGACCCTGAACCATGCCAAGGCCGGGGAAAATATGGATAAGGCCACGAGAACATGGACTAATGACAAATGACTTGGGCTTATCACTAGGGTCCAACTTTAGCAAACACCCTTGGGGTTTGATCTGTTCAAATACCATAAATATATGTAGCTCTGTAGAGTTATTGGTTATCCATACTGAACCCTGATATGGAGATAATTAGAACTGCCAGATAAATGTATTCACCATTGCTTCATGTCAAAAACAATTTGTCTAACTTTGATTTAGTAAATTGATCAGGCGTACCATGTTCCAGACTCGGTATCTAATTTTGGGTGCAGCAGGCTTCCACTGTCAGGTTTATAGCTGGAAACAATCAGTCTCCCCACATCAGCGTTGTGATTTGTTCTCCAGCAACACATTGCTGATGCAGTTTCTACAACTGTTTTTTTGATCCCCCCCCAAAGTGGGTTATTTTCCACAATCGCTGTCCGAATTAGTGACCATGCAAACACCGTCTGTCCCGGCCTGGTTTCTTTGACCAGTTCGGTTGACTTTAACCTCCAAAGAGGTCGGGATTGATGTCTGACAGAACCCCGTGCTGATAATAAGGGCTCAGCTTTGCTGCAATGATGCTGTTTGACATTATGATTCATTGTGGCCATTACTTTTTCATTCACTGTCTGAGTTATGAAGCAAATTAATCTCATTCTTTTCAAGGAAAATTGAGTCTGAAATGAAATTTCAACCACAGCGTCTCAAATGACACACTTGTTTACTCCTTCATTTCTGAAGACAGAGTCCCTGCCATTATGGGCGTGTGTGACTTTGCCTCTTTCATGATAAGAACTGTAATTGTGTATAAAAGGAGCACACCACCTTTCATCTTGCATAACTTCACCTCACCCTCCTTCTCTCCCTTAACGTCAATTAATGGCTCTGCAATTGTCTCTTAAAAGCTGTCGCGTTCTGAACTTTACCGCCAAACTCTATTTTTCCCTTCCATGAATTTGTAAGCTATATTTCCTTTTTACTCTTTCTGTCACAGCACTTTGCTCCGAGAACACAATTACATTTGTTTGTCTTGTACCGGTAAATAGTGGAATGGGTCACTCATTTCTAAAAAGCAATCGCGTTCGCATGCGGACCAAAATAGAATGTGAACATGGCTTGTTTGTGGTTGCAGCGCTCTCTTGGAAGGCCATTAGCCGCTCTGACCTGTGCTCTTAAGAGGTGTCAACCGTGATTTGCTATTGTACATCTTTGCGCTCCACGGTTCAGTGCTGATGGTCTTTAAAAGCCCTCACTAGCGAACCCTCGATCTTCATCTACTTACGGACCATCACTGCCAATGGCTCTCCGTCATTCACTTCACCTGCTTTAAATCCTCGGAAATAAGGTCAAACTTGACATTATGGCTTTTTCTTTTTTCGAATGTGTTCACTTTTCTGACTGACACGTTGTGCTCGCCATCAGCTATGGGGGAGTGTCTCAGTTCTTGCAGGGAACCAAAGTAGATGGCTTGTTGAGTGGAGACTGCTTTCAGGCAGAACTGCTGGGTGCCACAGTTTGTGTCCCATTTTCCCATGGGGGGGGGGGGGTTCTGCAGTCTGAATGTGTGAGTGGCATCATCTGGGACCTTTCCTGCTCACTTCCTGGTTCTGATGTCACGCAGCTTTTAGAATGAGAGGAGCTGCTGCTGGTCTTGAAGTCATTGGTATCCTTTTCAAATGGTCGAACAGCAAAACTGGTTCAGCATAGTTTTCTTTAGGATATGTATTTCTTTATCTTTAAAAAAAAGAAGTTTCATGAACAAATATATTGAGCCAGGCTAAATGCAAATAATTGGTCCCTTTTTATCAATTGTATTATATGTTCCTGAGTTAGAAACCTGTAGCTATATCTGATTATTTGTCACTCAATGGCTCATTAGCCAGCAGCTGGCACTTATTCAGAACATGCCATGTTTGTAAAGCTCATCACTTAAATACAAACGGCTCTATAATGCTGCTGACAGGGAGAATATGTGCCTTATTTGATCTCACCTTCTACACCCTCTGTCATTGCAATCCTAGTAAATCATGCACTATATAATCATCCAGCATTGTTCATACCTTTTTTCTTTCCTTTTTTAGACTTCCTCTCAAGCAAATGACAGAGAATAATCCCACATATATTATTATTTCCAAGGAGAAGTGCTCTGTCAAAGACTGTTGGAGTCTAAGGGCACGAGACAGTTCAAATTACCCTGGTCAACACGGTGATGATTATTCTGTCGTCTTGCCTTTGTGCCGTGCCAATTATACTTCCTGAGGTGCAGGAATAGTCATTTCTCAGCCAATCAACACCCTGGTAGAGAACTCCTGAGAGCATTCTTTGGAAAAGAGGGCTTGTGTTTAAAATTGCAAAAATAAATATATATCTCGGCAGATGAAGAATAAGTAGTAGGGTTGTCAGGGCATCAAAGTGCACAATTCAGATGAGAGCGCTAGATATTTTTCACTACAGATAGACATGAGGGGAGTTTCCCCCTCTGCATCTTATCGTGTCACAAATGAAATGCATTCAAATAATAGTAATAGAATAATCATTTTAGGACAAAATGATTTAAGGACATAATAGGGCTGCTCGATTATGGCAAAAATCAAAATCGAGATTATTTGGGTCAATAATTTTAAATGCGATTATTCATTGACTTCAGTCTCTTTCAAAGCAACAGGATCCTCTCAACCCTTTGAAATGATGTTTACATGGATGACCAGAATCCTTACCTTTTTTCTTTTCTCTCGGTCGCATTCTGACTTCAGCTGGCCTTACCGCTGTTACGCTGATCGAGCTATAGAGCAACTGCGCTGTACTGCTCCCTCAAAGGGGGGCGGCGCTGAAATAAATGTGGGTGAGAGGGGTGAGATGCTGATGGAATTGCTTGCAGTCTACCCTCTACTCTCTGAACCCTATACTCCAATGATGATCTATTGTTCCCCCATTAAACAACACATCATTGAAATGGTGTCAAACTGACATGCTTCAACCCTCATATACCCACCCTGCGGGGTCTGACTAAAGAGTGAAATAGTGGGGAAAGAAAACAGCGACTGCCAAACAGCATTTAGTTTGAGAGAAAATACATAATAAGGCATCCATTACATAACATTGAACTTCGAAAAAGTGTGCAGTTTGTTAGAATCCCCTCCATCTCCCTCTCCGGTATCAAATTCACTTTTTTCCCAGCTTCCTTTTCCTGTCTCTCTTACTCTGTCATTTCCCCCCATGGGCTGAAATGCTAATTCTTTCAAAGGAGTCATGAGATTCTGCTTGGCTCAGTAACTTTTCTTCCCCCGACACCGCATTGGATATATCGAATGATGTGTTTTTTGTCTATGATGGAGTGTAAATTACATTCTGTATAAAATGAATCCAGTCCGTAGATAGATCACAGCAAGAGTTTATTTGTTAAGCTGACACACAGGTGTCTCTTCCGCCTCTGTGATCCCTGTGCTCTTCTTTCTCCACTGCTAATGGGGGTGCATGCCCAGCCATCTGTGAAGGACAAGGGAACCTTTTGGCCGAGACAAATCGCTCTGGAGCAGGGCTGTAGCCTCCACACACACACACACACACACACACACACACACACACAC
>CALSBZ010004052.1:561068-610007 GCA_943591055.1 Gobionotothen gibberifrons
CGGGGAAACAGGCCAGACTTATGAGACACCCTCGAGGGGTGACGAACAAAGTCTTCTCCTCCCGATGGGAAACATAGAAGTAACTGTTTGCTGGATGAGCTGCAGCCGCTCAAAGACACAGAGTTCAACCACAGAGGCTCTGCAAGCTTGATGTTGATAGCGACTGAAAGGTTTAACAAAACACAGGGTACCGGCGTACGCAGAGCTCCTTATTTTTTAAATTACAGGGGCTGGTGCGTCACAGGAGATGGGTCAATTATTTGTCTGTAATCCTTCACTGCACATAATGTATCATTTCAAGCAAACTGATGGTTTTATAGCGGGTCAGAGGAGTCAATAAAGATATCTTTGTGAACCATTATAGTTTTATATTTCACGAGCGAGGAAAGTGGCGATTTCAAAGTTTTAAATTTCACAGCTCGACAATTGGGGGTTTAACTCAATCCAATCTGCAGAAGCTGTCGTGAGGCGGTGAGGACCACTGATCAGAAATTGTGTCTCGAGCTTTTCCCTTAGTAAGAGTCGGACAAAAAGCCATAACAATGGATTTATGACTCCTATCTCCTATAAACAGAACCAATATACTGTAAATGGAGACAGGCTCTTAATAGTGCTAGCTCTTCAAAGTAAAGAGTTCTGCTGACAACAATGTCATCAATAGTGACTGTGCGGGTATGTGTGTGTTGGGCTTTGCATTACCCGGGTCCACATCTACTAATGTCCTGAGCGACCTTGCTAAATAAAGACCAGCGGATTGAGCCATCGACTCTCACTGTCCATTGCCGAGGCGCTGAGGCTTGCAGTATACATTTGCGCGCCACATTACACCCTCTAATAGGCAGTCAGTCAAAATAACACGATGCCTGAAATGTCACAGTTTACCTTTTTGTAATGACCAAGCTTCCACTGAAATTAATAGATCCTAAAGCTCGTCTCCATCGCTGAGTGTCTTAAAACTGTCAGAGGCAGAGACCCTGAAAGCACCAGCACACACGGAAACACACACACACCTCTGGATTACTGCACTAATATGCACTATACACAACCAAACTTCAAGCAATGGAAGTCAATGAAATGGTTTGTATTTGGACTAAATCATGGTGGAAGTAGAAAACTAAATCTGGTTGGCTTACGGCATTCAACACAACCATTTACGCACATTACTGAGGATAGCGTGTCACTACATTGTATAGAAATGATACCTGTACTTTTTAATTAAATGTACGAACACAAAACGTAACTATCCTTGATGATCAACTCATTACTCCTCTGCCTTTTGATCGGTTTTTCGGACAAAGTCAATATCTTAAATGTATTAACTAGTGTAGTCAGATCTCATATTAAAGCTTACGTTTTGCAGAATGTCTATCATGCGTCAGGAATATGATGTGTAAGATACTTGTAAAAGAACTGCTTGGTTAGCCTTAGTGCACATTTACCCTTCCAAATGTTTCCAACTCTTTCTATAACTTTCAATAGTTAATGGTTCCCAGTTGGCTATGCCCAGTAATCGTATGCATAAACAGGAGTTTCCATTAGTGTGCCACCAGAGTGCATTTGTGTGTATTCACGGGTCAATGGGAAAATGCAGCGTCTGCCCTCACCTCCACTTCTCTTTCCCCCATATACACAATCGAATGAAATGTTAATGGATGCTAATGAAATGGCTAATTGTGGATTCTGTGCAACCATGCGAAGCTCACTCTCTAGGCCTTGCTGTTCATCGTTTGTCACACAAGCCCCCCGTGAGAGTTCGAGGGCTGGTAAAAAAAGAGGAAAATAAACATTAAAAAACAATGAAACGTCAAATATTATGCATGCGGACCTGGTGCCGATTCAACCTGCTGTGCTGAGTGCGTCACGCCAGCTCAGAGGTGACATTTCTTTGTTTGCTCGTTCCACAGATTGTGTTGGAACTTTTCGGATAGTCAGATGGAAAGAGAGCTCGCAGTAGGCTGGCTGGCGGCGATTTTTCACCTCAGAAACATTCTTGCTTGTCAGTCCCGACAGAGACAGCCGCCGAGGCCTGCTAAAGCTGAGTAAAGCTCGCGGCTGTCTTTATCTCCCAGCCTGAGAGCCCAGAGTGGTTTCAGGCAGTGATTAGTGAGGCGGATCCCTCGTGGGTCACCTTTTTTAGCTGGAGGAGATCAATGCTGGAGATTTGAGGCATCTGGGCACCTTTGTAGTAAGAGCATGTGAGTGACAGGAGAGGTGGATGGAATGGGATCTGGAGAGAAAGGGAGACAGGCAGAGGGAGAAGAGGTCTGGTAGTAACAGGAGGAGATGAAGGCTGTATGATTAGTTTGCTCAGGGTATAGAACGGTTGGTACCCTATTTTAGTCCTGGGAAAAACAGCCTGCTGGAGTTTATAAGACTGGTGTTCTAAAACTGAAGGTTATATCTGAACATATAAATGAGCTGAACATTTGTCCATTGGAAATAGTTTATAGAGAGAAGCTTTTATCCTTAGGCATGCTATTGTGGCTATACTTATGAACTGATTCACTGATTGATGAATATTTGTACGACCAACCATTTAGATACTGACTTAAATATTGTTATCTAATGGTTGACATGACATAAGGCACCCTGTGTTTTGATTGATGCTAACATTCTAACCGAAGAGTGTTATCTGGTATAGCCATGTTAGCATGTGGACATTAGCATTTAACCAGTGGCGTAACAAGGTTGTGATCGCCCCAAACATAAGTGCACGCTGATGCGCTCACACACACACGGACATACACAACCACTCAGAAGCGCCACATGTATAGGCTATCAACAACAGCATGCCCTGGCCTCAGACCACCACAGCCTGACAACGGCACAGCGAACTAAGAAGAGGATTAAACCCATTTCCTTGATGTTTGTCTCTGGGAAATGGGATAGGCACAATATTGGTTACTTGGAAGGGGAACATTGCACAACATTAACAAAAAGTAAAAAGCAGTCAAACAACTGTGATAATGAGCTAAGCTTACCGCCTCACAGTGCTGCTAGCATTCCAGTCTTATTCACTCTGCATCCTGGCCTAGTGCTTCTAAATCACTATGATCAATTGAATATTTTAATATTAAAGATGCATTTATATATTTACTGTTGTAAGCTTGCTGGTTCAGAATTGTGCCTCACAATGCTTGAATCCGAGCAGAAGTGACAACGTGTTAATACTTTTAATAAGCAGTAGTGATTTCTGTTTACTTTGATGTCCGAATGTGCATATTCAACGGGACTGCTACATCCAGGATAACTGATTCTGCTGCTCAAATGGCAATAGATAGCATGTGACTTGTGAATGAGGGAAATGTCCCTATTGTAGGAACCAAAGAAGTGTCAAGGTGCTTCCAAGAACTTTGAGAGACACAGAGGTAGAGAAGAGCCCCAGCCTCATCACACTTCCTTTCATTTAGCTTCCTGAGCGAGCTGCGGTCGACATTTCTCTTTTGGCTTATGTTAATTGCCATTCTGAACATGTTGAATAACCTTTTTATGAGGATGTAGATCGTTTTTGAGGATGGAAATTGAATTTAAGCAGGTCATCCACCTTTTAAGAATTCTCTTCATGCTTAGTGATTGAGGGGAATTAAAGTTTGATTTGTCTGTCAGTCAGATACACTTTCACCATTTCACTCGCTCACGAGGTCTTAAAGGTCCTTTCATATGTGAAAGGGACTTGACCTCTAATTCTTTTGGGAAATGGGGCATTTTCAAGCCCATTCACTACTGTAGATGCCTAATCCTACTAAAACCCAACCTCCAATATAAAGGACACTTGACTTACTTAACAGGTTTGTCGTAGAAATATGCTTCAAGGTGTAATTTACGACATTAAAATCAGCCTTCGTTTCAGTATTCTCATGGCTCCCGCTTCCACTTTATAGTGCTAATTATGCCCATTACAGTGTCATTGATCCCCCCCCCCCCACAACCAGTCTTTGCCGGAGAAATAAAAAAAAAATGCCATTTGCTTAGTAATGAAGAAAGTTGTTCCATTTCATTGGACTAACCTCCCATCTGCCTTTTTATGCAGCTAAATTAAACAGAGTTGCCTTTAAGACAATGAGTCTTAAGTCTGGGAGAGAGGGGGTAGCGGGAGGAGGGCATCATAAGGGGGCACTTATGCGTATGTTTGATAAAGATAAGTGACGTCCCATCTACTGGCCCTTAATGAGGTCTTTTGCAACAGGAAGATGTATGTGGCTCTGGCTTGGTGCGCACTAGAGGGAAATGACTGTTGAAGGGGGCTGCGGAGGGAGGCACTTCATCAAGTAGAATTGCCGCCTTGTACTCACTGGGTCCCCGAAGGCTTTGGCTTCCTTTCTACACACCCAGGACCTTCCTCCTTTAACGTGCTCCTCTTCCTCCCTCACTCTCGGTCTCTCACTATCATTTCCCCGACTGACCCTTCCTCCCCGAGTACATTATTTCCTGTTAAACAATGCTAATAGAACAATGTATTGCTAGTGACGCAGTTCAATGCAGACTTGATTAATCAGGCAACACACACACAATGACTTCCTTTTCCCCGTAGGTCCCCTGTGTTCCCTTTTTTAGTTTTTGTCCATGCTGTGCATTTATTTCTGGCAAACAAAGTTACTAAATCAAACGGGAACAGCAGCTCTTTTATCTTTTGAATAAGCAGTAATATTTTTATATACAGCTAATTTTGAACAGGATATCTCTGAAGTGGGACACATGCTCTACTTTTAACATCTCAAATGTGTTAGGAATGTAAATGTATGTTTGCTGCTGCTTTAATTGTATCGGCATAATTGCCAATTGTGATTTTCCAACTCTGCAGCCATGCTAATCAACTTTATGTTGTAACAAACTCCCTTCTGGTAGCATTTGCTGTGTATTAGTAACAGGGTTCTTACGGCCATTAAAAACCTGGAAAAGTCATGGAAATTCAAAATGCTAATTCCAGGCCCTGGAAAAGTTATGGAAAACTATATTTTTCCCAAAGTTTTGGAAAAGTCATGGAAATGTAACTAAAGTTGCATCAAATATAATTTATATTTTATCTAATCGCCGAAATAGTAATACTATAACGATCATAAATACTGTATCGTATATTAATGAAATGTAAAATGGCATTTAACTGTCGAGGTATTTCGCTGGTGAGATATTTGAGTTGCTTTAGCGTGTAGAAGCTAGTAAGCCTACTATCGGATTTGTTTTAGATAGGCACAACATGTTTCAGACCTTATTTTCCTGTTCCATGTTTTTAAATAAACCATTTTCAGTGGTACCGTAATGAGAAGAGTAATTTTTTTGGTCATGGAAAATGAGGTAAAGGTCATGGAAAAGTCATTGAAAATCATTGGTGAAAATGTGTATGAACCCTGTAAGTTCATGCAATTATGGCATAATGATGAATGCATTCAGAAAATCCAGGTAGACCATATGTGTGCGAGTCATATCATAGGAATTCTGATGAGTTTCTCACTACGATCAGCTTTAAGAAACAATATTATGCTAATATAAAGAAGCCAATATTAGGAATATCCGGCCAATGACATACATTTGGAATAGTCTTCTTCCCTGGTGGCGGACGTCAGCCTCAACAATAGAACAACTATTTGGCGTATTCCAAAGCAGCACTAGCAATTTTGGCAGAATACCCTCATGGCCATTGAAGGGATAGTGGGAACACTGGCACGTAATCTAAAGCGTTTCCAGTGGGGGCCTGTTCATGTTGGCAACAGGGAGTGGAACTAAGTACAGCCATCAGCCAGTCCATGCAGATTGCATGGCACATCAGTGCAGAGCAGCCTCTTCCAGGAAGGGAAAGGGTTTGCTTGGTGCCAACGCTGTGGAGCAGCCATGTTCCTAGCAGGTTAGCTCCTCCGCTGGGTCCGTCAGGTGGGCTTGGAAGAAAGAGAGGGATGGAAATAAAGGAGTGCATGACTGGATCAGCAGATGGGGGATATGCTGTACTTGGTGCCATACAGCTGCGACTGCAGATAACGTATGCCAGGCAAAGGGGGCCGACACAGGCTCTGTAAACCATGATAATCCAAACAATGTTTTCTAAAGGAGGGCCAATACTAAGCCTAATGGTGCTTCAGTTGAATATTATCAAAGGTATTGGACACATTACAATGCAAATGTGTTTATTTTGTTGAGTTTACATGCGACAATAATGACACTGCTGCCAAGAACGTTTCTATGATTGCATCAATTGACAATTCCTCATAATAATCCTGCTGTCACCACTATCCAGAGAGGGGTTTCTGCTTCTTTTTTCTAAAAAGACAATTTGTTTAATGACTTACAAAATCAAATTCAACCCAGGAAGGATTACAGCCATAACAGTTGCTGCATCACATTATCTCACAATTAAAACTGCATTTTAAGATGACAAATGAAAGTGACATTTTGCCAAGCAACATTGAGAGGAGACACTACAGTCTTAACAACACTGTGGATGACAAACAAATGTATATTTACTTAGAAATGACCACATTATATTGTTGTGTATTTACTTGTGTACTTATTTGGAGTAAAATTGTACTTACTTAGAAGGGTGAGCGCTCACGGTTATTCAGTCTTCCCGATAGACCCTCATTAATAAATAATGATCTGTACTGTAACTATATATTCCAACTGTGTACAAATACAGTTGTGTCCTCTTTTCTTAAACAAAGTGAGGACAATTACAAATGTAAGTACAGACGAATTACAGTACAGACAATTTCTTATTTAAACGTGTTTTGATGGTGATCTGAAGTGTGAGTCTGAGTACACTGTGTAACCAGAATTATGATAACTTGTATCTTTTATGCTGAGTATGATAGCACAGAAGCAATTCAATTCTTCATGAATGTCCACCAGTTTCACATGTGGGCTTTGGGCATTTGATATTGCCATGCAGCTTTGATACTGCACATCTCTCACTTTGCAAACACCGTATAGTTTACACAATAGTGACATCAATAACATCATATTCACTTCACACGTCTTTCTGTCATATCCACTTTAATGGCTTGTCATTTTGCCATGGACACAAAGCCCTCACGTAACCGAATGATCATTGTGAAAAGGGCCATGTCCGAACAACCAGAGCAAGAACAGTTGGCCCGCTCTTCAACAATGGGTCCGCCTATCTCCTGCAATGGGTACCTAGCTCCAGCAGCTGCTGCCAAAGCCACTTCAAATGGCCCCCCACTTCAGACAGGATCCTTTTTAGAATAGGTTCGAGCACCATCATGAGAAAGAGGCTTAGCCATGAGAGGGACTAGCTTGCATAATTCTCACGAATATGCAAAGCCTTTGAACCCCACTGTACGCTGAAAATCATGCAGTGTTGCAGTTTACTGTGTGACTGCAGATGATGGACCATTATTGATTTATGAATGGGAGAAAAAGCCCTTTGAAAGCTATAGATGGGTTCATGCCTTTAGCGTGTCATTTCAGCGCGTGTGCTTTCTTCTCACGAGCAGCTACGTCCATCTGGAGTGTTGTATTGAAGAACGACTCGCTGCAGCATATGGATGTTGCTCAAGGTTTCAATGTTCACGTAGCAGATGCAGAGTGGTGGGAACAAACGGAAAAGACTCACCAAGTAAATGGAGCAATGTATTTTTTCTCACGGTGCCTTATTGAACTCTCATTACAGCTAGACACTTAAAAATAATAAGGACTGCACTCTCAAACAGGCTGTAGTGTTTGTGTGGGTGTCGAGTTGTAGCAGGATAATGTATAGGCAGCAGACAAGAGATCCTTTGTGCCATAGCCAAAGAGAGGTGGGCACCTTCTCAACATATAACATGCCATATACTGTATGTTCCATTATAAGATGCAATGTCCCTTTTGTTGAAATGGATGAGGTCAAACTAATTCAAGCGTTAAATTCAAGTGTCTTTTATAAAGGCGAGGGTGTAACCAAAGGAGAACATTTTATAATTAAAAGAAGAAGCAAAATTGGGGCTAAACGTGACATTGTTTTGACTATAACGAGTAGTATGTAAAGTAGGGATGCCAGTAACTGACCATGATCAAAATCGGACAGCCCTGGCGAATGTTAATCGATTATTCGCCGCCGCTGCTGCTGGCTTCCTCCAAGTTTACAGTAAAACAAACTGGTGGTGTGACCAATGGCCATTTACAAACTAAGCCAGGAAAAAAAAGAAAAACATAAATAATTATAAAAAAAGATATAAATAAAATCGAATTACATTTTTTTATTATCGAATAATCGCTGGCATCCCTAATGTAAAGTGAGCAACCGATACGAGGACTACAATTAACCTAAACAGAAAAGATGAATACTAATTGCATGACAGTGCAGCTAGGAAGCTAATGAAACGCTAATGCATCTTTGCATCGAGGATGAGACTTCATAATGTGGATTCTTTTGAAATCATAATTGACATACATTTATGTTTAGAGTTAATCACGTGTGCAAAGTGGATTCCAGCCGTTTGCCTCACACAGGAAGAGGCTGATTAACAACCTATGAACCCGCCCATTGTGTGAACTCGTTTATAGGAATTAATTTACTCCGCATATTGGAAGGCTCCTAATTATCAATTGTACGTCATGTACTACAGTAACCTGCTCGACCTCCAATTACAATAGCACCAATCAGAGTGGGGGTTAATTCCAAGCGACGATCACATTTTGCTCCAGTCCCTTGGGAGTCACTTTGAAGCAAGCAAATATATTTCCAGCCAGCCCACATCAACATATTGCCTTGTTTTACTGTCTGTGGTAATAGAACACATTCATCAAAAGCACTTTGCATATTGCAATGCCCCTAAATGCAGTGTTAATGGCACCGTGCTAAATGCATTCTCATGCACAGCGCTGTTCCTAATGAGAATAATACAAATGGCAGATACTTTATTCTGCGTTTGTGTTATCAGATGAATGTTGTTGCTCACCATCGTGACTGATGGCTCTCGATCGGAACATGTCCTTGACTGTATTGAGAAAATAAATGAATAGCTCCATAGCAAAGTTTATCATTGAACTTGTGACCATCAAATCTTATTTCTTTACTGAATAGAAGGGTTCAGGAAAAGTGTGAATTCTGTATTTTCATAAGGGCATTGACATTAAAGTTTGTACTGCAGGTATACACCCTACAAGAGCACACTTGATATGAAGGCCACAAGTTGTCTCCTGAGCCCTTTTTTGTGCTGAACAGCCAATAGCACCTGTCTTTGATGGCAAAGTACAATGGAGAGGGAAACGTAAGCTTTGCTCCTCTGCAACCAAGGAATAAGTAGGTAGGCCTAAACAATGACAGCATGTCCTTGAGTTATAAATATATAATATCCCTCAGGTGGCACCGGGAGACGGCAGCTTCTGATTGGCTTTGGTTATAAATCATTCATTACAGTTCACATCAATAATTAATATTCCAACCAAGCCTGAATCCTTTATGTAAATACTGTCACACGTTGGAAGGTTACCATTGTAAACTTGCAGTGACAGCAGTTTTTGAACTTTTGATTGCCGGCTTAGTGCGGTGTTAGACGCAAACAGGTGACTTCTTAAACATAACCAGATGTGATCAGATTCGGTGGCTGGGAGTAGTGATTGGAAATTGATTTTTAACGGTGATACAGATGAGAAACAAGTCATTTCGTTGTTGAAAATGTTTAAAAAGTCTTTAATTGTGTCCGTTTTTACTTCAAGTTTTGTATAGATCAGGGTTCCTACGGTCATTAAAAACCTGGAAAAGTCATGGAAATTCAAAATGCTAATTCCAGGCCCTGGAAAAGTTATGGAAATGTAACTAAAGTTGCATCAAATATAATTTATATTTTATCTAATGGCCGAAATAGTAATACTATAACGATAATAAATACTATATCGTATAGTAATGAAACGTAAAATGGCATTTAACTGACGAGGTGTTTTGCTGGTGAGAGATTTTTACAATCACGCCCTCTAGTCTATTAGTCTGTCGGAGCTAGTAAGCCCATTTGATTTGTTTTAGATAGGCGCAACATGTTTCATATGCAGACCTTATTTTCCTGTTCCATGTTAAAATTAAAATAAATGTCAGTGGTATCGCTGAGAAAGAGTAATTGTTTTGGTCATGGACAATTAGGTAAAGGTCATGGAAAAGTCATTGAAAATCATTGGTGAAAAAGTGTATGAACCCTGATAGATAAAATCAAGATATAATGTATTGTTGGATGCATGGTGTCGTGCTGGCAGTAGTAGTCACTTTGCTATCTTTGGAAAGATCTAGGCTACATAATTATTTCCCTCTATTTCCAGTTGTTTTGCTAAAGTAAGCTAACTAGCTGCTAGCTCATAGTTGACACAACATCAAAACCTTACCAATAAAGCATTAATATATCATTCTTCCATAAAACTATTCCTTTAAATAATGCCTGGATATGCATATTTGGAAGAGTGGTTTGTAGCCACCGTTAAAACTGATTGTTTATAACTTGAAATGATTATCTATTCATTTAAAAGGAGACACATATGGTCCAAACTATTTATCTTGACGGATTTTAGAGTAAGGCTATAAAAAGTGAAGCATTGAGGTCGGAGGTAGCTGAACTTTAGCGCCTTTTGTTTGTTGTCATCAGTACCTGAGCCACACACCGCGGCACTGATGATACAATCAATCAGAGCTCATTAATGACGAGAGATGGGCTGATGAAACAGGACCATATGGCTCTGGCTCCCAACTCCCATTCTCCCCATCTGGAACCTGCAGAAAAAACGCCACGCTTGTCTTTACCCTAGATCGTTATGACTCTAGAGTTATGACTTTTTTTTAACTTTCAAAATGCACGCTTGCTAAAAGTTTGTTTACTTATTTAGTCATTGATCCATGCAGCGAATGAACTCATTAGTGTTTTTAAATGTTGAAAATATTTGATTTGTCTGTGCAAATATCTGCAGAGAAGTCTAGACGTAGCTTAAAAAATGATGTTTAAGAATGGGAACACATTTATTATAAGCAGCAAAGATTAATTTGAACTGCTAGTCACAAAAATGAAATATTTTACTGATGGATTAATCTTCAAAAGTCATTTTGAAGTAAAATATTCAAACAATATAAATGAAATTAAATATTTGGCGCTCGGGGACTAATGATCAGACATAACCAGATATGATATGGTGTCATTCTGTGCTTGAGGATGTCTTGATGGCTGTTTTCTGATGTTTAATAGAACAAACCGGACAAAGGAAATGGCAGATTGATAGAAAATGAAAATAATGGTTGGTTGCAGCCGTAGTTTAATCAACAGATTTGAAAGAGTGGGATGACATATTTTCATTTGCTCCATTTGTATGGCTTAGTCTGCCTGTGGGAAGACATTTTGAGTTGACAAGCAGCTAAGTATGGAATAAAAGTCCCAGCTGTTGCCTGCAGGAACAAGATGTAAATGTGGATTTACAAGTGGGAAATGTATATTTATAGTACTGATATGGATATAATGCGGTATTATAGAAGCTATAGCTTACAGATTGGTGTTGACTGATGCTTACAAGTTTTTAACTTGCTTCAAAAGTTCTGTTTTTAAATGTGCGCTCGGCTTCAATTTCTTCACAGCTTCGATGCCACTGAACTTTGCTCTATCGAAAGGTCTGTGACATCATTGATTCATATTAGGTGTGTGCTTCTGTTTGTGCAGCCGAGCCGCTTTTACGTCCCATTTCATCGACACTTATGCCTCTGTAGTAGCCTACAACTTTCCTGATGGACACGGGTTGGCACTCTGCTATCCTATAAAATGCTTCAGCAGGCGATAATACGGGCAAGAGCAAAGCACAGGAGTGCAGACTGGCACTTTTGTCATGTTAATGTGACCGCATATGACGCTTCGCAAATAGGATTTACTGTACAGGGCCCCCTATGAAATGGAATTGCAGTCTCATAAAAAGTACTTTTAAAGAAATTGTGTGAGGGAACTCTGGGCAGTAAATTAAACTCCTGGCAGGATTAGATGGAGGAGGAGGAGGGAGGGCTCCTGCTCACAGAGGTCATGGATCTGCTGTGATTCCACACCTCT
Organism: Gobionotothen gibberifrons; assembly: GCA_943591055.1. Classification (NCBI taxonomy): domain Eukaryota; kingdom Metazoa; phylum Chordata; class Actinopteri; order Perciformes; family Nototheniidae; genus Gobionotothen; species Gobionotothen gibberifrons. The sequence goes on from CALSBZ010004052.1 coordinate 573,062, forward strand.
CCATTCCAGCTCTTATTCTATTTTATTACATGTTTTATTTTCCGCTGAAACAATGGACCATAAGAGGAGCTGTGGCATCAAATAACACATAAAGGCTCTGCTGCAAAATGCTCGTAAACTGGATGCAATGCTGTGTATCATGCGCATGCATCTGTAGGGCGAGAAAACGTTCATCTTTTTGCACATAAACCCAGTTTGGCTTTGTGGGTGAAGTGTGAAGTCGATTTGGAGCTAAAGTTACCTCTCTCTCGTGGAACATTTTGAAAGTTGAAGACCAATTTCAGGATGATTCTCCACACCGCAGCCTCACACAGCTCCTCTCATTAGGCCTCAGTACAGCCCATGCAGAAGTCATCTCAGACCTGAACATCGCTCCGGTCGCTGACATTTGAGTGTACTCCATGAGTCTCCTCACACTATGCCTTTTTTAAAACCCTCTCCTCGATCAACTCCTAAATCCCTGAATCCTTAGCCCTATATGTGTGTGTGTGTGAGAAAAGCTCTCGGTAGATATCCAGCTGTGCCTGCTGATAGGAGCTTGGAGGAACCCTTAACAAGCTTGTGTGTAAAGATGCAGGAAATCACTTCCTCCTGCTTTTCAAAAACACTTTCTCATCTCTTAGGCATTTTCTTCCAACCGCTGGCGTCAGTTGAACGTTGACGACACAACCACCACTCAACCTTCAACATCAACGCTCTTCTCCAAACATGTTCCACCAGGCTGAAGTGAGTGCTCTCTTGAAGCCATGACATTTTGAAAAGAACCATGAATTCATATTTTAAGAGCCACTAACACACAGGCTACTTCAAAACAACTTTTATATTGAGATACAAAAAGTTGTAATGGAGAATCATTTCCTATAACACCTGTATCAAGTAGAGTTGTGAAGAAGCAAGAATGGAATCACAAGGACAGCTTAGACGCTGCCATACCTTTTTTTTAGGTAAATGACCTCCAAAAAAAGTGCAACATAAAGATTCATTTTACATTTGCTATACAGCTTGTACCCTTCAGATGTTTCAATAAACTAATGGAACGCATTCAAGGGAAACTGATGCTCTTCTTATCCCAGCACTAACTGTAATAAGATAACTGCATTTTAGGCAACTTTTAATATTCTTAGCATATCTAATAAAAGAAGAAAATGATGCGTACTAAATTAATCAAAAAACTCCAAGAGCCAGCAGATCAGGATAAAGAATATTAGTTTTTCAGGGTCTTTAATATCTAATGCCCTTATAACACTGTTACACACATAATTCAAAAGAATAAGTATTGTTGAATAGTTTGTTGTGTAGTCAACGTTAATCGGAACATACTTTTTGTTACCTTGATTTCCTCACGCTGGCTGATGTCTTGTATTTCCATGCACCGTATCAACATCAACATGTGTTAACAGGTGTGTAGCCATTTGCTCATGTTGCCTAGGCTACTGTCGGATCAAATCTGCTCAAACTACAACCACAACGTTTTTAGTGCTAAACTCTCAATGAATATTTATTAAGGGTGCTTTCTTTTTTCCATGCTCCATATTTAGTCATTCATGTTTAATATCATGAAGAAGTACTTAAAGTTACCCCTCGAGCCAAGTGTTTAAAAATACTCTGCTACGATTAATATTTAGTTGAACAGGGTTTTCCAACTAAGTCTGTTGTGCACTAACATTAGTTAAAAGCAAACACCTACCAGTATGGTAAGATTAGTTTGTATCTTTTGTTTTGTTTAGTGGGGTTTACTGTAGATACACATCGAAGCTGTAGTGTCTGGTAAACATCCAATCATTTGCCATCTTTACCAACGCTTGCTGTCACAACGTTCGCTAAGCTAATCAAACTCTGGATATTTGCACGGTTCGATCTCTTCTTTGTGGAAATGTGCCTACAGTAGATAGTTATGTTTGAATCTTGATTTTAGAAGACATCTTCTCCTCTGGTCGTCTTCCTCATTTGTTTTTTGCATAGTCAAAGCCAGACGAGTACGGATCATTTTTGAACAAGTTCTCATGTTTTGGAACAGATGTCCAATAAATAAATGAGATGATGCATTCTTAAGAGGATGATCAATTACATCCCATAGTTATAAGTTAACAACGATAGAACCAAAATGGCTTCCCGTCCATCCAACTAAAGGTTCGTGCGGGAACACAGATTAACTTCCAGAAACATATTGATAAATAAGAAAGCATCAGTTACTGAACTATTCTTCAAGTAGTTTGTTGTTGTGTCAAACATCTCAGAATGACAATTAGAGTTTTCCTTTTTCACTGCAAGGTCTTGGAGCCCAGCAGATTACCGGTAGTGTTCAATAACCCTACATCTTGATTCAATGTAAACTCTCAAGTGTTGTCCTGTGATATTAACAGAACAGGCTGACTCAGCATTCTGCCTTCTTTTAGAGTTGGCATCTCAGCATGGCCACTTTCAAAGTCTCATTTGTTTTTGTTTTTACTTTAATCTCATTTCACCATCGGCTCTGTTTCCCTACCTCGACTGTTTCTCTTAAATTTGAGACATTTCTTGCTCCCATTTACTGTGCTTTTACTCTCACTTCACCCCCCCTCCTCCCTCCTCCTCCTCCCTGCTATTTCACGCATCATTTCTCTGTTTAATTGCTACTGGCTGAAAACCTTCTCCATATTCCCCTGCAGCTCAGCATTCCTCCAGTCCAATGCTATTGCAGCCTTGCACTATTCAATTACCCCTCGGTAGACTAAACTAGGCAGGGCGGGCCAGCACTGTTTGGGCTCTCAATCACTGAAACACCACTCTGGACTGCGGCCAAACACTGGCGCCTGGAATGATACAACAAAGCACTGTGGCATTGTTGATCTGAACTTGAGGTGACTGAGAGGGAAATGCAGTGCAATATGACAATCTGTTGTTTTTCCTTCTTTGCTGTTGGATACAAAAAACACAACCATAGTATAGTTTCCATTTTGTTACATACAAATCAGGCTTAAAAAAACACTTGATGTCAAAAAGGCTGCTTTAATTGTGTATTCACCCATGTATTGTGTATTCATGGGTTTGTATTGGAGTCCTTAAGGGGATTAATGATTCTTTCTTCCCCAAGCAAGGTAACTATTGTATCATTTCGAGCCGTTTGAGAGCTTTAACAGCCTTATTGTGTGTTTTCCCTCTTATTAGTGCCGTCACTAATGCCGGCTGATGGGTTTGTTTCCATAGAGACATCACTCGGGTCAGTGATACAAAAAGCACGTGAATAATAATGAACCCGCTGAGTAAACAAGTCAGTGCTCAAATACGGGAGGATCCAAACATTTGTCTTGATCACACAATTGCAGGGAAACTTTGTCAAAATTAGACTCGACTGAGCGGTTTTAATTTGGGCTAAAAGTGGGGACATCACATTGTTTTGATGTCATTTAAGGTGTCAGATGAAGGAAAAATGAGCAAGCTTTTAGCTCCCTTACAGAAGCACTAAATACCCAGCATCCATCATGCTTCCTTAATCAGGCCAGTATTGTTTTGTTTTTAACAGCATGCATTACCAGAGACAGTTTCAAATACCTCCGCAGTAAGCAGCAGCAGCTCATATTTTCAGTTGTAAGCATGAATACAAAGCAAGAGCAGGACGTTTCTAGGCCACACACACACACAATGTTAAACAGCAAAGTAAAAATACACACAAACAAAGCGCTTATCTGCTTCTCTCCGAGGCCTCACACTTCGTAATGGCTCTATCGGCGTCACGCACACACAAATGCGTACAATCCACCGAGGTATCCACAGTAATTATCAGGCTGTTAATGATTGCCGTGCATCAGCAGTGCTCCAACCATTCATTACAAGAGCTTCTTCAGGCCCCTACTGGGCCCGCGAGACCGCTTATCGCACACAACACCACTTGATGGGCTTAATGCAACCTATTAACCAACAAAAGTCTGGATGTGAAGTTTGCCAAAGCCCTCCCGTCCGTAATACACTTTGATTTATGTTTATGTATCGGTCCAAAGTCAAGCACCGGATCGGGATGAGATTGATTGTTCCTTTTTTTTGTATCTTCTTAAGAGAGGATGTTGCGTGGAAAAACTGTAATTACTCTTGTAAGAGCTACAGTGGGATAAGAGGAGCGCGGTCACGGCTAATCCGCAACTGAAGGCACTCTGAGTCTAAACAGCGGCATGTATGACAACAGTGTAAACACAAGATGTTATAATTTTGGCCACGCAACCACATCTTGACAGCCAGTGGCCTTTGGAGTCACCCCTTCTATCCCTCAATCTATCCCGTCCACTTACACATTCACCCTCTCCCCTGGCACTGACCCCTGTCACTGCACCCCGCACCGAGGTTTTTATCATGAGATAGAGAGGGTCGATAATGTCTGTCCACATCACAGCGGAGAGATGTCACCACGGCGATTGTGAGGAGCTTTCCCGAGGGTCCGGCGTATGTCTTGAAGCCCAGTAAAGAATCTACAGTATATGGTGTTACATGCAGAATACATTTCATCCAAACATTTCTAATGTGTATATATATATATATTTATTTTCTTGAAAAGAATCAAAACTATATTGAAATATATATATATATAGTTGTGTTTTCTGTTGTGTTGAATGTTTGTCTTCCACTCAGTTTGAAGCTAGCTTAAGGCGGTTTGACTGTTTTCGATGAATTTTCAACAAATAAGATTGCAAGATTTGAGGGAATGTAGTTGGAAATAGACGGAGTGGAACAAAAGAGGGTTTTCATAGTTTCATGACAGAAATATACACAAAAAGGAATAAACAAATGTATTAAAATAACATTCTTATGCCCCACACTATTGGTGTTTGACAGTTTGAAGATGTATGTATATTTTGATATGTTTTAAAAGTTATGTAAGATGGTAATTTTTTTTATTCTGTGAAATGTAGCTAAAATAATAACATGACATATTAAAAATATAAAATCTAAAAATATGATCACAATTTTGAATGAGCTTTCTAAATAGTGATTTAAGATCCCATTGAAAATCAGCCTTTGGAACATCACATGTTCACATTGAATACAAATGTTTAACTATCAGCAGTCCCACTACATGCTATTTAATTAGCTTACTTCCTTCCTCAAGGTGATGTTTCCTTTCTTATACAAGATGTTTGAAGGTAGGGCATGGAGAAAGGCTTTTATTTGGTACAAGCAGTGGATGGGCGGGGCTTGCTCCCAAAATGTTTGCCGGGAGAGCATAACCAAACCCACCTGTGCTTTTTTTACAAAAAAACGAATTGGTAATGAAGAAACTTGATGTCAGCTGCTGAGCACATGACAACTTGCTCCTGAATGATGTTGTTATCCTGAAATGAGTTTCCCTCTCCGCATTTTAATGAGGAAAGGTCTGACACTGTTAAATATTTTCCAACAGAGCGATAACTTACTGGAAGGAGGACAGTTTTCGGCTGTTCTGGGATCCACGCTCACTGCTTTCAGCCAGCAACACCATTTGGACTAACATTAGCAGTGTGACCTTTGGAGAGGATAATATTGAATATAAAAACGGATGAATACGCAGTGAAGGAGGCCTTTCCAGCTCCAGCCACAGAGAATCGGATGAACTAGAAGGCCAGGCAGAAGGATTTCTTCAAGCAACGGAAAAGAGCAGTGCATGGACTTCATTGCAAGAAGAACAACTCATAGTAAGTCTTCTTATTTGTCTAAGGTTTCTGTTGTGATGCTTGTGTTTTCTTGGCCGCCATGCCATGACTGGGCCTGTGTTTACCAGTCTGTGGCCTAAGTCTTTAAAAATCAGTCCACAATCCCCTGCTTTTTTGTTTGTATTTTCTCTGAATCATATTGGCTGCTGTGTCTGGGCCTTAATTGTCTCAGCTGCAGTGCTTTTGTTTGTTGTGATGTCATTCACTTGTGTCAGTGCAGCTGTATTTGGTGGCTGCTAATCCAAACTGCTGTCGTGCTAATTAAAATGTTTGTCTACAAATGTGTCTGTTTGGTTCAAGATTGGGGCATTGACTTTTTTTAGGTTAAACCAACACACTCTTGCTTTGCTCTGAGCATACCTATGCTTGTTGTGCACTGTATCTATGAGACTGACATTACAAACTGGTCTCTGATTGTCACATGGCTCAGTTTGGGATAGAAAATGTCCCTTTTCCTGGTTTGTGGGACATGTTGTTTCTCGGCTGCAATAGGTCTTTGCTTGTTGTGACCTTTTCAGGGATGCCTTCAGACTGAACTTAAAGCAATACATACTATTTGTTTAAGTTTATTTACTACCAACCGCCAACGCATTTACTGCTCAGGCCTAGCCCTAATCCTATTTACCTAACCTGACAAAATGACTGTGTGAGACAGGCTTCACTAAGACTGAACATTTCCAGGTACTTTCCAGGCGTTATCTTATAAAATGTTCGCTGCAATGGGCTAACATGTGTTTTTATTTTGACTTCGGTTTTTCTATTTGCTTAGTACTTAATTGTGCTATCTTTTTTTTCTTTCGTTATTCAAATGAGCTTTTGGTTCAGTCTGAACACACCTTTACTACAGTTGTACGCAAGGCCACCATCTAATCTGCCCCAATGTGGATTCACTCTCTTCATAAATATGATGCCTGGCTAACTAGCATCCATGTTTAACTCCTGCATGTAGTTTGGTGTATTGACTTCTGTTTCAGGTAGACCTACACAAAGTAACTGTAAACCTTTTTACTGATCCGTCTGAATATACTTTAGCACATTGGCTACTTTTTCCCGGTTGACCTACAAAATGGATGTGGCATTTTTACTTTGTTTGTTTGTAATGCGTTTGCCCAACATGCTATGACTAAGCTATTCTGGCTTTTTTCTAATGCTTGATCCAGCACAGCTCAAGTGTGTGTGTGTGTGTGTGTGTGTATAGGTCTTTAAGGTCATTGGATATTTGTGTTCCGTTAGAGGCCATATATACAGTAGGTCTAAATGATTGTGACTACATTTGTGGAGCTTTTCAGAAGTTGTCCTTGGCCAGGAAAACCAATTAGAATTTCAAACATATTGTATTGTACATTTTTGTTGCGTCTGTTATCTACCATGCTAGGCTTGCAAGGTTTCCAACCTTTGCGGTTTATTTCAGTTCAACCTATTTTCAGACCCTGACATAGCCTTATTCTATTTACTCAATAGAATGCAGTCTTTGTAAAAATAATTGGCAATGACTTCCCTTGAAATATTATGAAAAAGCAAGAAGAATATAACATTTGTGGTGTATTATGTTCTTGGCATACAATAAGTTGTATTGATGTTTGTATCATCAAGGGCTTAATTTGAGTAAAATCTGGCTTTCAGAGCAGCCAGTGCCTTCCCAGCATTTGACCTCTTCACTCATCGCCCACTATGTGGTCTGTCCTACATTTTCTGCTAAGTAGAATACTGCCTAACAATTCAACTCATTAGGCTCGTTTGAGATGAGCGAGACCGACGCAGACCTGCGCAATTGCGACCGCCGTCTTGCTAGTGCGTTGCATGATGGTTAGTCATTTTGTCCGACTTGCTCTGGAGGCTCGACTGCATGAGACGTTGAAATCTCGCGGGACAAAGACGCCGGCGGAGTAGTTTCTCTCCACGAGCTGCAGAAGCGAAATGCTTGATAGGAAACGTCTCGCTGGTATCTCGAGCTGAGCGCTCATTGGTGGTTTTTACCACGTGCTGCTGATGAAACTCTCCAATTGGCTCGGCAAAAGTTTGTTGTTTTACGTCGCCACTTCCATTCACATTTTTCATCATTATTCCACAATGTTTATCATCATGAAATGAATATCTGCTTACCGTTTTCATACTTTATATATCTTAGCATATTCATACACACTGTTCATACTGCTCACAGGCTGCTGTGTATATCTAGTGTATTCATTCCCCTCACTGTTTATTCATCATTCAATTCATTCTATATTTTATTCTGTAGATTGTGTACATTACTTTTCCTGGTTAGAAGCTAAACTGCATTTCGTTGTCTCAGTACCTGTAATCTGTGCAATAACAATGAAGTTGAATCTAATCTTGAGCAGGAACAAATGTATTTACTTAGTACATATCTGACATCAACGATTAAACACATTTGTGCATTCTTTATAAATGCAAACCGAGTCAAGCCGACTCCGAGCTGTCCGACTTCAGGCGAGCCTCTTGAGACCTCCCCCGGCTGCAATCGGCTATTCTCGTCTGCTTTCGAGGTGAGCCGCAGCTCATCTCAAACTAGCCTATTGAGAGTGTATTGTGTTTTTTCTATACATTCCGAATACCATTTTTCATCAAAATATAAAACTAACACCTCAGGCATCTTGAAAAACTATCAGAGCTTTGTACTAAATCACAATCTTGACCACATCTCATATTTCAAAAGAAAGTATGACACTTGCCCTCATTATCTTGCACATTTTAGACCTTTTTGGTGCACTCTAGTCATAAGGACCAGATCGAGAGAATAAGGGTGAGGCAGAGCTGCCAGTCTTTGATTGATGTTTGAACATTGACTGACCTTGCTCACCATGGATGTCTCGGTTGCACACAGAAGTAAAACATTTTTTTTTAATCCTTCAAACCATGATTTATATTCAGGCTGTATGTAAGCATTGTTGTCAAAGCAGGTTATTCTGTTGCGTTCAACCCGTTGCCATGTACTGCATCTTTGCCTAGGCCTGGATTGTCACTGCTGTTTTCTAAGGTACTTCATCTGAGCTTTTGTTTGATATGCTGAAATGTCGCCTAAGCAAAGCCTTTACATAAACAGCTTATAGTTGTTCCTGGGTATCGTGCTATAACAATATGCTGTCTGTAGGTCTTTGGTGTCAAGAGTGGCTTAAGTAGACATAAGTACATCATGTTCAGTACGTTCTTTAGACCGTATTGCTAATACAAAACAGGTATTTACTCATTTGCAGTGGTATTTTATTGATATTGTAGTGACTTTGTGCTGTTTAAAGAAAACATATATTTTTTATTTTCACATCAATCATAAATGTTAACTCTCAGTTCTCAAATCCTAATGATTTGCCAAAAACTATAAAAAAAATATTGCAGATTTATCCTGAAAAGCTTTTTCTATTCTTTAAATTGTATAATTTGACACTATCCACTTGAAAGAATAATGAAATGTGCATTGTTTTGACATTATATTGTCTGTACTTGAAGCTGCTGTGAGAAACCTCTTTATTAGGTATTATTGGAATAACAATGAAATGATATAAAGCTAATGAACCCATTTCAGCTGAGCATCAGGTAGATGGTCTGAATGCTAATTGACTTATTTACATCCACTGATAATGAGCATATTGGAAGACTAGGCTTAAGTGGTGATTATTATTTCCTATAGTGCTGATATTTCCGCTGTGGGAACCGCTAAGGTTGATTGGAAATGGATGAAGAACTTTCATCAAAAATGCTTAAACATTTATTTGTACCAGTCAGTACTTCTGCCATAACACAATCTTGCAATGACAACCTTATTTTTTGCAGTAATAATTGAATAAGAATGTTTACCAACGGAGACTTTTTAGCCTAAGGCACAACAGAAACATTTGAGGCTGGCGTAGCAGGAGGTGTAGGAGATGTGCTGGCAATAACCACACACACACACACTCACACTCACACACTGTCAGTCTCAAAATTATAAGATCAATTCCTGGTAGGATCATGTCATGAACCCAGAAGGAAGTTTTGTAGCCGTTGCTTATTCAGCACAGTGAGGCAACACGCTCAGCACAACATAGCCCCCCCATGTCCCGGCAAGCTAATACATTTTTATTACTTGTGTCAGGCCGTTTTAAGGTACCACACTATGCAAATGATGAATTCATCCCCGGGTATATTTTCTTGCTGACAGTTTGGAGAAAAGCTGACTGTCACAATATAGATTTTTTTAGCTTTTAGCATTGCTTGAACCTATTTTCCAACTGCATACTGTCTGTATATACTGTATCTCAAAGTATGAGACTGTGGGAATATTTCTTAAGTGAATAGTTTCAGCTACCTCCAGAGAGCCGGAAGTACAACTTTATGATACTACTGAGAGAAAACAAAACAAATGCTTACCACACATTTTCATTAATTTCAATCTTAAATTGTTCCTTGATGCTGAGAAAATGTTTAGCTGCGATGGGACATGTGTCCTTAATGGTGATGCGTCTAAAGGATATGTCTCCAGACAGCAGGACGGAAAACATGTATATTACTGAGGGAACGAAACAAATGCTGACCACTGCATATTTAATCATTTAAATCTCAAATTGTTGCTTTGTGTTGTGAAGATGTTTAGCTGGGCTCGGGAAATACCTTCTAATGGTATTGAATCTGAAATAAATGTTCCGAAAAGTGGGAAATAAGCTTTATTACGATACTACTGAAAGATAATGAAACAGAAGCTGTCTACTCATATTCAACAGTTTCATTTGAGTTGCACCAAATCTCAAGTCGTCGCAGTGCAGAAGTGTATCTATGGTGGGAAATACCATCTTAATGGTGGCGAGTCTGAAATAAATGTGTATAGCCATCTCCTATTACTTATCCGACTCTCGACCACACCTAATGGGAAAATGGCCTCCCACTGAACAATAGTTCCATTAAACACCAAGTCAGAAAACAAAAAGTTGAAGAGCAAAGCCTTTTAAGGCAAGCTGAAAGATGGAATTTCAGCTGCTTGAGATTGAAACCCCACAGCAGCAGCAGATGGAAGTGGTAAAGAATGAGACGAGAGAGAGAGAGGGGGAAAGAAATAGTGGAGAAAAAAAGGAGGAAGCACAGGAGCAAGACAGAGGTGGCAGGCAGTCAAAGTGGCAGTTGCACTGTAAATAAGATCTCCCCACAGGGTGCTTAGCTCTGGACTGCCTTTGTCTGGCCTTTAATAGCTTACAGGGCTGAGAGAGACAGATTAGAGCAAAACTGCAGGGACACAGAAATATAGGCTTTGTCTACAGATGGGATTTATCTCCCACACTGGGTCTGAACTTTGTTTTCCTGTGGGCCTCCACTTGTAAAACGTGAGCTGTCTCTCACTTCCTGTTGTCTACTGAGTTCGAATCATTATCACCTCAAAGAAATGATCTTAACTGTCTGTTTCCTCTATTTCACAAAATAACTTGCCGCAATCAATTTACAGGATTGATGGACGTGGGTAGAACTTTTTCTAACTTTATTGGGATGCATTTTCGTTGTCGAGGCACTGTAGCACAAAATGAACCAGGCTCATTAATCAAAGTGTAGCCTTAGGGGAAAACATAGCGGGCTACATTAATTTTCACAGCACAGTGGCTCAGGGAAATGATTAATATATTACCATGAGGAAACAGGTTAAGAAGCCCTGATTACTGTCATATACCAGCTCAATGAGAAGTTATATGCATTATTTGTAGTGGTGCACGATAATTATCGGTCCGATATAAGGAATTATGACGTCATCCCGATAAACCCGATAAAAGTATTAATAGCCCCGATAATATACAATATATTTTTTGGGTACAAAAAAAGAAAAAAATACTGCGGTGTGGGTGGATTGGGATGAGGGGCGCTTGTTTTTCACTCGGCTCCTCCCGTTTGCCAGTACTGTGGTATTAGTGGTTTAGGAAGAGGGGAGTTTTTCACAAATCCAGCGCTCCCTAACTCATGCCTGGCTGTGACGTAAATGGTGTGCAGCCGTGAAGCCAGGACAGTAAACAAACATGTCGTCGGTAGTATGGGACTATTTCAAAGTTTCAGAGTTAGATAGTTCGCTTGCTAAGTATTAACAAATGCAATGCACACTCCTTCATACTCTGATCGATAACGATATACGGGAGATAAGTTTCACCACGGACATATGGACCAGTGATGTTAGCCCCGTTAGCATGCTAGGTCTGACGGCGCAGTGGCTGGACAAAGACTACAAACATTGACTGATTGACTCAATTATATTTATTTGGGAAAATAAATATGGTCACTTTGAAGAGTCAAAACTGTTCTTGGCTTTGTTTTGTTCATAGTAGTAATGCTCATGTCATTTGCTCACTACTAGTCTTCTTTTTACCACCAGGTGTGCAAAAACTACAGGTACATTTAATATATATATATAATATTAGTATCGGTCTTGAGAAGCAGGAAGTTATCGGTATCGGTTTCAAAAAACCAATATCGTGCATCCCTAATTATTTGCCTATTTTGTAAAATCAAGTCGAAAATGTAGGGAATATTATCCATTCTCCTTCAGCAGATCTAATAAATAGAATATGCCTTTTCAGAATGTTCACAGCCATCTAGCATAGGGCTAACATAAATAAATAGGGGGATGAGGTGTCATTTACATATTACACCTCTCATTTAAAATCAGGTGTCATTAATAATGAGCACTTGTGTTTGAAGGAGCTCTTCATTAGAGTGAATGAGCATGTGATTGCCCGGGCTTTGATGTGACTTCACACGGCAAAACCGGATCTGGGTGGCTAATGAAGTTCTAAAAATAAAAAACCGCAGAGTTCATTGAATGTCGCTTTTCTTGACATTTAAAGTTACCAAGAGACGTGATAACCTCTTTTTATGTTACAACCAAGTTTAAGGCAACATGGGAAAATTAAGAACCTATTAAGCATCATGTGGACTAAAAATAACCACTCTTAATGGCACTATTCAAAGGGGACGGAGACCTTTATGGTATATTAACATTTCCAATGTGTCCACGGTGAATCCACAGGAGGCTTCTTATGTCACTGTAACTTCAATTTTCATAAATGTCAATATCATCCATCACTCTCTCCTTGACTGTTGTCTGTTTTCATAAGCCTCCTCTTTTCTTTTCTTTTTTAAGTCCATAAAAATAACAAGATTAGTACACATTTCTCAAAATATAGTCTTGCAGCAACAACACGGGCACCTGCGTGTTTTGATGGCAGTATGCTAATTAGCTCCTGCATGAGCGGATGCTCCTTCCGAAAGAGAGGAGAGCCTAATTAATTTTCAGATTCGAGCTTTGATGTGTCTAATTGCTCTAAGCTTCCCAACTTCATTAGTCAGCGCGCTCCCTCGGTGGACGGTGAGCCAGGTCCCTGCGGTTACCAAGGAGATTTACCTGTGTATTTTTAGGCCCTGTTATTATTAGATGCACTGTTGCTGCATCTCAGTCGACTCTTAAAACCAATAGGAAACTTGTGAAATAAAATTGTTCTTCCCTATTATGAATGGTGTGAAATACGCTCTCAATAGTCTTGAAAGGCGCAGTGGGAGTTTGAATGACATCAATAATGTCTCCAGGTGAATGTGTAAAAGTTGCGGTGACCTTAATTACCGCCCTTCTCCATTTTCCTCAGAAACACAAGATGACATGACCCTATCTGTGTGTGCTCTGTATCGTGGTTCCATTTCTTACACTTTTCAAGCTGATTTTAAATCAATTTTCAACCAATTAAGCGATACAAATACATTGACACTCTGTATCTTTACAATTTGGCTTATGACGTCCATGTCAAAAGGTTTATGCAATGTACACAAAACAACAGGCAGACATCTTTGAGTGGCACTTGGGGAGGGCTGGGGTACTGGCCATCATCACCATCTTTTTCTAACAATGTCCCCATTATACTGTTTCTAATGAGTTGATCACCCAACAATCTGAACCTATTTGACATTCAGAGGATGAACATGCCAACGGAATCGCTGAAGTATGATCTCGTCACTGCTGCCAGATGGAGTGATGCAATTGACACCTCATTATTTGAGACAATATTGATTGAACGGGGAAACGTTTTTGCCTTGTTTAAAAAAGAAATGTTGACTGAGATGTATCATGATGGGGGGGCTACTGCTAAAGTTCTCTGATTCGGTATAAGTGAGTGTCAATCACTGTCACTGTCATCCTAATAATATCTTGTTCTCTCGCTACCATAATGTGGGATTTAGGAAAGATGGCACTAAAAAGACGCGTGTATAAACTGAGAACAGTTGGAGAATAAAACAAATGGTCAACCATTAACAACCTCATTAATGTGGTCCTTGAGAACATTTGTAAGAGGGATACTATTCCTGCATGATGTGCTAAAAATATATCATTTTAATAGTGCTGGCTCGTGAGTTTTGGGGTATTTTGCCTGGGATTGGCCTCATTAGTGAGCTCCTTGGTAACGCGTGCCGGGCCCCGGAGTCCTGGCTGAGGCTGGGGGACTTGCTGACTTGTAAAAACACCTTTCCTCCCTGCTTTTAATTTTTCACTTCTTGGAGCCTATTTAGCACCTTTTGAAAAATCCAAGGGAGCGATTGACCTCATCAGTTTACCTGTTTGACCACGTAGGGTCATTTTTTTTGCAAAGGGATAAATAATTGGCTTCTGGCTTCCCTGTCTTCTCGGTTGTATTATTATCTTTTATAAATAAATGTGTTTTACAGGGATACGGCGCAGGGGACTATTGTTGTTTTTGTAGTTATTCAGCAAATGTTATTGCCTCTGCAGAACCCATTCAGCTTATTTACATGAGATAATAAAGAGACATATTTTTCACAACACTATCCTAGAGGCACAATTGGCTGGCTAGAACACACACGCACACAAATAACATACACATTGCTAATAAAGTTTCATTGTGCGCCTATACTACTTTTATTTCATCATGGATAAAGACACTACTGTATAATAAAAGCTATTTTCACCCCTGGGCTTTCTCACGCTGCGATTAAAAACTAAGTTGCCTCCAAAGGGCCACCAGCAATGTTTTTTAAGTCATTAAATACAGCAAGAGTCCCTCAGCGATAAGCGATCACTTTTCATTTGGCTCAGGCGGCGGTGCATTAAAAGCTTTTGGTACTGATGATCCATAATTCAGTCTCTTTTTGACATTAAATTCAGAGCTCATGTTTTGATTTCTGCTGACCTATACAGGAGAGGGAACATCTTCCTCAGCAGCTAGGTGGATATTATATTTCTTAAACAATGTTACTGCACAACTTCTGTCTATGCGAAAAGATCCATAAGCCTCATGGGGAAGTCATCAATTAAACCCACAAAATAATTTACTTAAAAATAAATTGTGTCTGGAACCCTTCCTTTTTAAGTGCTGCTGCTGTAAAGAACCCATTCCCTGGATTTCTATACCCAATACCACCTGAATAAGTGTGCCAGAGAAATTGTATAATGTCCTTCTGCATCTGGTCATTTGTTACAGTATGCAAGCTAGCATGGTTTCTGTCTATTTTGGCCCACAATCCATTGCGCAGCATATATACTATCAGCAGGATAGACACAAGGAAATAACAGTACATTATTTTTAAGAGCAGCTAAGTGCAAAAAGTATGTCATGTGGAATGCTGCCATTTAAAAATAAATCTAAGAATTCTAAGAACATTTTCCATGTAGTAAGAGTACCCAAGGTTGGCATCATTTAGCAATTGGCCAGTTGTTTGTGCGTTCAGATACTAACAATAGTCCTACAGTGGGACTTGACACAAATACGGCTGGAAAAGCAACTGTTATGTGCCTGATACACTGCGTCACTTGATCAAGAATCAATGATATCAAGCACAGCATGACTGAATATTCACATTTTATATAGACAGGCAAATGTATTCATATTCCCGCTGTCGGGCTCTTTCCACATCACTGAGCAGTGTGTCTGCTTAGTAGCATATTTACATTCCAAAACACTGGCACTCATTAATTAAAGAGGAGACCAAAGTTCCCTGCCAGGGTGATGTTGGGGCCGATCCGCCCCACTAAACCATTTCCATTTGCCCTTGGCGTTCTGGGTGAAGCCGAATGAGGGAGAATCTCCATATCACGTTTGTTCTTGTCAACCTATGGGCAAACGTTCAACCAGCATTCTCATATATTTGCATCACAATGAGCTGTGCCCAAGCATGAAACCGTTTTATATTTTTCACTGAGAGTGAAACGCACCACAGAGACGAGTGTTAACGCTTGTGTGTGTGTGTATGTGTCTAAATAAATGGTTTGTTGTGCTGATATTTAATTCCTGCGTGGATTCGTCGTCCCCTGTGTGTCTGCTCAGTTTTGTCTTTTTACCTTTGTTCATGATGCTAGTGGTCGTGTGTGTGTGTGTGTGTGTGTGTGTCCGTGTGCCCTGGGGAAAGATGTTACAGACAGTGGCAGTGACATGCTCAGTGCTTAGCTACATGGGAGTTGCACAAATTGAGCATGACAAGCTGCAGTCAGACGATGGTTGGCAAAAAGCAGCCAGGCAAGAGTTCACATTGCTAAAATATTAAACCTCTTCCTAAAACTTTACTTATAAGATTTAAAAAAAGGTAAAAATTCAACGGCTAAACAGATGCATGACACAATTGATCAAAAAAAGTTAACTCTAAACAAGATGCTAGACCTTGGTTTCTGAATAACTGTCGGGTTCAATGAAAGTACAATGTGGTTACTGACAAACTAGACGTAGAAACTTGAGTTTGAAACTCTTACTGAAGCCAAAAATCCACTTTTCACTCAATTTGAGACGTTGTACTTAATCGACAAACCCTTACAGCAAATTATCAACATAGCTATATAATTATAGTTCAATCTAACTACAGTAGGGCCTCAAATATGATCATAACATATATTTGTCATCTTTCTAGAAGATTAAGGAAGCTCTAGGGGTTTGACATGCTGTATTGGATCACATTACTTAGTACACACTTTGTTTGCATAGTTGAATAATTTGTAAATAATTTCCTTGCTAGAAATGAAACCTTTTGATTTGCACTGACAGCAACTTTGAGTTCCTGTCTCATTGCCAGTGTTGCTATGGCACCATTGTCCCTGGCACTATTGTGCAAAGCCTGATGATTAGCATTCTGCTGCTTTTTACTAGTTGGAAATGTCTACTGTCACATTCTAACACCAACACCACCCTAATATAACACCTTTTAAAAATGGGCCACGCTCTTGTTTTGTCATAGCTCAACAAAGGGTATTCACAACAAATAATAACACAACACCCTCGGCAAAAGAAACTCATGATTTAGGAGCGCGGTTATTTTTGTCTGTGATCTTCAACTCATTAAGCATTCTAAACAGCGAGCGGGGGTCTTGTGTATCCGTGCACCTCGCAGTGTTGTCTAATAACTGGCAGACAAATGGAGCACTGGCTTGTATTTTACAAACATTAGGCAAAGGTTGTAATCAACATGCAACATTCACTATTCACGCCGATTGGCTCGTCCAATTGTTCCGGCACAAAGCTTTTTCAAAAGGCACGTATCCATTAGAACTCGCTGAAAAGAGAAATTTAAGACAATAATTGGCAGGCTTTAGCTCTGCCTTGGCATTATATGCAATTCCCTTTCAAAGCACAACCAATAGATTCAACAGTGCCAACACACACTCTGAGTTAAGCTGTGTATTTATATGTTAAAATGTATGGCTTACCGTGTAATCAAGCAGTCAAATGGATGGAATAGACTTTTTCACTTGTTTAGTTCTCCTGTGTAATGGAGAAGTTGTACTCATTGGTTGCAAACTCATTGTTCTGTGAATGAAGTCCATCCCTCTGATGAAGCTGCCTAATGTAAATGGATGTTGGCAAATCAGTCAGAAGCGTTGCCAGGAAAGTGACGTGCTTGGATGATTTAACTGCAGAAGACTTAACAAAGGTTCGTGCGAAACCTCAAACCTCGAACACGCCATAAAGGCGTCATAATGGAAAACGATAAATGTCCCGGGATGACGGGTTCAGAGTGAGGTTGGGTTAGGGCAGGGGTGTCCACACTTTTTTCATCGAGGGCCACTTACAGAAACATACAGTATAAGAAGGGCTGGGCCACTCACTAGAGGAATATTGCCTCGTAAGTTAAGTTAGCAAAATCAATCCAATGTAGGTCAATGGTGCTTGTTACTTGAACATGATTTAAGAAACAAAACAGCCTTCATCCCAGCTCTCCATAGGGTTTACTTTATCTTGTTCATTGCAGCTCATTCCTTACAACAGAAGCCTCAGACTGCTTATAATAAGGGGAAATATGAAGGGTATATTTCACGCTTGTTAAGAAAAAAGCCCAATAAATTATTTACCTATCAAGTTCGATTAGTTACGAAATGTTTTCAAATGTAATTGACTGGATTTATTTAAA
This sequence comes from Gobionotothen gibberifrons, assembly GCA_943591055.1. Classification (NCBI taxonomy): domain Eukaryota; kingdom Metazoa; phylum Chordata; class Actinopteri; order Perciformes; family Nototheniidae; genus Gobionotothen; species Gobionotothen gibberifrons. The sequence goes on from CALSBZ010004052.1 coordinate 591,079, forward strand.
AAGTGGGCTTATTAACATATGATTACTACTGTGCAAGATATGTTTACATATATATTATGTAATACGTATAATACAAGCACAAGTTTAATTTGTGGGCCATATTCTATTACAGTATACTTTCAGAATTTGCTGAGGGCCGATTCAAAATGGTCAGTAGGCCGCATTTGGCCCCCGGGCCGCAGTTTGGACACCCCTGGGTTAGTTACGTTAAAAAGTGCACACGGCAAAAATACATGTAGAATATGTCCTTAGTGTCAATGTATCTTCTATTCATGTTGCACAGCTAAAAGGAATAGTCATATGAATTATAAAACATACACTATTGCTTTTTCTACAGCAAAATGTCAACATGTCTTTCAAGTCCTTATAGAGCCTTTCTGAAAGATAGTTTTTTGGCAACAACATTGCAAATGAATATTATTTTCTATTCTGGTTCTGCTTTGGGGACTCATTGCTCACCGTTATTCAAACATCTTCAACAAGTTCTCCTGCAAGTAGAAAATAAGCTAATGGATAAACAAGACTGCTAAGACTCTGCTCAAGCATCCCAACATTAGCTGGCACTCTTTTGACCTTATGATCAAAATGTTCCGACAGCATCCACTAATGTCCTTTAGTGGTACAAGAACATGCATTACTCTCTTCAAGTGAGTTGCAAATTGAATGACCCCAGAATATGTAGTTCACTGGACAATAATGAAATGGCTTGTGTTACTCTGTCATTATATTCAGGTGTCCAAGCTGTTTTCAGTGTCAACCTTCGCTGTTTTAATAATTGAACTTGAAGAAAACTTTGGGTAAAAGCAGCATGCCGTGCACATCCAGCCTTGAGGCGCATAAGCTGTTTGTTTGCATTGTTTTCCCACCCAATTATTATTTTTGCCTGATAAAGAAAAGCAAGTTATTTAGCAGCCTTCACTTGGGCTCAAAGCTGTTGTTTTTGTATAGAAAGCGTGCATAGCGGATGGGCCGATTTACATTAGGAGATGGTGGGAAAGGAAAGATTACAACAAAAAGAGGATGTGTTGTGATCTGAAGATGGAGACCGCTGCACAGAAAATAGATATCTGGCGCATCAGCGTCAAAAAGTACACTGCCGGGTGAGAACACGCAGCTCAGGCGATCTTCAATTCCCATTGACACTCAAAGGATAATGAGCTTATAGATGTTTTTAAGATGTATTTTTGCTCATGTCTGTGGCAGGGATTATAGTTTGGAGTTAATAATGCTTGTCTCTTGCTTTCACAAACAGTGGCACGTGGAAAAACTCAGTTGACAGTGTAGAAAGCTCGCAGATGCCACATTATTTAATAATAATAATACATGAGACTTGTATAGCGCTTTTCTAGAAACTCAAAGACACTTTGACAGAGAATAAAAAAAACAGAAATACAAAAAGAGATAAACAGAAAATAGGGTGGGGGGGGTGGTCAGTGGTTGGATGCAGTGTTGAACAGGTGGGTTTTGAGTGATGTTTTGAATGTGGGGAGGGAGGAAGAATCTCTGATGGATTGGGGTGGGTGCAGCAACGGAGAAGGCTCTGCCGCCCCAGGACTTGAGGTTGGTCCGGGTGGGGAGGGACGGGAGGTTGGCAGCAGCAGAGCGAGTGGGAGTGTGTCTATGGAGGAGGTGAGTCAGGTAGGATGGGGCCAGGTTATGGAGGGCTTTGTACTGAATTCTCTGGGGGATGGGGAGCCAGTGGAGCTTGATGAGGACGGGTGTAATGTGTTCACGGATTCGGGTGTGGGCGAGTAGACGGGCGGCGGAGTTCTGGATGTATTGAAGTTTGTTGAGGATTTTTGCAGGTGAACCATAGAGGAGGCTGTTGCAATAGTCCAGACGGGAGGTGATGAAGGCGTGGATGAGGGTTTCTGCAGCAGTGGGGGAGAGGGACGGACGTAGACGGGCGATGTTTTTGAGGTGGACGAAGGCTGTCTTGGTGACCTGTTTATTTGTTGTAGCAGAGGGTTTGGTCAAATATGATGCCTAGGTTCCGGATGTGAGGGGAGGTTTGAACTGGGAAGCGGTCTATGTTGAGGGTGAAGTTATGGATAGTTGTGGGGAGCTTTTCTACCATGTTCCGCAACTTACGCCGTGATGAACTCTTTTTACATCCAATAGCTCATACATTCCGTCAGATTGCATCTCCTTGACATATTGCATGCATATTGAAGAGAAAAACTAAGATCTTTAAAATGTCACCTGCATTATTTTTGAAGTATATAATTATACTGAGTGGAATTACAGACTAAATGTAGTACCCCATGTTGTGAAGAGTCACGTCCATCAGTGAGACGCCTCTCACTTCAACACCTACACACGACCAATCTGTATCAGTATGTAATCATAGAATCTCTGCAATGTGTCTTCTTATGGACCAGAACTGTTCATTAGGTATAAGAAGACAGAATCCTGGGTAAGCTGTATGCAGTACAAACCATTGGGTCACCAATTAAATCCAAAATAATAAAAAAAAAAAGAATATTAGCAGGCTGTTCTATATCGCGGATCCGCAGGGTGGCTGGCGTCTCCCTTAGGGATAAGGTGAGAAGTTCAGTCATCCGGGAGGGACTCGGAGTTGAACCGCTCCTCCTTCGCGTCGAAAGGAGCCAGTTGAGGTGGTTCGGGCACCTAGTAAGGATGCCACCTGGGCGCCTACCTAGGGAAGTGTTCCAGGCACGTCCAGCTGGGAAGAGACCGAGGGGTAGACCTAGGACCAGGTGGAGGGATTATATCTCTTCGCTGGCCTGGGATCGCCTTGGGACCCCCCAGTCAGAGCTGGTTGATGTGGCCAGGGAAAGGAACGTTTGGGGCTCTCTGCTGGAACTGCTACCCCCGCTACCCGACCACGGATAAGCGGGAGAAGATGGATGGATGGATGTTTGTGATCAAGTAATACTACAATAAATAAATGCCTCTTTTTTTCTCTCCCTTTTTACCGAGTTACTGATTTATATTTTGCATAGCTGAAGATAATTGGTTGTTGTTGCAGGTAGGAAGAGATAATTAATGTTATGTTCAGTTAAAGTGAATAGACATTAAAAAGAGAGAAAAGCACTTTTTAGTTTTGTCCTCCGGGATTATTCAATTGTAAATGTTATCTCTACCTTGTAACAATGCAAAATAAGTCCCAAGCATCTCTTATGAAAGCAAACGTGACCTTTTTAGAGCTTTTGTAGTCTTTTCAGTTGTTCTTTGTATGCCTTAAAGCAGTTGTCCGATAAATAAACCACCAAGCACCCACAGAACACCTAAACATCAATGTAGGCCTATTTACCACATTACATTTAAAGTGCTCTAACATCATACACTTCAGGCAGAGAGGCATGTTTTTATTTTGAGCATTGGTATTAGTCATGTGAAAAATGACTCAACTTCACCAAAGGGCATCACGTTGGCCCCCTGGCTCCATCTCACCCACCTCTCTACCGATTAGCGGAGGATGACGATTACTCGCATGTCGTGGCCAGCGGGGCCGTGAGGACTGAATTGTGCCAGGGGATCCATTCGCTCAGGCACAGTGACCGGGGCCACAGTCTGCCGTGGGCTCACTCTCTCATGATGCAAGGAACTCAGAAGGGGGGTGGGGTGGGGGGCGGGTAGGTAGTGTTGTTTGTGTGTGTGAAAAGCTATCAAGTCCGGGGATGTGAAAAGGCGGCTTGTGTCATTTCCATTCATGATTGCCGGAGGTTAAAGGAAAGGAAAGATTTCCGAAATGTTAAAAACAAACCTGTTTGCTTCTCAACTACATGCATTCAAGACATTAAATACCATATCGGCAGACACTCACATCAGCTAAGTCTTCCTTAAGGCATTTACAGCACAGCTAGCATGCACACACTTATCAGTGGACCACACTAAATCGCTACGAACTGGGGTCGGTCGCTTCAAAAACATCAATGAAGAAGTGGGGCCTGGCAGACAGTTCTGCATGAGTGTGCGGTGACCCTGAACAGACTGCCAAACATATAATAACCACCTGCCCTTTATATAGACCATCCTCGGAAGCCAGCCTCTTCGACCTAGGACCAGAGATGCGGGCATGGCTACACGACACCGAGTTGGACCTCTGACGTTACACGAAAGAAGAAGAAGAAGCACACACTTATAAAGTTAAATGTATGTCTGAACAATATGCTTTGAAAAGGCTAACACACTTCGCTCAAGGACAACTACTTGTGGATTTAAAACACCCGAGTCCACATTATTCACCACGAGACAATCATTTCCACGGCATGAACCACTTCCACTCTCAGGTAATCTGAATGAATTTATTGACTTTACCCCTGGATGGTGCTGAATATTCAGTGCATGTCAGGAAAACAAAGCGGCATGTGCATGCACATTAATACAAATCAGAAATCTTCCTCCTCAGAAACAATTCCATAAAATGCAAATGATGCGGGTGACCTTGCCCGGTGGGGAAATGAGAGGGAAAAGCTGCACACATCGTTGTCAACAGAAGTGAAAGAAGTAGAAAAATATTCCCTCGAGGCAACTGGAACATCTTTATTCCTCCTCCCCTTCCCTGCAGGGCTGGCAGGAAGAAAAAAAAGTTTCAAAGTGTTACCAAGCATGAAAGATTGTGAGCTTTTGGATATTGACATATTTTAATGCAACTGTGTTTTCCCCAGTCATCTGCATAGTGAAGCGCTGGGCTTTTATAAAAGTCTGTGTAGTCGATATGAGTGTGTTGTCCACCGTGTGTGAATAATGGATGAGGGGGTGAAAGGAAAGGTGATGTGGGAGTGGGTGTATTCATGCTCGGTGTGCTCCGTGAGCCTGTGAAACAACAGGATAACGGCTGCTTTATGTTTCACTGCACACATGCATACAGGTTCGCACAGAAAAGAGACAATTGTAATGTTAGAAATTAGAGGTTTTTTAATTGATGTCACTGAAATGTTAAAACAGTTTTCAGGGGACATGAATGATATGGTGACTGGAAACAAAGGATGCCAAACTGAGTCATTCTTTAAACATCTCTTTATGTTCTCATCCTGCATCATTTTATAAGGTTTTAAGTAGTTTTTCAAGAGATAACAGCTCTTTTTGGGCGTCCCGATATCTCACCTTGTTGGTGCATCCTCTAGTTTCAAAGCCGAGTCCTCTCTGCAGATCAGACCTTTTGCTGCTCGCCCCCCCCTTTTTCTGTATTTTCTGTCTTTTTAGGTATTACTATCCACTAAAGCAGAAATTCTGAAACATAAGTCTTTAAAAAAATGTATTTAGCTTCTTCACCTTGTTGGGCATCAATTACACAATACAGTTTGAGTACAGGATACGATACTGGGATCAAATCAATTTTCTGCACCAGTAATGAAAGCTAATGCTGCTTTAATCAACATCATGTGTGGCTAAAATAACAAACCTGTAGATTTAAGAACAACTTCTGCATATTGCAATAAATTACTGTAAATTATCAGCAAGAAACAATGTTTTTTGTTAGATTGCATTCTAGTGTTCATTTCAATAACCAATCAAACATGTCAGAATGTATTAATAATTCAAATGGTGAGTTGCATATAGATTTCATGTAGACAGGGTTGCAGGAACCTTGATAATTGGTCATCATAAAGGACATTTATTTTGGTCTAGAGGGTTGTGAATGCTCTCCTAGGGTCATGCAGAGCTCTGCACGGACAACTTCACACCTATTTTTACAGTGAATTGTGTATAACAGTGAGAGAAAGCGCCTTGGTTTTCCTACATGAAGAGTTGTGACTCATGCAGCTTCCACAGTTACAATAGTTACACTGAGCTTTCATAGCATATCTAAAATAACTGCTGGTGTTCTCTGGAAAGGAAATGTCTGTTTCCATTTTCTGCACCTATTTCAGTTTCATTTTACCCTGAATTGGAGAAAAGGTTCACTTCCCGAAAGGAAATATTTCAAAAATGATGGTTCATTAGGGAGAGTAAAGTCAGAAGGAAGACGATTTTAAGGCAGCCCGACAGAGTTGTTTGAGAATTAATGCACGGTAATGATACAGAATATATGGGTCCGAAACCTGAAATCAAAGCTCACTGATCCCCCCCCCCCTCTCCCTCCCTATCATAGCTCAATAGTAGCTCCTATCATCGACTAAGACTCAAATCCCAGCCGCAAAATGAAAACCGGATAATGCTCTGGCACTCTGATTCTTCGGTGGGTACAATGTGTCCTCCAGATATGTAAGGGACTTGACACTTGATGGGAGTGAACTCGAGTGTCAATTTCACCCCCATTCTTCATCTGTCACTCTATAGAATCCACATCTGTGTTCCTCCGCCTGCCACGCTTCCCTCACGTCAGCGCAAGGAACATTACAGGAAATTAAAATTCCCTCAACATATTCCGATGTACTGTATGCGAGCCCCAGCAGAAGGTGAATAAATAAAGGGACAATGTGTGGGAGTTAGAAGTAAGAGCACGGCTCAAACCTTGATTAGTCGCTCCAGGGAAAAATGAGGGGAGAAAACAATGAAATAAATTCATACTAAACAAGATAAGTGTCATGGATGAAAAAGGAATTTCACCGGCGCTGAATTATACATAAATTACACGCCTCTACCTGGAATCTGATAATGCACGTTCAGCTTCATGCATATTGTATGTGATGCACCATCCAGGAAGGTTTATTGTCCAACTGTGGTTCCCACTGAAATATCTAGATCCACAATTCGATTGTTTTGGTTGTGAGTTTTGGGCAAATAAAAAAAAATTGTTTTCGGAACTAATTGGAACGATTATCGTCAATCCAATAATTGTATTTCCTGGCTTTAATGAGAATCACTGCCTCACGGTGGCTATAAACTCACAGCCTTGTTTTATGTACTCTGGGCCCTGTAAAAAACATGCATTGGGGAGGAATCATGTTCACTCTCACATCAGCCTGATTTCCTGAAAATTACAGGTTTCGAGCCCTGCGTCGCACAAATGACTGGTATTATGGTGATGGAAGGGAATACACAGGGCTGTTGGTGTAGAAATGGGTGGGGGGTGGGGGGGGACAGATGGAGAAGAAGATGCGGAGAGGAGGATCACTTCTGAGTCTTGACCTCCTTATCCTCCCACTGTCAGGAGCTTGCAATGCGGAGACATTGACAGGAAAGCAGCCAGACATTCAGTCAGTTCAGTATCTACTCTTGTACTGTCCACCCCCACAACATCAACACTTACTGTAGGAATGGGAGTGTTTGGCCCGAGTGAATTTCCACCTTGGCTGTATGATGCTACAGATGTGGGCATTCTGGCTTGGGAAAAGGTTAGCTGTTCCCCTGAAAGCGATGTTTTGGAGTCTACACCTCCTGCATCCACCTCCTCTAAATCTTTTGCCCGAGCCACATCTGGCGCACAAAGCTGACAATGGGCTTTTCATTGCCGCCATTCACCTACACACAAGCACACTGCAATTGTTTCGCGCTGTGATTCTCGCTTTTCATTGTGCATCACACGGCAAACCGCCAAGCAAACCTAACAAAGAAACGCCGGGCCCGCTGTTATCACCCGTAGATGAATGGGTGTATGCTCGGTAAATATTTCAGCCACATGGAACGGGAACAAGAAAAAAGGGGGAGGATTGCCCGGTGCCAACTGACATCAAACAACCCAACCTCCTGTCAGTGGTCCAGCATTTCCATGTCGATGCGTACAGATGTCGCAAAGGGTCTTGTAGAGTCCTGGACTGCATTGGTTAGGTTAAAGGTAACTCATACCTGCCATTTACCTCTGGGACTTGAGGGAGGAAAAAGAAAGTCACCAGCTGACCTTAACATGACCATAATAGTCCTCTTCCTTTAAGAATATAGTAACAAACCACCATTGCTACAGTTTGGAGGCTTGAGAAAACAACAATAAATTGAAAGTATGTGTCAAATGTGTAGATGAAAGCATTTCACAAACGGGAAGAAGGCACTGCAGCATAGACCTGATGAGCTGACAGATGGTTACAGTACAGTGAAGTATACACTGTGTCCTTGAAACACGTGTCACTGTGAAACGCAATAATTGTCTTTTCTGAAACACAGGAAGCGCGTCTCTGGAGGGGGTTGACAATAATGATTTATTTGCATGTCTCAAAGAGTCCTTTACTCCACATGGCTCTCATGTCATGTGTCTCCTGCTCATCTGTCATACATTGGGATGAACACGAGAGCGCGACACTCCAATCTGTTCCAGGCAATCTCTCATGTCATAATGCCACTCTATGAAATGATTAAGTGCCATTTTTAATGCACATACTATTGTAAGATGGACAACAAGAAAACAAAACCAGGCAAGTGAATAGGGTGCTGTGGCATCCAAAATGTTGTGGCACTTCTGCATAACTACGCCATGTATTATGAGGCTGGGACTGAAGCTATGAATTATAGAGGCAAAATATGTTTCCCAACTACTGAGGCCATTGTTTAATCTCCAAGGGTCAACTTTTGAATTTAAATGAGAAGGGAATGTGTCAAAATGTATGGCCGATGGATCAGTCAATCAACTGCCCAACATGCTTTTAACCTTGACTATACCAATCAACTACACCACTACATATGCTGTGCTCGCCCCACTAAATGTACCAATATGTTCACCAGCAATTTTTCAAAAAGTTACAGCCTTTTGGCGACAAACAGGTGTTTGGATTGTTCAAAAAATACCACTGTTGAACTCATTCCTAACTGCTGTTTGAGTGACACCTTTCACAAGCAAGTCATTTTGTGATCCATTGTTAATAAACAGTTGAAATATTCATTATCACTGTTTTTATGGAAACACCTCCCCAAACTGAAGCAATACAAATGTGGAGAGGACAGACTGTTTCACAGGTGCACTGGCTGATGCTTTAGACCCAGGGCCAAGGGGGGAGGGGAGGGGGGAGACTTTCATGGTTACCTACTGTATAAAGTAGAGCCTCTTTAAAATGCAATGGCTTTAAAATAATGAGGTATATCATTAAGGAGGTGGCAGTAGAAGTGCAGTTGTCAGTTCCCAGCCTGTCTCACCTTAGGTACAGTATACCCTAATCCAAGACAAACTAAATTGACAAATTGACGTTTGGTTTAAACCTTTCCCAGGTCATATGTCTAGGTCATTCATGATTTTATTTTATTTTTTTACAACAAAGGTAGTTTCAGTCTTTCCGATAACCTCTGATTGATAGATAGATCTTTAATTTGTCATTGTACAGGTACAACAAAATTACAATGAACTCGCAACAACAAGACACTATAAAAACAAGAAATGGGACTTAAATAGACATGATAGGGAATATGTACATACATAAATAATAAATTAAATTGCACGATTCCCCTCGTATTGCACGGAAGGCTTATATAATTCAAATATTAGCAGCGTTTAGTGCACATATGGCCCTGGGAAAAAAACTGAGTCTGTTTGTCCGGGAAGACATGGTACAGAAGCGCCTGCCTGAGCGCAGCCGTACAAAGTGCTAGTTACCCGGGTGGTGTGGATCCTTGAGGATTTTGACTGCCTTCTTAAGGCAACGAGAGCTGTACAGTACCTCCAGGGAGGGGAGCGGGCAACCGATGATCTTCTGGGCCGAGTTGATGATCCATTAAGTAGAGTTTCTCTTAAGCTTTCCTTCCTAATATAAACCAATTGGGAAATGTTCCACAGCCTCCTGAGTCCTACATTTGGTATATTGTAGTAAAAATAATTGAATATACAGCGACTCTCTTATTCAGACAGAAAGCATTGTCATTGTTTTTGGCAGCCCAGTCTATTCAGGGTCAGACTTCCTTATGGGATAACACGTCTTACTTTTGAAAACATATTTGGTGAAAAAACATAGTTGAAACAAGAAGGAAAAAAGGTGAAGTCTGGTGGTTGTATACATTTGAGCCCATAACATAACCCCCAAACCGCTGCCTGTGGTCTGAACTTTGGATTGATACCTTCCCAGCGGCCTTTTCCTGCCATACATTTTATGACACTTACAGAGACTTGCAAGGTGCCTGGAGATCAGCTATCCGTCACTATAAACAACTTGTTGGTCAAACTTATGTTATAGCTTTCGGTGTGATGCTTACCGGCAGCCAACCATAAATTCTTGAATATTTCCCACAATAGTCCACCTTTCACATTGTAGACCATGTCACCTTTTAACAATCTCCAGTACAACACATATCAATGCATTTCAACATTTTTGCAAATGTAATCAAAAACTCATTGTTAATAACATTAATTCCATAATAAGGTTTATGATTTCTTGTAAATGCAAAACTACCATATAGTATTTTTTAGCATCAATGTACTGCAAATAATGGAAATAAATAGTGTTTCTTATGTTACTGCACAAACAGGAAGATGTCTGCTAACTCAATTTGCATATGTTGTCTCTTAGCCGGTGGACACAAATAGAAGCAAATAAAACAAATACACTTTATAAAACAGCACCATATATAAAGGTCTATCATTCTGAGATAGTAGAATCAGTATATTAAATACAATAATTACATGGAAATCATTTCAGTTTGATTTTAAAGGGCGGATACATAAAGGGTATGAAAAAGGAGGATACAAAAGTATATACAATTACGTAAAATATTTCACTTGAAACATGGCTCAGAAAACACAACCTGTTATCAAAATAGTTGTTTTGTCCAACTAAAAAGCAATTTGCTGTTTCTTTTGAAGCATGCTTTTGGAAACCAAATTGCATAGAGCTAAATCACCTTCAAACCAATGAGACAAGTGGATAACACATTTGTTTTCATCTGACATTTCATCAACTTTTAGGGAGAATAGTAATGGCTCCTAACTTTGATTTCACTTCAAAACGGGCGTCACAAGTGCAGCATTCCAAGAAGAAGAGAAATAAAAATTGAGACATTGTCAACAGGGGATTTTATTATTTTCAGGAACAAAAACCCTTGAGAACCTCTAGCAATTCTCCAAATGATTTTCCAAACACTGCTCTGAATCCACTATAATTCCATCTGATGGACAAAACCTCTCTTTAAATGGCCAATTTTCCCTCCGTAAAAAGACTTCCATGAACTTTGTGTGTCTGCGATTTACTCATCAAAATGTCCACTGAAGTCTCGAGTGTGCACTTTCCCTGATGGTTTGGATGGACCGGAATCAGCGCTCCTCGTAAAGAGAATAACAAGAGCTTATCCTGGAGGGGTAATTGCTTGCAGGGTAGGACATCCTTTGATGAAGCCACGGTCTGCTTATCTCCCACCCAAGGTTTCTCAGGAAAAAAAAAAGAAAAACAAAAAAAATAGAGAGAACAACTTCAAACATGCTTGTAATGAAGCAATAACAAGCCTCTACGAGATGTTTTTTTTGTTTTTTTTAATGTGTGTCACCATGGCAACTGCAATTGGGAACCTAATGCGAAATACATCGTATTAAATTGCATTAACGAGAGGGGACCGGAGCAGACTCTCGTAAGATATTGAGTTCATTGTGATCGGAGATGAAGGCGGCACACAGTGGGTGTTTCTCAATCTCGAGTACGCTTGCTTGGTAGCACACGTCTTCCGAGCGTCTTGCTTCAGAAGCGAGGTAAGAATCCTTCCTGGCATTCGGGAAAACAAAGAGTGGAACAGGCTAGCAAGTGTGCAGGTGTGCCTCACATGAGAAGCCCCGCCCTTACATTTTCCGCCACAGATTTGGGGAAATTGGTCCGTGCGCAAAGCATTGTGGGGATTTTAAGATCGCGGAGTCCACACATGTGCAGCCTCGAAATTTCTCCAAACAAAGTACGCCGGGCTCGGTAGAATTCCAAGTATGCTGGACATTGGAACAGTACTTCGGCGGCACTCGATGAGGTAATATGCTCTGGAGCAGCTTTACTCGCGATTGAGAAACACCCTGTGTGCTTCTCGATCAATAAGAGATGTTAATAATAAACTTCATTGATATTATACATGTTGATGGCATTCATATTACTGTGGCTAGCAGTGAATACTCAGCACTGTATGGTGGTGCATGTAATTCACTTTGACTTTATTTATGACATACTCTATGACTTTTTTTACCACAATTTTATGAAATGTTATACTATAACTCATGATTTACTTAACACTGACTTTGTAATTGTTTCATATATCGGCTCATTCGTCGGCTACCTCAATGACACATTTTGTTTATGGGTTGTGAAAAGTTTATTACAAATACATACTGCAACCAAATGGTGACTTTTTATAATCAAAATAAAGCAACTTTGTCATGATTTGCATACTTTTGTTTGTTTTTGTCTCAATGCGACTCTCTCATACGGCTAGTTTTGTATATGAATATGTGCTTTAAACCTCTCTGAATCTGTTATTTACTAAAGCAGCAGCCAGCAAATCAGTGACTCACTGCTTTCCAGACATTTTCTGCGAGTGAAAGGAAATGAAAGGTCTATGCCAGCAGTGGGATTTGTCTAAAAATAATCAGGAAAATAAAAACAAATGCGGTGATGCTTAAAAGAACTCCTTAACACAGTGATGAGAAAGCATCAATTAATAATAAAAGATATCCTCCTCACAATATCCATACTCAGCCTTCCAACCTTTTTAAAGCAAGGATGTTGATTAAGTATGTGCAAAGTATATCACCAAGGTTATAAAGTCACTCATAAACATAAACAAAGGGGTGCAATAAATGTCACAGCAATAACATTGCAACGTGTAGGCCATAGGTCACTCAGTCATAATAAAGAAGGGAAAAAAAGATGCATTTCTTTAAAGAAAATGCCTCTCTACGGTGATAATGTTTATCTGTGCAAAGCGATGATTCTAATGGAAGTGTTTAAATACACGTATAAACACATGCCTTTCAGCATCAGCTCTGTCACATCCAGTTGTTGATTTGTAGTCGGCGGTCACATTGTCACCGTTTCAAATGAGCTCGCTTTTTTTTTTGTGAACACTTTCCCCTCAGCCCCACCTTCCTCCATAGAGCAAGTTACACGTTGCATATTCTTTGCCCCTGGGTTTCCAGGCTAAAAACAGGAATTACATAAAAGATGCTTAATGTCAAATTTCACACAACAGCAAGCTGCTCTCCAAGCTGTGCCATAAATCATGTATAACTACACTTCCCCCCCCTTCAACTTTTCCTTGGGCCTCTCTTGTCCCCCCCCCCCCCCCCAGCTAACACAAAGGGTAGCAATTCTCCACTTTAACCCTTTAGTATCTTTCACATCTTGCCTCTTACTATGTTTCATTATGTTTGAATGCTTTATCAGTAGATTGTCCCTTTGACCAAGTAATTATTCTCCACAACACGATTAGATTCTGACCAATACATATATAGGTAGCTTTAGCTGGTGCAGTTGGTTGAGGTGGAGTAAGTCATTTTCATACAGAGGTGTTGTTAAATAGTTCCAAACCGTAAACTATTTTGCATTTGGTCCATAGACGACGTTATTTTTCCTCTTCCCTGCTTAACTGAAGCTCCCTTGGGAAAACGCTGTTGTATTTTAGAAAACTATATAAACCTAAATTCATCCACAGACTTATTCTTCTCTCCGTTCCTTATGAATATCTAAAGTCCTTTGTTTCTTTGCAAATGTTCAGACATACTTTATATAGAAATACCGAGCCATGCTTCATGTCAAGTGAGATTTACTGTAAATGTCTGCATCGGCTGACTTTCAGGGACCTTTTGTGGTTGTGTCTCTTTCTCCTTGTCTGCTTCCCTCTCCATCTCTCTCTCCCTTTTATATATCTTTGCACTTTGTGAGGAGAATAATGCAGCCAGAAAAATGCTTCTAATCCTTTGCTTTAATGTGCACCACTGCAAATAGCTTGGGACTGAATAACCTGCCATTTAGTCAAACTTCTCAGTGAGGAGGCTGTAAATTATGCTCAGCCCCTTTCTGTGGGAGAGGAGAGGAGAGGAGAGGAGAGGAGAGGAGAGGAGAGGAGAGGCTATTGGCCGTAGAGGGTGTCAGGCACGGGGTGCATTGCCCTCACGACAGCGCAAAGAAAATACAAACCAAATAAGTGCATCAATTTCTCAGCGTCTGACAGAACGACACACTATTTTTCCGGTTGGGCCCAAAAAAGCTGAGCACTTAGATCATCATTAGAGTTCAATTTAAAAGAAGTCTTTTTTTGAATAGCAGCTCTGCATGATCTGTTTCTGTGCATTGTACATCCCTCTGGCTGTGGTTCTGGCTGCTTTTACTTACATATACAATACGTTTATGGGAAACTATTCCCTGTTGGAGGTATACTGTACAGTGCTGTTGGCCTACTTCGGCTCAAGGTTCTTTGCAAAAATCCAGCCCTCACATTTAAATGACTTTATGATATTGAGCTGTGCAACTGGGACTTCTAACACTTGAAATTACTATGGGGAATTTGATTAGCCAACAATGTTTGGAAGCGTGCTAAACTGGCCACAACAAAACACAGAACAAGGATCTGCAAAATAAAAGGCTTTGCAAACTTTTACTAGGTAGCAAAGGGATTACATATTTTAATATCTTAAGGGTGTATACAATGCATTTTGGTGATAAAGTAAATTACATTTGATTACAATGAGACCTTCACAGCAAGGGAGCTAAATGAAGCGAGGATATAAAGACAAATCCAGGAGATGCCCCGCAGACAAATAATAATGGGATTAGTTGGGAGGCTTTGATATTAATGCGTTTTCTGGTCAGAGCTAATCAAATAAATATATATATTCACTCTATGAACTAACTTTTGAACAAGTGTCACCTGATGACATCATCCATTAAGGCCTCAGTGCTCTGAGAACCATCATTTGGAGAGCGTCTGTGTTTCCAAGATCATGACATATATCCCTGGGTGGGTTTTCCCTTTCAAGAGCAGACTTCTATCGCTTTCTACTCTGAGGCTTTTCAACGCAACGGACCTCTGTGTGTCTCCTTTTCAAACACATTACGCCTAGTTGGACATACAGGATTGTGATAATCTCTGATATTCTCAGTGTGACTTGTGATGGCTCACCATAGGAGCTAAGCCGCATCAAACCAAACATTGCTATGATGAGAAAGGCAGCAAGTCTCACAGGGGAAAACAAACCGTTAGCTCTTTGAGAAATTCATCAAAAGCCTCCTTTTTTAACCACTCACAGCAATGTCATTGTTAAGTTGAAGCAATCTGACATTGCAATTGCTTTTGTAATTTAACTGACATATGAAGTCCTCTGGTGGAATGGACAGTGATTGGGCAAATATAGGGAGGTAGATGTATCTGTCTAATGATTTAAGAGTTTTAGCTGATCACTCTGTCTCTGAGAAGAAAGATTTTTCTCTGTGTTCCCCCAGCTTGTATATGTGGTCAGAATAAATGTGATGAAAGGCGTTGTGGTTTATCTCTGAACCTTTTTACACCCTCTTCTTCACTTTGTACATGAGAGCCTTTGTAGCCTGGACACATGATGCTCAAGTGGTCTTAGCCAGGGCCTTAGAAGAAGGGATGAATGGAAACAGTGTGATGGACATCCAGGCTACAGGATTGAAGTGGGTCCCGGGCAGAAATGGATTTGCTAGGTGGGGGGATAGAGCGCAGTGGTAGGCTTTAAAAACCCTGTTTTTGTTGATCAGTTGTGAATACACTGTAAAAAGGGAAAATAATGAGATGTTTTTCCCCCGTCATGTTGACTGAACTGTGTGGACATTACATTTTATGAGGTTTACAGTCTGGCATAAAATGTTCTCTCAAGATGATTTATTTATTCATGTTTTATTTATGAATTTCATCCTGGGATGGTGGAGGGGAGGGAGGCACATTATCATTCAACTATTTGTGAAAAAGGAAAACACAATTAAGCTGTTTTTCACATTCAGTGTTTCATGGCCAAGTGTGATTGTAGTTTTTACTCTGCCGGCAGCAGGCCATAAGGACGGCAATTCTGCTCTCTCAATTCAGATCCGTCCAACCTGTTGGCACTGTGCACATTATTTTGAAACTGCTGGCCGAATGCCAAACTATTTGCTTTAATTCTTCATGGTACCCAGAGGATGAATATTTATGTTTTTTTATCTGCAGTTTTTTTTCTCTAGTTCCACCAGTTGGTGAACACGTTCTCTTCACTTATATATCTCTTCGCTGGCCTGGGAGCGCCTTGGCATCCCCCAGTCAGAGCTGGTTGATGTGGCCAGGGAAAGGAACGTTTGGGGCTCTCGGCTGGAACTGCTACCCCCGCGACCCGACCACGGATAAGCGGGAGAAGATGGATGGATGGTACTTAAAGGATTGCTACATAGATGCACGGTCCCCAGAGGATAATACCTGGTGACTTTCAATGACCACAATGAGGTTGACATTTGTGGTTTTGAACTAGAATCAAGATTAGATGTATTGTCTTGTGTACGTCCAACAGCAGTGCAACTCTAGTGCTATACAATTTATGTAAGTCTAATGTAAACACATTAGACTTTATTTTTTGCTGAATTATACTTTGGTTATTTTGTGATGATCAACCAGTGCCATCCTCAGGTCAACATTCAAATTATTTTTGTTATGACTAAATACTTTGAAAGTCACTCCCATAACCCTGAGCTGCAATTTTTGTTAAGCGCTAGTGTAGGTATGCTAACACTCAAAACTATCAAACTGCTATCATGGGGTGTTTCTCAATGTCGAGGAGGCTTGCTTGGTAGCACATGTACCTCCGAGTCACTTGCTTCAGAAGCGAGGCAAGAATCCTTCCTTGCCTCGGAAAATGAAAAATGGTGGAACAGGCTAACAGGTGTGCAGGTGTGCGTCATATGCGAGGCCCCGCCTTAAATAGAGCGCGATTTTCATCTAATATTTTGAAATTGTTCTGTGCGCAAAGCATTGTGGGGATTTTAAGACCCGAGTCTACACATGTGCAGCCTCGAAATTTCCCACAACGAAGTACGCCGACCTCTGTAGAATTCCAAGTATCCTGGACATTGGAACAGTCCTTCGGCGGGACTCGATGACGTAGTATCCTTGAAATAGTCAGGCATGAAAATCACACACCTTTCGGCGAAATTCGCCGTTTTGAAACCAAAATAGGTGACCTACGTGAATCGTGTAGATTCGATGAGAAATTTGAAGAGAGATCTTTCTCTCCCCCGTCTGTGTGCGAGGGGGCGGGGCAGTTTACACACATGCGGCTGCTACATGCATGCAACACAACTGCGGAGATGGCGGAGAGAACGCGCTCCGAGGTGTGGTTAAACTTAATCCGTCTCGATGTGGACAATGCTCGTTGCCAAAAGTGCAATAAGAGTTTAGCATGTAAGGGCGGTAACACGAGCAATTTTTCTAAACATTTAGCAAAAGTGCACCACATCCAGACGGAGGAATGCACCGGGTTCGACTGTCTTTCTAGTAGCTCTGTAGCGCGCCTGCTATACCACCATGGCTTTCCTCAAAATCCTGGTCTTATAGTATTCATGGCTTTTGGATGGATGTAATTTAGCCAAGTTTTTGCATGTTTATGAAATGGATTAAAGTGTTTAATGTTTTGATAATGCTGGAAACCACTGTATTGTGTGTTTTAGGCTATCTTTGCCAATAAAATGTATTAAAATCTGAATTACATAACATTGTATTGGCTGTCAGTCATGATGGAAGAGTAGACAAGTTAAGTTACAGCATGTCCACCATCTACATATGCATTAAGCCATTTGCATTAAGCCCTTACCACATTGTGCCTCATATACTGGAAATGTTAGACCCAGTGACAGGCTGGCATGAAATGTCTTGCATAATACTTAGTAAGGAGGCCATAATATTTTTGACTCATGGCTGAAGTTAAGTTTCTCCAGCTCTCCCCAGGTTGGCAAAAAAATGCATCTCAAAATGCATCAGATTGATGCTTTAAAATATGGAATATTCAAAATGTTCTTCTGGGGGAGCATGCCCCCGGACCCCCCTAGAGGGATAATATCCTTCTCACCTATTTCACCCCTGACCCGTTTTCATGCCTGAATAGTGGCTCTGGAGCAGCTTTCCTCGACATTGAGAAACACCCATGGTGTCATTGGATTGGTAGGCATACTACATTAGCTTTCCGTTGTTAGCATTTAGTTTAACACACTAATCTGCCTTAGTACAAGCTAAAGCTAGAGCTGCTAGGATGATTGTAAACTCTTGTTGTCGTTTAACTTTCTATGGTGTTGAATCCAAAATGCTTTCACTCGGTACTTCTCAAATGGCTTGGTATCATGAGTATCAGTTTGTTTTGGCAGTTGTCTCCATCAAGTGTCTCCAACTGACAGCCCTACCGCAGAATACATTCAGTGACCACGTTTCTCAATGTACAGCCAATGTTTTTTGATTGATGGTTCAATAATAAAGGCTGCCACTTGGAACTAAATATTTCCGTTGGATGGAAATTATTATTATAACAGTCCAATATAAATAAAACTTTCTCTGAGAGAATGTAATGCCATTTTGCAAACTCCATGAACTTTTTCAAGTGCCATCTTTTAGTGTAACATTTCGTTTTTTCATGATAGATTCTCAAATGTAATGGTTTGTACTACTGGAAGGATTAAAAAAGAGCTTTTGATGGATGACCCCATTGGCTAAATAGTCTATAATGTATTCCTAGAGTGTCAAATTGTCAGAATGTTTATTATGTCCATTATATTTGTATAGTAGAGTAATGTCTTTCTCCACCGGGCTTTTATTTCCCTTTTTTGAGATAACATGCTGGGAAAATGTCACAATGACCTTGGGTTTAAAAATTATTTTCATCCAACAAACTTGACTGTTTGTTCTTGCTTTCCATGTGTTTATAGGGTATACTCTTTATCACGTGGCCTTAAGTAAGAGTGTGAGTGAGTGTGGACATGTTTTACAATCTCCATTACTTGTCCTTGTCTCCCAGGCACATCTTCTAATAAGGTGATTCGTGAGTTTGACAATCAATCACTCCTTCATTGTCACTGAAAACATCAAGTGGTGTGGCTGCATACTCGCTGTTGTATAATTTAAGAAGAATACAATGACAGACCCAAAAGGATGGAACAGTAAGGGATACA